>CM030359.1:24728449-25048449 GCA_017893485.1 Hemerocallis citrina | reverse complement strand
TGGACTAGATTTGCCCGTGGGCACGTGCCTACGGCACGTCTTCGGAACGATACAGTATATGAAAGTCTTGTAAACCGTAAAATAACAATTATGTAGCTCAAGTTTGAATAGTAAAAAAATAGTTGTAAATAAAATTCCATGTTTCAATTAGTATATGTTGAAAAATAATTACAATTGGGGGTATAAAATCCAACTTCTTAGAATTTTGAGTGTGGAAAATGATGAAATTTAACTGTCAATGAGATATTTGCTATTTTCAATGTAACATGAGCAATAAAAAAATACATAAAAAATCTAAAATTTTTCAAACATGAAATATGAAAATATAAATTTCTAAGTAAATAGAGGGAGAATGAGAGAGATAAATAAATAAATAAATAAATGAGTTGTTTTGAAGGGATTTGAAATTGATTTTTTTTTTTTTGGGGGGGGGGGGGGGGGGGGGGGGGGACTTTTGGGTGGGAAAATATGTTTTTTGAGGTTAGACCTGGACCATTGATTTCAACTCTACTGAATGAGAGCCAGTTGATAGCTTTCTTTGTGTTTTATTATATATACTAGATTTGTCCGTGGCCACGTGCCTACGACACATCTTCAGAACGATACAGCATACGAAAAGACTTGTAAACAGTAAATCAACAATTATGTAACTGAAGTTTGAATAATATGACAATAATTAGTTGTAAATAAAAGTCCATGTTTCCATTAGTATATTGAAAAACAATTATAAATTGGGGTATAAAAGTCTATGTTTTCCCACACACACAGATATATATATATATATATATATATATATATATATATATATATATATATATATATATATAGAGAGAGAGAGAGAGAGAGAGAGAGAGAGAGAGATAATTAAATAAATAAATGAGTTGTTTTTGCCGGGGGGGGGGGGGGGGGGGGGGGATTTGAATTTGAGTTCTGGGGAGGAAATGTGTTTTGTGAGGATAGATCTGAGACTTTAATTTTTGGGGATTAAAGTAGAGCCACTTGATAGCTTTCTTTGTGTTTTATTTTATACATACATACATATATATATATATATATATATATATATATATATATATATATATATATATATATATATATATGTTATAGGTTTGTTAAATAACCCCTTGGTTCATCTTAGTTGTTAAGATTTTTTAGTGCAATTTGCAAATGAGTCATTTGATCAAACTTATAATCTCAAGATTTTTGTTTTGACACCTAATTTTGTATGAAAAAAATTTTTCATAAAAATATGAGGCTAAAAAAAATATATATATAAAAAATGTATATATATATATATATATATATATATATATATATATATATATATATATATATATATATATATATATATATATATATATATAGGGAAAAAGGAGTATGATGAGCAACTTGCTCATTTAGTAAATAAGCAATTGATGATGTGGCATACATGTGATTGGAAAATCTTTAAAAGGGTTAGTTGTCCAATGTATCACATGCATGCCACCAATCAATTGCTCATTTACTAAATGAGCAAGTTGTACATATTCCTTTTACCCATATATATATATATATACAACCTAAAAATGCGAGTTAGATATATATTATGACAAACACTATGGTTTCCCATAATTCTACACTTCCAATTTTTTTGAAGTTATAGTTTGAAGAGAAATTTTCATGACTTTTTCCGATTCAATTAAGTATTATCCAAAATCTTCTTAATTACTTGTCAGTAAAGTTAGATAATGCTTATTTGACTTTAGCCTCTGCTCTCCAAATAATGCATAATACGATTTAGGTTTTCCCCCCATATTACTGGGGAACAAAAGTTCTAATTCGATCTGTATCTGACCAACACATGGTTTTAATATTACTACCTTGCCTACTTTAAAATTGATTAGTTGAAACTTTATTTGCAACATTATTGAAATGCTGATCTACCGTATCAATTTTTTGAAAAAAAAAAAAAAAACTCTTAAGTCGAATGATTTCAAAGAGAATAAGAACTTAAAAACAAAAAAAAGACTATTTTGAGAAAATTGAACTTCTTTCATGTAAAATTCTTCCCCGGAAGGTAGTTCAATAGATCATAATTTTTATAATATTGCAACTAAGATTCAAACTCATTAATTTTTGAGTTGATCGAAATTAGTAGATATGGAAACATAGACTTGTGACCGAGTTATATGGAATTAGATAATGAGCAATATTAGGGTAATTTTTCCTTCAAAGAAAAGTTAGATTATTTTTATTGATCGGTCATGTCATATAGGCCCAAATAGGACATCAAATTGCTTCGCTTTGAATTATGTAGACGTGTCTCTTTTCTTGTGTAGTATGAGAGGGAAGGTGCATAGGTGGGTATATACTATATAGACGTGGACACATGCCAGCCAAATCCACGTATAACTCTCAATCTCAATCAATCCAAAAAAATTGTGTTCTTCTATATTCTAATCTTTTTGGTGTGCAAGAATCTCAATCATAGTTGCTAGCTACAGGTTTATTGAATTGAATATATTTGTGAACAAGTCAATATCCTTTATCATCTCCACATATCAACTTCCTTATCTAATCAACCCCAAAAGTAAACTCTTGTTTTCAAATGGCAGCCATTCTGTTCAAACCATTTTATACATCCTGACCTAAGCCCCCATTCCCCTTCTATATAATGCACTCAAATTTGTACATGTATACATACGAACACACACACAACTAATAGTTATCGATATCTATGGCTCCTTCTGGGACAACATTTCCGACTGACTGTAGGAAGACCGTGCCGGATTAGTCTGGATATGGAGCGCCAACACGCCCTCCCAGGGCCAGCCCTAAGTTTCCGGGACCTAAGGCAAAAGTCCGAAATAATTATTTTTGGGTCCCCTAATTACAGTATAACTTTTTTATGCACATAATACGTACCTATATTTACAAGAGAAATACAAATTTGGAGATCCTAAAATTGTAAAAAATTCGGGAGCCTTAGGCGGCCTCCCTAATTACAATATAATTTTTTTATGCACATAATACGTACCTATATTTACAAGAGAAATACAAATTTGAAGACCCTAAAATTGTAAAAAATTCAGGAGCCTTAGGCGGCCGCCTCACGTGCCTCAAGCTGGGACCGGCCCTGCACCCTCCAAACTACTTTGGTTTGGATGTTGTGCTCACTTTCCGACCAGGCTTCCGGCTCCAGCTCCGACTTTTGTGGCTCTTAAAGCGAAGTTCACTCATTCTCCGACTTTTGTGTAAGTTTGCTTGAGTTGTTGTTAATTTGGGTGCAAGGGGAGTTTGAAGACTTAGTGCCGGTATCTTATATCTTCGTGACAATGAAGTAAAATATATCGGATTCATGGGTAGAATCTCAATCTCATCAATTTGATGCGGCTGATGCATCTCGATTGACACTGACTGATATTTGGCTTAAATTTATGAACATTTTTGTCAATATCATTACATAATTTTGGAAAAGAGACTGTTGCTGCTGATTTTGGTGTGGGAGCGAACAGATGAATTTGTGGATTCTTAGAGAAAACAATAAAGCAAACTTGTTGACCTGTTGACCTTTACCGACGTGTTGACTTGGTCTCTTGCCGTTGCTGTGAACCTGCAAAAAGTGTGAGACACCGGGATGGATCCCGGCGACACACCCTCTGACGCTCTTGTCAGTAATCTGAATGATTAAGAAAGAGCTTTTATTGGAAAAGTATTGATTACCTGGTAACAGTGGGGGGAGAGGGGTATTTATAGTCGCCTTAGGGATCCGTTTCGAGATATGAACATATCTCTATTTCCCGGTGTAAATGGATATAAGCGGTTAAGATCACTTCTTAGGGATAGTTATGAATCTGAATTTTTCTTTATCCTTCTGAACTGGTTTGTAACAGGTTGGGACCCGTACCTAGTAAGACAGATCCGTTTATGGGTTATTGGGCTTTGAAGAAAGACCCAGTTACCATTTCAGACCCGTTTGTAGGTAAAATTACCGTTTTACCTCTGAGCTTTAAGATTCGTGTCCGATTCGAACGGTCCCGATTTAATACCATTTTTAGCCATATCACGAGCCCTCCACTCCTGGAGACTGAGTTTTACAGTTTTTAAGGAGTAGTTTTGTTGTTCTAATGGCACACGGGATTTTATCGGTGTTCTTAAGAGAGTTCGGATCTTGTTCAAGGTGTAACAGTGTAATTCTGGGTTTGTAAAATGCCCAAAAACATCCTCAGAATTTTTTGAATTTTTTGTGATTTTTCCAGATTTTTCTGAATTTTTTCTTATTTTTTTGAATTTTTATTCATTCCCCAAATTAAATAATTAATTATCAAAAATATTAATTAATTATTATAATTTAATAGTTATATTTTTCAGAATTTTAAAATAATTTTCCGAATTATTAATTATTTTCAGAATTTTTTAATTAACTTTTTCGATTTTTAATTAATTTTTCGGATTTTTTTAAATAATTATTCAAATAAATAAATAAATAAATAAATTAAATATTACCTGGACACGAGGTGCATTTTTGGACGTCGATCGTGATCAGATGGCACGCATCACAAAGCAGATCATGCTTTGGACACATGGCGCATTTCTGGACGTCGATCATGATCAGATGGTGCGCATCGCAAAGTGGATCATTTTCTGGACACATGGCACGGTTCTGAGCGTCGATCGTGTCGTGACGCGAATTTTGAGAGATCGAATGGCGTGTTTAGGTCGGCAGCGTTTTTTCTCCAATTTCGAGCTCGGTGGGTCGGTAGCTCGGCATCCGTCCTCGGATCTGGCCGATGCCACGTGGCATTTTTTCCTTTCTTCTCTGCTCTTTCTCCACGCTCTATTTCTTTCTCCTTTACCCTATTTCTTTCTCTTCTCCTGCTCTCTCTCGTCTCCCTCCTTCATCTCCTTCTCCAACCTCTTCTCCATGCGCCGTGTAAATCACGCAGGGTCGAGGTGAGCTCCGGAATTGACGAGGAGGTCGTGGGTTCTCGATGAGGGGAGAGGAGCTCGGCGAGGACGGCGTCGTGGAGCTCGATGCTTCGGGGGGAGAGCTCGGAGACAGAGGGTTCGGAACTCGAGGCGTTGGAGCTCGTGAGCTTAGACGGAGGCGGAGCTTGAAGTTTTGACCGAAGTGGGCTTCAATAAAGAGTAGTGCTTGGCGAGAGCACAGTAGAGCTCAATCATCGGAGAATGGGAGCTTAGTGAAGGAGTAGCGGATGAGCCACCAAACTCGAAACTGTCGAGGACGGCAACGAGGAGAGATCGAGTTCGCGAGGGGGGTTCAACGACAGAGATTTAGGATGATCCTTGGCGTTCGAGCACTGTCTTGGAGTTTGGCCAGGGAGAAGGAGGTCTCTATCGAATTTTGACGATGGGGTAGCCTGAAGCTCGGAGGATGAGGTGAATGTTGGCCATGGCGAAGCTCGAGATGAGGGAGGAGCTAGGAGTTCGACGAGGGAGATGTCGGAGCTCGGCGAGGAAGTGGCAGAGCTCGAAGGTGGAGTGGTCTGGAGCTCGGAGGTGGAGGAGTTGGTGGAGTTTGGCGAAGGTCATGGAGCTCGATGCCATGGCGACGCTCGGCGAAGAAGTAAGAGGTCTGAGCTTTGGTGTAGCTCTTTGGTGACTCATCGAGGATGAGAGTTGGGTTCGACGCCAGCTTGGAGGTGAGCTCGGTGTTTTGGCAATGGTGGAGCTCGACCATGGGGAGGAGGTTGGCTCAAGCTTCGATGATGGAGAAGTTGGGTTTTTTTTTTCTTTTCTGGTTTTGGCACCAGAACTTGTTGAAGAAGAGGAAGGTGATGTGGGAGGGTTGGTTCGGTTTGGGTTTGGGTCCGAACGGCTTCCGACCCGACCTGAATCGTTAACCCTCAAATCCCTTTTTCTCGTTTTTGCTTTTGGGATGCTTGCTTGTTCGGCAAATCCGAGCACGGATTTTAAGGTAAAATTTTGGCCATTTTGTAGTTCGGTAGTTTGGTAGTTCAGATCCGAGCTACGTGGCTCCATCTGGACGGTTGATCACGATCATGGCGCGAATCACAAGGCAGGAGGCCCAGATCACGAGAAAACGTGATCTTGTTGTTTTGTGGAGACGTGGCAAAATCTGAGTCATTCATCAGCCATGGCACTAATATCTGGACGATCTGACGGTCCAAGGAGCTCGGGGGTGTTTTTTCCCCAATACAGAGGTCGGTGCCCCGGTAGCTCGGTGTTGTAGCTCGGTAGCTCGGCGTAGCTACGTTGCGATCCACTTTCTCGGTGCTATAGAGGTCCGATCGGGGCGTGCGACCCCTCGTTTCGAAGCTAACTCGGAGGTCTACAAGTCCTCTTTTGGTGTAATACCCTGATTTTCGTTTATGAAAATTATTATTTTGTATTATTATTTTTATATGTATTGTGCACATGCAATCTTGTGATATAAACTTTTATAATTATTTTCATTACATAGACAAATGAGTATATATATATATATATATATATATATATATATATATATATATATATATATATATATACACACGCTTTTTCCATTATTTTTATTAAAGCCCATTTTTAACAAACATAAGTTTCTTTTAATTTGAGCCCAACTTAATTTATTTTAAATGTAGACTAATTTGGCCCATTAAATAAAAGCCTATGAGTTTATTTTCCTTTTTTATACAACTTCTAATGTAGACAATTTTTACAGATTATTTTTATAAAGAATAAAATGTACAACTTTTAAAATGGGGGACTATTGGATACACGTGCATTTCACGTGCACGTGTTTTGTGCACCATGTGAGGCCGGATGGGATTAGGAGGGAAAAGAAGAGAGTGGAGTTTGTGGGAGGTGGTTTTTGTGATCATGGTTAGTTACTACAACTTCCCCTTGAATCCTAGCATTTGTTTCTTAACTCCTAGATCAATCCTAGCCCTCTATTTTTCCCAAAATTTAGTATAAATACCCCCCCTAACCTAGTTATTCTTGCACTCTTCATTCTCCAAACCTATAGTGAAAGAAAACAATAATTAGTAGTGGATTATTAGTAGGAAGTGAGAATAAAAGATTGAGAGAGAGGGATTTGTGTGTGCTTGCATCAAGGAGGCTAGCTACATCACCATTACGAGGGCTCGGGTTGCACTTTGGAGGCTCGGGTTGCACATCAAGCGAGGAGGAGGAGAAGGACTCTTTTATTTAGGAGGTGTTGTGTGATTTTTTCTCTCCAAATAAGGTGGGTGGTTTTCTATATTTCTAATTTAGATGCCATGTTAGGAGTGGTTGAAATGATAATGCATGAAAGAAACTAATAAGAGTACACTTAATTGGAAAAATAGACTTGCTAGTTGATTAAATGAATGCTTGATAGAATGTATGTTAACTTGTCATGAACCTTAATTTTGTGTGCGAATTGTTTGTAGTTATGGAAATATTGAATTGGGATTGTTGATAATGCAAAATTAAGTACAAATGCTAGTAGATGAAATTATTCTTTTATGTGCTAAATGGACTATCGTGATATTGTTACGAATGAATGAAATTATCCTATGCATTTGGGTTTATGAAAGAGGAAAAAATAGGAAATTATATTTATAATGTAAATTTTTTTTATACCAAGTTGTGTGAGAAATGTCAAAATGAATTATGAAAAGATTAGTATGCAAAATTTAAATTATTGTATGAGAAATGTGTATTAAATTACTGAAAAATTATTTTAAAAATACTGGAGTGTTAATTTACGTTAAAATATACATTCTGGAGATTTACATGGTTTTTAGTGCAAGCAAAACAATAATAAGTGTTTTTGAACATCGAAATGTTCTAATGAAACAGAGAGTCGAATTAAACAAAATTCAAGTTATAGTTGTGACAACCTGAGCCTATAGCTCAAGTGGTCGGTGAGCCCTTTAGCGCTACAGTAGCGCGGGCATGTTATCTCCAGGTCGCTGGTTCGATACCTGTGTCCACCAATCTTTTGTGTGCATTTTTTTTAAAATTAACCCAGATTCGAACAGAGAGTATAAAACTCTCTGTCTCCTCTTCATATCGCTGAGCGCAAATAGCCAGTTGGCTAGTGCTTGTGGCTGACTTCTTAAAGGCTGCGGGTTCGATTCTGGTGTAGCCAGGATTTTTATTTTTGTGTAAAATCGATTTTTGGGGGTTCTCTTGATGTGTAAAAATTCCGAAAAAAAATACCGTTATTATTCTAAAATCATATACGACTTATGAAAATTAATTGAGAGTTATTGGAATGAAATAAAGTGTATTTTGGAAGTAAAACTGTATTCGAAACTATGGTTTCATACTCGTATAATTTCATAAAAATGCATGTTTTTACGAGGTGATTAAGATAAGTATTAAAAAGGAAAATTGATGGAAAGAAAATATAAATGTGAATTTTGAATGGATTATTTTGCTAAAGAGTAGCGTGACAATGGTGATTTTGTGAATATGCACTTTGACTAAATGTTTCGTAAGATGATTTTAATGTGAAAATAAATCTCGATTATGGAATGCATGATTTAGAATTGAACTCCATGTATGATTATTGATTCATGAAAAGATTGGAAATCATGTAATTGAAAAAGAGAAATGTTCGTGAGTATGACAACTCAGATATGTGAATTTGTGAATTGAAATAGAAAATTAGGGTGTAGCCAAAACTCACACCGGCAAGTGAAAAGTGATGAGATATGATAATTGAAAGTAAAAAGACCAAGTTTGGGTCATTGTGAAATGAAAGAAATAAGACCGGTATTGGTGAGAGGGCTGACTCTAAGAGATTGATTTTGTTCATGATTTCATTAAATTAAGAATTAGTACATAGTGAAGAGGTGATGAAAGTGAGAGAAAAACACAAGTATGAGAGCCTCGAGTCTACGATGTGGGTGTGATTCACAGTTTGTCTTCACGATGCATCGTGACATGACGTAGGCACTACTCCAGAATTATCGGGATTTTAGCAATGCTTGCGGGGTGTTTGGTGACTGTGAAAGAATCGTGTGTCATGAAGGAGGCTAAATTGTTCATAGGTTGTCTTCACGATGCGTCGTGACATGACGTGGGATTCCCCTCCAGTGTTTCTGTATATGAGCTCGTACTCATAGGACATCTAGGATACTTACCGTAGTTACAAAATCTTGATGTTGATATTTGCAAGTGTACAAAATCGCACAAGTAATATAGATAGATGAGTAGAGTGTCGAACCCACAGGGACTAGATATTTTACTGAGTACCGATATCACTAGATTAATCACTATTTGGAAGATCGAATTTAATTAAGGATGAAACAACTAAATTAACTTAATCTAATTAAATCTAACTAAATTGGTGAAGAGGGAGAGGGCTGTGAAACGATGAAGCACTTGTACTTTGTTTAATGATAAAATTAGTTCTAGGGCTCTTGGTTCACCTCGTTTATCACACACACAAATTATAATTCCTTATAAATAAAAATATTATCTTTTCCAAATTGTCGACCAAAATCCTAAAGATATTAATCACTCTATCAACGTAGTCTAAAAATTATTCTCAACTAATTCTTCGTCTATCCATCAAATTATTAATTGAGAAATTGGATTTCTTAACGGTCACGTCCTCCAATATACGGTGTTAATTTTTATTAATCACAAATCACCTGTTCGGTCTCTTTATGATTTGAAAAATCATACAAATGTCTATCCACCATGTTGTACGCATAAATAATAAAAATTAACACACAACTAGGAAAAATAGGATAATAATAAGGATTTAAAATTTATGTTCTACAAAAACTTGGCTACACCTTAGCCTGTAGAAGAATAAATTCAGTTCATGTTCGATTTGCAATTAATAAAATATTCGGGTTGCATCTAAAAATATTTAAAGAAGAAGAAGTACACAAAAATTATAATAAAACATATATATATGCACCCCTGTCTCAAAAATAACGAACCCAGAAGAAATCACCATGCCGTCGCTTCGTAACCAGAGCCGAAGTCTGCTGTCGCGCGTCAGATTGAAAGCCAGGTCAGCACGCCTCTGGGTCCGCGCCAGTCAATTCGCACGTCCTGTCGCCCACGTGGCGCTGTCTGGGTCCCTCATCAAAGAAGAAGAGCAAAAGCAGCAGTCCGTCACGTGCTGCTGCTCTCGTCACATCAGAAATTTTGGAGGTCGCCTAGGTCACGCAGAGAGGGGCCCTCGCGTCAGTTGTTGAGTCGCCAGGTCAGAGAGCAGTAGTTGGGTGCACTTCGAAAACCGCACAGCAGCCCTACTGTTTCTCCTTGCAACTTGCACACGTTTTTTATCTCCTTTTTTTTCTTTGTATTTGGTAGCCGTCACCTCTTACCTTTATTCTCTCTCCATTGGTTTGTATTTATAGAGAACGGGAAAGAGAATTAAGGTTGCGCTTTTTGCAGAATAGTCCTTCTTCTTCCTTTATTTTCTTCCTTTTTAATCCAGAATTTTATTTGTTTCTCTTTCTTCTTTTCTTTCCTTTTCTGCCAATCACGTGCTGCTGCATACATAAAATAATACCTGAAATTAGGATTTTTAAATAAAATAAATTTAATTAGTTTAAAATTAATTAAACTAACTACAAATCATATTAACTTATAAAAATCCTTTTAAAATTTATTTGTTGCACTTTTAACTCAACAAAACAATAAAAATTGATAAATCCATTATTTTACTTTGTTTGTTGATTTTTTTCCACGAATCTTTACTTTTTGCATCAAAAATATTATTTCTTCAAAAATTATTAATTACATGAAATCATATAGAAATAAGATGAATTATAGACAATATCAACGAAAACAAGCACTTTTAATAGGTAAATGAGTACAAATATTTGTATATAAATTAGACACATCAAATACCCCCAAACTTACGATTTTGCTTGTCCTCGAGCAAAAAGTAGAATCATTAACAAGGGAATAATAATAGTAGACTCAACCCATCACACCAGGAGATCATATCATGTAAGCATCAAAATTGCAAATAAAAATATAAACAATTGCAAATAAAGTAAAACTAAGCATACCCACTTTCTCCAGTGCAACTATTTATTCATAACTCCCAACCCAATCACATTTGTCATGCAATTAATGTAATTGTAGTATGCAACAACTTAATCTGTGATTATCCCTTCTCTCTACTACAAACCGAGTAGCAAACTAGAATTTTTAAATTTTTTTTTTTTTAAAATTTTTTTTTAAGTCTCTTCTTTAAGTTGTCACTTGCCTTTTGACGCGAATGCAAAACATTTGTGATGAATTCACCCGGTTACTCAACAAGTCACAAACTTAAAGTGCTTTGCATACTCATATTTCAAGTTGCCATTTTACGTAAAGGTAAACATTTGTGATGAATACCCCTAGTTACTAAGCAACTCAAAACATTGGAGTAGATTGACTTTATTCAAATTTTTTTTTTCATTATTACTCTATTTACTTAAACTCTGTTTAGGACTAGATCAAAGGGGATAATCACGAGAAAAAGCATCACATTTGTCTTTTATGTATAATAGCATGACCCACACAATTTTGTAAGGAATTTTGAAACTCAATAATTCTAAAGTAAATAAGTATGCTTAATATTGCTTTATAAAAAAAATTGTTTATCCCAAAAAAAATTGTTTCATGCTTATCACAATAAAGAACTCAAAAGTGTAATGGTGAGTCTAATTGTAATCCTTCTAAAATTTTGTTTTTCTTTTCTAAAAAATAAATCATAAATTTGTAAACCTTCCCCCCAAACTTGAATATCACATTGTCCTCAATGGGAAAGAAAAAGAAAAACAAAAAGAATGCAAAAAGTTTAGAATATCTCCACTGATTCGTCTTTAAATTTCTGCACGCGCAGCATTCAGTATTTTGGCGATATCTGGAGCTGTAGATGTCCAAATGGGCTGAATTTTTTTTTGGAAAGCTAAGACAATTGTCTATAACTTCTCTTTGAATCACTTTTCTAGATTCTGACTTCATACTGCTCAAAAACAGCCATCAATGAAGGTGTTCAAAACAGCTCCGCCTGGCGACTTCCAAAATTTATGCAATCCTACCAAATAAAATCAAAAATTAAAATAAAATAAACTAAAAGGTAAATCAAAACTAAATGCAATAAAATAAAACATGGGTTGCCTCCCAAGAAGCGCTAAGTTTTAAGTCTTCAGCCAGACATGGGGGTGAGATGGTTAAGTAACGCCAAGATCCAACAACATTAACACATCCTTTCTAATTTTTCTCTTCAGATGTGGATCAGATTCAAGTTCCAATTTGAGGCGTTTCCTTTTAGATGATGAAATCTTTGATTCCCCCACCTCTTTGAATTTATACTGAAAAAATGAATAAATAGAAGGTTCAGCATCCATGTACATAACATGTTCAAAAATATTTTCTTTTTCAGGTTCAAAATTTGTTGAATTTGTTGGACATACTTCAATTGGTGATTTTTCACATTTAGCCTTATCTTTCTCGCCCACAATTAAATCAGTTTTACTTACTTGAATAGATGACTGTTCTTCAGGAGGAATATTTGTGGAATTAAAAATACCTTACATTACTTGCTCATACTGAATTTGTTCCTTCACAATTTGTTCAATCTCACTTTGCTTTTCAACCACATTATGTTCTTCATTTTCTTCTTGTGGTTGCTCAATTATCCTCCCGCTGCTTAGTGTTATTGCCTTGAAATCTTCCATGGGGTTGACAACTGTGTTGCTTGGTAATGTTCCTACAGTTTTGTCATTAATAATATTTAAAAATTGACTAATTTGTACCTCTAGATTGTGAATGGAAGCTGAAGTTGAATTTGCAACATTTTGGATTGCCAATTCTGTCTTTTGTATGTATTGTTCTGCCCTTTGCATGTAGTGCTCAAACATATCTTCAAGTGTCGGCTTCTTTTCTTGCTGTGAAAAATTTTGAGGTGGTATAACTGCTTCTTGATTGTAGTTCCATGGATAATTGGGGGTGTTTCTCCATCCTGAATTGTATGTGTTTGCATAATGATTGTTTTGCATTTGAAAGTTTGACACAAAATTTTCATGTTCGGCATTTGATGGAGCAAAAAGGTTCCCCACTTGACAATCTGAACTTGCATGATTTCCTGCACAAAGATCACAAATCATATTAGATTGAGTAGTATTAAAATTCATATTTTCTACTTGTTTATATAAAATATCATTTTTTGCATTTAAAATAGAAAAAGGATCAAGTTCAAAAACTCTAGCCACTTTTCTTGGCATTGCTCTCTCTGAAGACCACTGGTAATGATTTGATGCCATCTCCTCTAAAAGATCATAGGCTGCTTAGTAAGTTTTGCTCATCAGTGCACCACCAGCTGCTGCGTCAACCATAGATCTATGTGTAACTCCCAAACCATTATAGAATGTTTGCATTTGCAGCCATTTTGGTAGTTCATGATTAGGACACTTTCTCAATAACTCTTTAAACCTTTCCCATGCATCATACAAAGACTCGGTCTCAAATTGAGTAAATGTGCAAATATCATTTCTTAGCTTTGCGGTCTTTGCTGGCGGAAAATACTTGGCTAAAAATTTGTGTGCAAGTCCCTCCCAAGTAGTAATACTACCTGGTGGTAAATAATGTAGCCAAGTCTTCGCCTTATCTCGTAGGGAAAAAGAAAAGAGTCTCAGTCTAATTGCATCGTCTGATACACCGTTGTGCTTGAAAGTGTCACAAATTTCTAAAAAATCTGCAATGTGAGCGTAAGGATCCTCGTGTGGTAGTCCCCAAAATTGAACAGTCTGTTGAATCATTAGAATCATCGCCGGTTTAATTTTAAAATCGTTAGCTTCAATAACCGGCTTCTTTATGCTTGACTCATAAATTGAGGGCATATCATAGTCTCTCAAAGGCCTATTTTCATCGTTCGCCATGATAATGCACTGTATGTCCTGAAATATCAGTATCGAAAAAGAAAAAGAAAAAAAATAGAAAAACTAAAAAAAAACTAAAATAAGAAAAATAAAAAAAAGTAAAAGTTAAAGTTAGTCAAAAGAAAATAAAGATGTAAAATGATAATAAAATAAAAATAATTACAAAAAAATCCAAATTAGCAATAATCTAGCAATTTTCAATATCAATAAAAGAATAACTAGTCCCCGGCAACGGCACCAAAAACTTGATGTTGATATTTGCAAGTGTACAAAATCGCACAAGTAATATAGATAGATGAGTAGAGTGTCGAACCCACAGGGACTAGATATTTTACTGAGTACCGATATTACTAGATTAATCACTATTTGGAAGATCGAATTTAATTAAGGATAAAACAACTAAATTAACTTAATCTAATTAAATCTAACTAAATTGGTGAAGAGGGAGAGGGCTGTGAAACGATGAAGCACTTGTACTTTGTTTAATGATAAAATTAGTTCTAGGGCTCTTGGTTCACCTCGTTTATCACACACACAAATTATAATTCCTTATAAATAAAAATATTATCTTTCCCAAATTGTCGACCAAAATCCTAAAGATATTAACCACTCTATCAACGTAGTCTAAAAATTATTCTCAACTAATTCTTCGCCTATCCATCAAATTATTAATTGAGAAATTGGATTTCTTAACGGTCACGTCCTCCAATATACGGTGTTAATTTTTATTAATCACAAATCACCTGTTCGGTCTCTTTATGATTTGAAAAATCATACAAATGTCTATCCACCATGTTGTACGCATAAATAATAAAAATTAACACACAACTAGGAAAAATAGGATAATAATAAGGATTTAAAATTTATGTTCTACAAAAACTTGGCTACACCTTAGCTTGTAGAAGAATAAATTCAGTTCATGTTCGATTTGCAATTAATAAAATATTCGGGTTGCATCTAAAAATATTTAAAGAAGAAGAAGTACACAAAAATTATAATAAAACATATATATGCACCCCTGTCTCAAAAATACCGAACCCAGAAGAAATCACCAAGCCATCGCTTCGTAACCAGAGCCGAAGTCTGCTGTCGCACGTCAGATTGAAGGCCAGGTCAGCACGCCTCTGGGTCCGCGCCAGTCAATTCGCACGTCCTGTCGCCCACGTGGCGCTGTCTGGGTCCCTCGTCAAAGAAGAAGAGCAAAAGCAGCAGTCCGTCACGTGCTGCTGCTCTCGTCACGTCAGAAATTTTGGAGGTCGCCTAGGTCACGCAGAGAGGGGCCCTCGCGTCAGTTGTTGAGTCGCCAGGTCAGAGAGCAGTAGTTGGGTGCACTTCGAAAACCGCACAGCAGCCCTACTGCCCACACTACTATTTCTCCTTGCAACTCGCACACGTTTTTTATCTCCTTTTTTTTTCTTTGTATTTTGTAGCCGTCACCGCTTACCTTTATTCTCTCTCCATTGGTTTGTATTTATAGAGAACGGGAAAGAGAATTAGGGTTGCGCTTTTTGCAGAATAGTCCTTCTTCTTCCTTTATTTTCTTCCTTTTTAATCCAGAATTTTATTTGTTTCTCTTTCTTCTTTTCTTTCCTTTTCTGCCAACCACGTGCTGCTGCATACATAAAATAATACCTGAAATTAGGATTTTTAAATAAAATAAATTTAATTAGTTTAAAATTAATTAAACTAGCTACAAATCATATTAACTTATAAAAATCCTTTTAAAATTTATTTGTTGCACTTTTAACTCAACAAAACAATAAAAATTGATAAATCCATTATTTTACTTTGTTTGTTGATTTTTTTCCACAAATCTTTACTTTTTGTTTCAAAAATATTATTTCTTCAAAAATTATTAATTACATGAAATCATATAGAAATAAGATGAATTATAGACAATATCAACGAAAACAAGCACTTTTAATAGGTAGTTGAGTACAAATATTTGTATATAAATTAGACACATCAGTTACAGTAGTAGATTAAGTCATGACGAGGGATTGAACCCTAAAAGATGAAGAACGATTAAGAGGCTTGCCCTCGGACCTATGTAGTATGGGATGCATAGAATCCGAACAAGTGCGCATTAGTGTCATGTAATATAAATAACTGCATTAAGGACTAAGTGCACAATCACAACACGACATCAATAGGATATTTCCCTTAGTTTGATATGTGAACAAGTTTGTGGTTGTTAAATATGGAAAATCAATTATACTGTTTACGGCATAGAGAGATGGCCATGTATAATATTCGTCGGTTAAATAAACTGACCTACCCACAATTTTGTATGCAGGATTAATGGCATGATAATGATTAAAGAAGAACTGATGCTTATAGATTATTCAAATATTGTTGTAATTTCATCTATATAAATGTTGTAATTTTACTTACGCTGAAAAATGTAAGTGTAAAGATTCCTTATAACTCTGATGTAAAGTGAAAAGTTTTAAATTCCTTGTAAAATTGTACGAAAGAAGTGTAAAGATCCCGTGGAATCTCAAATTCAGTTGTATTTTGGAATTCGGGGTGTTACATTAGGAGTGGGCTGAAGAATCACCCTTCTTCAAGGACAAAATAGCTCCGCAACATTCTTGTCCTCATGAAGTTGGGGAGTGTTTTAGTCTTCAAGATCTTCGAAGAGGAGCCCTACTCCTAGGAGAGAAGAAGATGGGCTAGGAAGATCCTCGTAAGAGCCATGGGAAGATCCATTCTAGGGGGTGAGTGCGAGGAGCAACTCCTGGGGAGAGTTCTAGCTCGGAGCCCATTGAGAGGAAGAGCACTAGTGAGGCGAACGGAGTGAAGAATATCACAAGGCTCTAGGAGAGAGCAATTCGTGAGATGAGTTTGAGGAGCAACTCTAGGAGAGAGTTGTGAGCTCCGAAATCGTTGAGAAGAGGTCCGCTTTGGAGGCGAGCGAAGCGTAGAGCATAGCTCTAGGAGAGAGCCATTTGGGAGACGAGTTTGAGGAGCAACTCTAGAAAAGAGTTGTGAGCTCCGAACTCGTTGAGAAGAGGTCCGCTTTGGAGACGAGCGGAACGAAGAGCTTGGCTCTAGGAGAGAGCCATTTGGGAGAAGAGTTTGAGGAGCAACTCTAGGAGAGAGCTGTGAGCTCCGAACTCGTCAAGAAGAGGTCCACTTTGGAGGCGAGCGGAGCAAAGAGCTTGGCTCTAAGAGAGAGCCATTTGGGAGACGAGTTTGAGGAGCAACTCTAGGAGAGAGTTGTGAGCTCCGAACTCGTTGAGAAGAGATCCAACGGTTGTAAGGGCAGTTTTGAATGGCGAACCACTTCTTACCCGCTTATGAGCGAGTAATTTGAAGAGGAATCGAGCCAAGTGTTGGACTCCGAACTCGTTGTTAGAGGGGGTTAACGAGGTGTAGGAGCAATTCCGAATGGCGAACCACTTCTTACCCGCTTATGAGCGAGTAATTTGAAGCAGAATCGAGCCAAGTGTTGGACTCCGAACTCGTTGTTAGAGGGGGTTAACGAGGTGTAGGAGCAATTTCGAATGGCGAACCACTTCTTACCCGCTTATGAGCGAGTAATTTGAAGCAGAATCGAGCCAAGTGTTGGACTCCGAACTCCTCGTTAGAGGGGGTTAACGAAGTGTAGGAGCAATTCCGAATGGCAAACCACTCCTTACCTTCTTATGAGCGAGTAATTTGAAGCGGAATCAAGCCAAGTGTTGGACTCCGAACTCGTTGTTAGAGGGGGTTAACGAGGTGTAGGAGCAATTTTGAATGGCGAAACACTTCTTACCCGCTTATGAGCGAGTAATTTAAAGCGGAATTGAGCCAAGTGTTGGACTCCGAACTCGTTGTTAGAGCTTAGTAAATTGTGGGAGCAGCCATGTAGGAGAAGCTGGACTCTGAACTCACCATTTAACGAGTCGTAAATGTGACTCGAAGAGATAAAGATGAAGCAAGAGCAATAATTTTCAATGAAAAATGTACAGTTTTATTGAGATAAACTAAGTGGCCGCTTCAATAGGGCGAGCCATTATTACATGCTATTGGTCAGGTTACAAGCATTGGCCTTATTGAAAATCAAGATCCTACTTCTACGATAAGGTGAAGACCTCTTGGGAGGAGCTGGGTTCTCCCTCCATTGGACCTCCTTGCATGAGGTGGAAGACGGCCCCAGGTTCTGAGTTTTGAAGCTCGGCGGGCCTTTCTGTTCGTTTGTAGGCTCCTTGGGGGGGAAGCTCGGCCCCATCTTTTTGAAAGAACTTGGTCAAGTGTCCCCGCCGTATGAGTTCTTCGATCTCCTCCTTGAGAGACCGACAATCATCCGTGTTGTGGCCGTGATCCCTGTGAAAGCGGCACCACTTATCCTTGTTCCTCTTCTTGCCAGGTGTATTCATTCTAGGGAGAGCGCGGAGTAGCCCTTTCTTGTCCACCTCCATAAGAATTTCTGATATATTAGCAATGAGCAGGGCGAACTTCTCAAAACAAGGAGTCGGGCGGTGTTGGCCATTGCTGTCCTTTTGGGAATTTTGGGACCCCTCTTCGCTTGCATTCTTCCGTTTGTTCCCAGAAGATGATTCTTCAAGAGTAGGGGGGTTGAGAGCCTCTTCCGCTCGTATGTACTTCTCCACCCTAAGTAGGAGTTCTGAGAAGTCCCGAGGAGGCTTCTTGGCAAGGGACGCCCTGAGGTTGGCATTAGTGATGTTGCGCTCGAATGCGGTAGAGGCTACTGATTGGTTGAGGGAGGGAATGGACCGGGCTTCGATGGTGAAGTGTCGAACGTAATCCCTTAGGCGTTCACCATTTTCTTGGTTGAGGGTCACCCGAGATACACTTGTTTTCTCGGTCCGGCGGCTACTCATGAAATGAGTAAGGAAGAGCCCTTCGAACTGATCGAATGAGAAGATGGAGGCTGGGGCGAGTCGAGAGTACCATTCTCTCGCAGGCCCCTTTAGCATGGCAGGGAATATCTTGCAGAGGAGGGCGTCTGAAGCTTGGTGGATCATCATGAGAGTTTTGAAACTCTCTATGTGATTCGCGGGGTCCGACTCCCCGGTTTACGCCTCGAAGTGGGGCGTCTTGAAGTTCTCTGGGATGGGGGTCTCCATGATGGTGCGAGAGAATGGAGGTCTGCTCGGGCAGAGGTTTATTGCCCGTTGCTCTTCTTCTCTGTCAATTCGGCCGAGGTGCCTCTCCATCTCGTAGAGACGGTGGTAGACTGAGTTCTCTTTGATCATATCTTGCCGAGCCCCGGGACTCATCTTCGTACGAGGGTGGACTGGGGTTGCGGCGATGGTAGCTTGGAGATGGAGGAGGACAGGGATTGTGAAGGCGGTGGCTCCTAGCTGGCTCATGAGTAGGTGGCCTCTGGTCGTTCTTTGGAGCAATATTGAGGGCCTGTAAGACTGTCGCTTAGAAGTCTTGAAGATCTGCCCTTGTGACTAGTGCCTCTCCAGCTTGGCGGTCCTTATGTGTGGCTCGGCTTACTGGAGAATGAGTTCTATGCCGATGATGCTGAGGGGACTCTCGTCGCCTCTTCGGGGGAGGGGATCTTCTGGTTCTCGGTTGGCGGGGGGTCCGGACTCTTGGGGCCCCTGGTGCTCAGGTTAATGAACTCCCCCAAGGGCTCGCCATCCATTCAGGCGAGTTCGGAGGTTGACCCCCTTTTGGCGGTCGGCAATCACTTGACGAAGGTCCCGCTCGGGAGGGCTTTGAAAAGCCATAGATTCAACTGAAGGATTAGGACCCGCGACATGGTCATGAGAAGGATGTTGCTCTGAACGACTCTGACGGGAGCCCCCCCGGGACCCTGGAGGGGCCTGTTGAGGAGGAGCACCTTGAGCTGGAGGAGGGGGAGGAGGAAGAGAAGTGGTTCTTCGGCTGGAGACCGCTACCTTCCCCTTCTGTTTTGGATGCATGGCTTGAAACTAGTCTCGCTGATGAAGTTAGGTCGGGTTGCTTCTTTATTTTCCACAGATGGTGCCAATCTGTTGCTGCTGATTTTGGTGTGGGAGCAAACAGATGAATTTTTGGATTCTTGGAGGAAACAATAAAGCAAACCTGTTGACCTGTTGACCTTCACCAATGTGTTGACTTGGTCTCTTGCCGTTGCTGCGAACCTGTAAAAAGTGCGAAATACCGGGATGGATCCCGACGACGCACCCTCCGATGCTCTTGTCAGTAATCTGAATGATTAATTAAGAGCTTTTATTGGAAAAGTATTGATTACCTGGTAACAGTGGGGGGAGAGGGGTATTTATAGTCGCCTTAGGGATCCGTTTTGAGATATGAACATATCTCTACTTCCCAGTGTGAATGAATAGAAGCGGTTAAGATAACTTCTTAGGGATAATTATTGTTACCGCTGATTCTGGTGTGGGGGTAAACAGATGAGATTTGTGAGTTCGTAGGAAACCTGAACAGCGGATCCGAGCCTTCTGATTCCTGCCGCAACCTGCAAGGAAGTGCGATACACCGGGGTTGATTCCGGCGACGCACCCTCCGATGCTCTTGTCAGTAACCAGTGGTGATTAAGAAAGAGCTTAAGGTGGGAAAAAAGTAATTAACCTGTTACAGTGGTGGGTAGGAGGTATTTATAGTCGTCATAGGAGCTTGTTAAGGGATCTGATTTCTTGTGAAACTGTTAGAAGTGAAATCCTCACAATCTGTTTAGGAAACTAATCCCTAATTCCCGGTGAGAGGAATCAGGCCCGTTGATTTGGTCAAACCAGTGACCCTGATTTCCTCTTGCTGATCTGGGTTTGTCTCGGGTCTGGACCCGTACCCAGTTGGAGTGAATCCGTTCACGAGTTATTGGGTCTGTGAAGAATGAGATCCAGTACCCGTTTGCGACCCGTTTGTATATGAAATTACCTTTTTACCCCTGAGCTTCAAGATTCGTTTCCAATCTGGACGGTTCCGATTTAACCCCATTTCTAGCCATATCACGAGCCCCCCACTCCTAAAGACTGAGTGTGATCAGCCTTTGAGGAGTAGTTTAACTGTTTTAGTGGCTAGTGGAGTGGTATCGGAGTCCGAATGGAGGATTTTAAATCTCGAAGGGGGGTAGTGAGGTAATTTGATGCCATGTGTTGTTCTGTAGCCATATCGAGTATTTGACAGCTTTTATCTATTTTTTCGGACTATTTATTTAATTTTGCGATGTGTTAGCTAATCGTCCGGGGGCTTTAACATTACATTCTAGGCAATAATTGTTTGTTCAGGGGCTCAAAAATATCCCCCTGAATTTTTAATTATTTTCTAGAATTTTTTAGTTAATTTTCCCGAATTTTTAGCAATTTTTCGCAATTTTTAAATAAATAAAACGATTTAAATAAATAAAAATTAATTTTTAAATACTGATTTATGGCGTGGCCTGATCTGGATCGTTGATCGTGGGCGAGCACGAATTTCTGAGAGATCTGATGGTTGTAGTCGCTCGGCAGCCATTTTCTAGCTTTTGACGCTCGGATGGGCACTTGCTCGGTTGGCCAACCGGAGGGGTGAGGGCTCGGCCGTCCGAGCGACGTGGCGCAATCTGAGCCATCGGATGGTGGCGTGGATCTCAAGACAAGCACACTTCCCAAGAAAGTGCTATCTTGTCGTTTTGTGCACGTGGCAAGATCTGAGCCGTTCATCATCAGAGGCGCGAATTTCTGAAGGATCCAACGGTTGTGGTGGTTCGGATGCTTTTTTCTCCGTTTGCGAGCTCGGAATGGCACCTGCTCGGTTGGCCGACCGAAGCGGTGAGGGCTCGGCCGTCCGAGCGTTGTGGCGCAATCTGAGCCGTCGGATGGTGGCGCAGATCTCAAGACGGGCGCACTTCCCAAGAAAATGCTATCTTGTCATTTAGTGCACGTGGCGAGATCTGGGCCGTCTGATCGAGATCCGACACGAATGTTGAGGAGAAAGTGAGTTTTCTCCGTATGCGAGCTCGGAATGGCACTTGCTCGGTTGGTCGACCGGAGCGGTGAGGGCTCGGCCGTCCGAGCGGTGTGGCACAATCTGAGCCGTCGGATGGTGGCGCGAATCTCAAGACGGGTGCGTTTTCCAAGAAAATGCTATCTTGTCTTTTAGCGGCGCTGGCAAGATCTGGGCTGTCTGATCGAGATCCGACACGAATGTTGAGGAGAAAGTGAGTTTTCTCCGTTTGCGAGCTTGGAATGGCACTTGCTCGCTTGGTCGACCGGAGTGGTGAGGGCTCGGCCGTCCGAGCGGTGTGGCGCAATCTGAGCCGTCGGATGGTGGCGCGAATCTCAAGACAGGTGCGTTTCCCAAGAAAATGCTATCTTGTCTTTTAGCGGCGCTGGCAAGATCTAGGCCGTCTGATTGAGATCCGACACGAATGTTGAGGAGAAAGTGAGTTTTCTCCGTTTGCAAGCTCGGAACGGCACTTGCTCGGTTGGTCGACCGGAGCGGTGAAGGCTCGGTCGTCCGAGCGGTGTGGCGACCCGGGCCGTTGACTGGCGGAACGAGTTTCGAGGAGGCTCATTTCCCATGGGCATTAATGGTGTCCCGGGATTTGTGCGGCGTTCCAATTCTCCGGGGTCATTAATAATGGTGCCTTTCAATTAATGCGTGGCTTTTCAACTCCCGAGGATCATAATGGCTGGTTCTTGGAGGGTAAGTTATAAGTACCCCATTCCCCTTGTCATTTCAGTCGCACCAATGTTGAGTTTTAGACCTCGGAGGTGTCTGCCTTGGGTGGTTGCTCTTCGGCTATGGTCTTCTCCTGGTTCTGACGGCCCCGATGCGGATGTCAGGGTCGGGGGAGATCATAGCAGAAGAGGTGACGACCAGAGCCAAGGCGGATGCCTGTCTTGTGAAATTTTAACCTCGAGAGGTTCGGAGGGGTGGTCACTCTCCTGCCTTGTTCTTCTCCCGATCCTGACGGCCCTGATGTGGGTGTCAGGGTCGAGGGAGAACAGGGCAGAAGTGGTGACGACCGTAGTCCGGACCCGAGGGACAAGCTGCTTCGGAAGGACGGGTGGTCGTTCTTTAACCATGATCTTCTCCCGACTCTGACTGCCCCGATGTGGGTGTCAGGGTCGGGGGAGATCATGGTAGAAGAGGTGATGACCCAAGTCCGGATCTGAGGGACGAGCTGCTCCAGAAGGACGGGTGGTCACTCTTCCGCCGTGATCTTCTCCCGATTCTGACGGTCCTGATGCGGATGTCAGGGTCGGAGGAGATCAGGGCAGAAGGGGTGATGACCGAAGTCCGGAGCCGAGGGACTGCAACTTCGGAATGATGGGTCTCTTCCGATCTCTGTCTTCCTTCCGGGCTGATGGCTTTGATGGTTGTCAGCCCGAAGGAGTTAGAGATGGGAGGCATGCCGATCTGCTTTTGACCGGGCCCCATGAGATGGTGGTTCTTCTCCACTCCTTGGATGATTCGTGTTTCGGCTCCAAGGCCGTAAGCTTCGAGTTGCCCACAGGTGAGAGGTTAACCGACCGAGATCGGAGGCCCGGGGGCTCGCCGAGGGCAGTGCCTTAAAAACTTTTAATCAAAACTTTTTCAGGCTTCTTCAGACGGAGGTGGAGCTCCGAGTGTTCGGATGGTCGAGCGACGCTCTGGGCCATCGGAGGGGCCTTTGCTCGGCGAGCCGACCGACCCCTTTGCTGTGGGGTTCGGATCACACGCTGCTCGGATTCCGAGCCAGTCGTGCCGAACCACTTGACTTGGTGAAGAGGCAAAGTCGTTTTGGGCCTTCGCGACGTTTCAAGAGCGGCCCAAAAGTTGCACCCTTATGTTTGGAAGTCCAAGGGACTTCTTTTTTTACTATAAATCTTCACCCCCCCTCAGTTCAAGTCTCATTATTTACTTTCACTTTCTCTCTCAAGTTTTTACTTTCTACCATCGAAGTTTTTTGCTCCCGGGTGGTGCTGCTAGCTGTCGCGGTGCGGCGTTCCTTGGCTCCGGTGAACTTTTCCGACCGTAGCTGTCACTTCGAGGTCAGTCTCTCTCCTTTCTCTTTAGAAAATAGTTTAGATTACTTCCTCGGATGAGACCCCCGTCTCGGACCAAGCTGTAGGCTGAGCGGGCAAAGGAAAGGAGGTGATAGAGCCGACCGACCAGAGCGTTGTTCGGCCGGACAAGGAGGGCGAAGTGGCCGAGCCGCCCCAGGAGGTCGTGGCAAAATCTCAGAAGGGTAAAGGAGTGGTCACGATCATTGAGAACCCGAAGACGGCGGGGGAGTTCGGTCGGCAGCCTATTGTTCTGTCGAGCGTGGGAGGCATTCGGGACTACCCCGAGGAGTTGCTAGAGAAGGTGACCCAGGGTACGGCCAAGTCGGTAGAGGAGAACGAACCGAGAGAGTTGTCTGAGGTGGACCATACTATCTCGTCTCTTACGGAGGCCGATCTGCATCGGATCCGTGCCGGATTCCAGATCCCCGTCGAGTTCGGGCTACTCCTCCCCGGACCGGGTTTCCGAGCCAACACGAAGTCTTCGACAGACATGCGCGTCTTTCCTCTCGACTCCCTGGCCGCCGGGCTCCGCTTTCCCCTTCATCTGTTTATCGTAGAGGTTCTCGTTTGGTACGGTTTGAGCCCTGCCCAGTTGATGCCGAACACTTGGAGGCATGTCCTGGCGTTTGTTCTCCGATGTCAAGAGATCGGAGCCGAGCCGAGCTTGTTTCTCCTTCGGAGCCTCTACCGCCCCTGCCAACCGAACAGGAATGAGCAGAGGTTCTACCTCTCGCCGCGGACGGGCGTGAAGTTGATCGAGAACCCAGACTCGATCAAACATTGGAAGGAGAAGTATTTCCTTGTCCGAGCTCCTGCACCATGGGCGATTCCGATAGTTTGGAGGAGGGAAGGCCTGCCCAAGCGAGCGAAGAAGGAGCCGGCACTGAGTGACGAGGAGGCGGAAGTCCTCAAGAAGCTCCTCGGCCTGCCAACGCTAAGTTGGAAAGACATTACCGAGGAAGTTTTGTTCCGAGGGGGTCTCAGTCCGATCAACCCTAGTACGCTTCTGGTATTTTTACTCTTTGCTTAAAGTTCATGAAGATTTTTCTAAGTTTTTTCATTCGGCTTGTGCAGAGACGATGAAGATGGACTATAGGGCTTTGATGGCGAAGGCCAGGGCGACGGAGCAGGAGACGAGGAAGAAGAGACCCTCGGCTGGGCCTCAGGGCGGCCGAGCCCCGAAGATACCTTCGGTCGCGAAGGCCACCGACCAGCAGAAGGTCATTGTCCTGGAGGCCGGTCCCGAGCAGGGGGAGGCCATGGTCCCCGATCCTCCCGTTTCAGATGCGCCGACACCGACCTCGAAGGGGGATGCTCCCGACTCGTCGAGCGGTGCGTTCGGCGTGAAAGAGGTGCTATCCCTCCAAGTTCCGCCCCTCACTGTCGATGCGGAGAAGATCTTGACCGAAAGGCACAAGCAGATCTTCGTCCCTGACTGGCAGGTGATGAATGTCGACGGTTTTTTGGGCAACGGCAACATTTGCATGGAAGCGGTGAAGCACCTGCCGACCCCAAAGGATCGAGCGGCCCTTAAGGCTGGGCTGGTAGGGAACGCCACAATGCAGATCGCTCGGAATACGATGTCGGTAAGTGTACCGAACGCTTTCTCATCGAAACTTTTTGCTGAATTTTTCTAAGTTCCTGGGTTCGGACTCTAATGGTTTGTTCTTTTTTCAGACCCTCTGCCACTTCAACTTCTTGCTCGAGGAGTTTGCGGGCAAGGAGCAGGAGCTGACGGCGCAGTATGACCGGGAGAGGTCGGATCGCGTCAAAGCTACAAAGCTGTTCGATGCTGAGCAACTCCTTTCGGCAAAACAGGGTGTCGAAGTGGCAGGGTTGGAGACGAAGCTGGCCGAGGCCGTTCAACATTCAAAGGACGCGGACGCCAAGCTGGAGGCCTCGGAGAAGGAAAATGCCGAGCTGGGGGCGGAATTGGCCAATGCTCGGTCGGAGGCGGAGAGGGCTCGGAAGAAGGCCGAGAGGATCATGGCCAAGCACCGGTCTAAGGTGGCGAAGGCGAAGAAGGCTGTCCAGGACGAGGCCGAGCATCATATGTTCAAGAACATGGAGGACGCATATGGCCGAGCGCTCCTCCATATCGCCGCTCAGAACCCGGGGTTCGACACGTCCGGCCACCATTTTTACGATCCCGTGGAGGGGGAGGAGGAGCTTCCTCAGTCGATGCTCGGCCCTGAGGTACAGACCGAAGGTGTCGAAGGCCCAGGCGAGACTGAGGCCGAGGATGAGGAGGAGACCGACTCTGAGGAAGAGAGCGGGAGCGAGGATGAGGACGAGGACGAGGATGAGGCCGAGGGGTCGACAGACCCGAACGATAAAAAGGTCGACCCCTGACTTGGTTGCGTCTTACAGTCTTTTGTTTTTTTTTGTTTTTTGTAAGCCGAACTGCGGACTGGCCACCGCTTTTGTAATGCTTTTTGAGGTTTGAATGAAAACGCTTTTTGTTTGGCCAAAAATTCTCCAAGTGTTTGTCCCCGGATTTTTGTGTTGGCCGTTGGATTTATCTCTGCTTTTCAGGTGAAGTTCGGTCCGATCAAGAAGGTTTCGTACCTTCATAGGGAGCTGACCAAAACAAAGCGAGAGCTTTCACTTAGCCGAGAGAAGCGCTTTTATATGTTCTTGAAGCTGGAGGAGATAAAAGCGGCTGTGAGGGGGTATTGTCGCGAGCTGAAGCAGCTACGAAAATGACCCCAAGCCTCTTGTCCCGAAGGCGAGATCGAGCGGCTTCGTAGGGAGCTCGCCGTCGTCGAGCGGAAGAATGACGAGCTTCTAACCGAGATCCAACACTTGGAGTTAGCGGAGAAAGATCGTTCGGCAGAAGAAGAGAAGCTGGCTTCCGAGCTGGAGAAGATGTCGACCGAGCGCAAAAAATTGTTGGCCGAGGTCGATAAGCTAAGGAGGATCACGATAGATAGGGGGATCGAGGTCACCCACTACCGAAGGCTTGCGACCGATAGCGCCCATGCCTCGGCCCCGTCGAGACCTCCCCGTTTGAAGATGATGGCAAAGGACGATGCTCTGAGGGACACGATTATTGAGCTGGAGGAAGAGGTCGCGTCGCTCAAGCCTCTGCCTGAGAGGGCCAATGTTCGCAGTACGTCGTGTACTTGCGAAGAGAGCGAGAAGGGCATTACCTTTTACGAACTTGCGACTCGTTTGCCCGTGGCTAGGCAGAGTCCTGCTGACGCTCAGAGTAATGTAGCAGTCTCGACTAGCGGTGCCTCGGTCGGTGCCACAGTTAGGGTCAGCAGTGAAGGGGGATCTCGCTTCGTTGGTTTGGAATCGAGCTCGGAGGTCAGGCCTCGCCGTCCTCGCGTTTCCTTGAACCGAAGCATACCCCTTCCGAAGAGGCGCTAAACATGTCGTCTCGTGTTTCTTCTGGCTGTTGTAAAACTCTGTTGTAGGGTCGGTCTTGTTGTATGTAGAGTCATCATATCTGAATACAAAAGTGAAAGTTTGTTTGGAAAAATTCTTGAAGTGTTGGACTTCGGCGATGTTTTGAAATTTCGTTTTCTCCTCTTTCCAGGTCGAGGCGAAAGCTCAAGACGCCGATTCCAATAGCTCGGACGACGACGTTCGGGGCGAGGTCGGCTCGGGGGTGACGAAGTCGCGCTCGGTGAGGTGCCGAGAGCGGCTCTATGAAGTCGAGCTGGAATCACGCCGAGCAGAAAGCGAGCGGGGTCACCTTCAGCTCGTCCTCGATCAGCGAGACGCCGAGATCCAGCGCTTGGAGAGCAGGATCGCCGAGATGACCCCTATAGGAGAGGACGTGGATTCGCAGATAGCCTTCAGCAACGCCCTTCGGGTCCAGTGTATTCGGCACAATTTGTGGAAAATAATAGCCGAACGGGATGATCTATTCTCTGAGATCCGTCACTTGCTGACCGTGGAGGTGAAGCTTCGGAAGGAGGCAGATGAACTAGCGGCCAAAGTTGCCGGACTGGCGGCCGAGCGGGACGGTGATGATTCTTCATTAAAAGACCAAGTGTAGCGGGTTGGCGCTGTATTTTTTGTTTTATAATGTCTTGTATCTGCGGAAGAGTTGCTTTGTACTACGTTCCGACTATGAATAAAATTTACTTTCAAGAACTAGCATGTCTTTTGTAGCTCTGCGTAGTTGTCTTGCCCGTGACTGTGTTCGTTGTGCCGAGGTCTCTGAGTCGAATGCATAGCGCAGTCGGCAAGGGCCTCGAGGCGAACCAGTTCCCGAGGGGACTCTATCTTGTCGTTTAGTGACGCTGACAAGATCTGGGCCATTGGATTTTGGCACGAATCTCGAGATGGCTCAGTTCCCAAGAAAACGCTATCTTGTCGTTTAGCGTTGCTGGCAAGATCTGGGCCGTCTGATCGAGATCCTACACGAAAGTTGAGGAGAAAGTGAGTTTTCTCCATTTGCGAGCTCAGATGGGCGCTTGCTCGGTTAGCCGACCGGATGGGCACTTCTTCGGCCGCCAATTAGTGCCTCGGTCGCCCTCTTCTCGTGAAGTCGAGGGGTGAGTTGAGCCTTTCCCCATGGTGGGGCTTCGCCGATCATAGC
Organism: Hemerocallis citrina; assembly: GCA_017893485.1. Taxonomy (NCBI): domain Eukaryota; kingdom Viridiplantae; phylum Streptophyta; class Magnoliopsida; order Asparagales; family Asphodelaceae; genus Hemerocallis; species Hemerocallis citrina. Next base: position 25,020,124 of record CM030359.1, on the reverse strand, counting down.
GAGTGTTCGACGGCCATGGGAGCAATTCCGAATGGTGATCCACTCCTAGCTCGCCGAGAAGCAAGCTTGGGGAGTAGAGTTGGACCAAGTGTTGGACTCCGGAGCCATCGTGTAGTTCAACGGTTGTGGGAGCAGTTCCGAACGGTGATCTACTCTTGGCTCGCCCGGGGGCGAGCTGAGGACGTAAAGTCGAGCCGAGTGTTGGACTCCGAACCATCGGTGTAGTTCAACGGTCGTGGGAGCAGTTCCGAACGGCGATCTACTCCTGGCTTGCCCGGGGGCGAGTCGAGGACGTAAAGTCGAGCCGAGTGTTGGACTCCGAACCATCGGTGTAGTTCAACGGTCGTGGGAGCAGTTCCGAACGGCGATCTACTCCTGGCTCGCCCGGGGGCGAGCCGAGGATGTAGAGTCGAGCCGAGTGTTGGACTCCGAACCATCGATGTAGTTCAACGGTCGTGGGAGCAGTTCCGAACGGCGATCTACTCCTGGCTCGCCCGTGGGCGAGCCGAGGACGTAAAGTCAAGCCGAGTGTTGGACTCCGAACCATCGGTGTAGTTCAACGGTCGTGGGAGCAGTTCCGAACGGCAATCTACTCCTGGCTCGCCCGGGGGCGAGCCGAGGACGTAAAGTCGAGCCGAGTGTTGGACTCCGAACCATCGTTGTCGTTCAACGGTTGTGGGAGCAGTTCCGAACGGCGATCTACTACGTAAAGTCGAGCCGGACATTGGACTCTGAACCATTGGTTGAGAAAACAAAAGAAATATGAGAAAAGCCAGCAAATCTACAAGTATGAGAGAGCATTCTTTATTAATAATTGACGGCGAACCGTTTTTACATATAACAACTTCAGAAATGGATTACAAGTTAGAGGAGAGGAATGGTTCGACACCCCGTGACACTCAGAGAGGTGCCGGGGCGCTTTCTTGGTATTTTAGGAGGTGGTCGGCATTCCAGGTCCTCGGAATCTCTCTGCCCTCTAAATCTTCTAGACGATATGCTCCGGGCCAAACTACCCTTGAGATCTTGTAAGGCCCCTCCCTGTTCGGAGCCAGTTTGCTCTTCTGATTGGGGAAGGATATGGCCAGTTTTCCCAGGACCAAGTCCCCTTGCTTGAGATCGGTGGGTCGGACTTTCTTGTTATATGCCAATTCGACTCTCCTTCGGTAGTTCTGTTGCCGAATGGATGCTCTCTCCCTCAGTTCGTCCATCAGGTCTAAGTTCTCCCTGAGGTCTCTGGCGTTCTGTTCCTCGTTGTAGGCTGCGAGGTGAGGGGAAGGTATTCCGACCTTGAGGGGTATCACCGCCTCGGACCCATATGTGAGGTTGAAAGGGGACTCTCCTGTGGGGGTCCGCTTGTTCGTGCAGTAGTTCCACAGCACATGGGAGCTGGTCGACCCATAGTCCTTTGGAACATTTGTCCAACCTCTTCTTGATACCTGTGAGGATCTGCCGATTGGCATTTTCTGCTTGGCCGTTCGACTGAGGGTGGGAGGCGGAAGAGAAGCGCTGTTGGATAGCAAGGTCCTCGCACAGGGCTCGGAACGCGGCCCTGGTAAACTGAGTCCCGTTGTCTGTTACGAGGACACGGGGGACGCCGAACCGACAGATGACGCTCTTCCAGAAGAATTGAAGCACTTTGTTCTCGGTGATGGTGGCGAGGGGCTCGGCCTCAATCCATTTTGAGAAGTAGTCGATGGCCACAACCAAGAACTTGAACTGGCCGGGAGCTGGAGGGAATGGCCCTAGTAAATTCATTCCCCACATTGCAAAGGGGATAGGACTTGATAGGGAGGCAAGGTTGGCTTGAGGGAGGCGACGAATGTTGGAATGTCTCTGACAGGAGCCACATTGCCGAACATGTCGCTCGGCATCTTGGAGGAGAGTCAGCCAGAAGTATCCATAATTCAAAGCTTTCCGAGCCAAGGACCTAGACCCTGAATGAGCTCCGCCGATGCCCTCGTGGAGCTCTTGTAGAGCGTAGTTGGCCTGTTCTGGGGAGAGGCACCTTAGGTACGGTCGGCCATCAACCTGCGAGAAGGAGCGCTTGTATAAGATCCCTTCGATCAAAACATACCACTCGGCCCTGGTTCTGACTCGGCGAGCTTCTTTGGGGTCCTCGGGGAGGAGTCCGTCCCTTAGGAATTCCACTAACGGCTTCATCCAATTATCTTGCAGCAGGACCGGCAATGACCCCACCGAGCCGGGAGTCTCGTCTTCTATACTCGGCCTTGAGAGGACCTCGATCAAAACGGTCGGCTCGAGACCTTGGAGGGAGGATGAGGCCAACTTGGAGAGGGCATCAGCCTGCGAATTCTCCTCTCGAGGGACTCGTTGGATGAGTGCCTCTTCAAACCGGCTCATGAGGGCTCGGACCTTGGCGAGGTACTTCGCCATTCGCTCGTCTCGTACCTCGTACTCGCCCAAGACCTGGTTCACAACCAGTTGAGAGTCACTGTGAATTCGGAGGCGCTGCGCCCCTGCACTTCGGGCAAGTCCAAGGCCTACGATGAGTGCCTCATACTCCGCCTCGTTGTTTGAGGCCTTGAAGTTCATACGGATCGCATACTGGAGGACGAAGTCATCAGGGCCGTTCAGGATGATACCGGCGCCGCTTCCTTCGTTGCAGGAGGAACCGTCCACGAAGACCGTCCAAATGGGAGGACCGTTCGGGACGTGGTCGACCTCGAGAATGGTGGACTCGACGATGAAGTCGGCAAGGGCTTGAGCTTTGATGGCAGTCCGAGGCTGGTAGGAGATATCGTGTTGGCTTAGCTCTATGGACCACTTCATAAGCCGGCCCGAGGTTTCGGGCTTGTGGAGGATCTGTTTCAACGGTTGGTCGGTGAGGACCACAACCGAGTGAGACTGAAAGTACGGACGGAGCTTCCTTGCCGCCATGATCAGGGCATAGGCCATCTTTTCTATCTACGGATAACGGAGCTCGGCATCCCGAAGCACCTTGCTCACGTAGTAGATGGGCCTCTGAGCCCGGTCTTCCTCCCTCACCAAAACAGCACTTAGCGTCTGCTCGGAGGCAGCTAAGTAGATGAAGAGGGGTTCCCCCGGAACGGGCTTGCTGAGCAGGGGAGGATTGACCAAGTACGCTTTCAGCTGTTCGAAGGACTTCTGTTGTAGTTCGCCCCACTGGAAACCCTTGGCTCCCCTGAGAGCCTTGAAGAAGGGGAGACACTTTTCCCCCGATTTCGAGAGGAACCACCCAAAACTGGCCAACTGCCCTCTCTGGATGAGGGCCTCTATTGTAGCGCCTCGAATTTCTAATATGAGAACTTAGAAAATACGTGGCACATTCCCAGCGATCCACTTCAATGTAACAATACACATAGACCAAAAACACAAATTATTTTATTCCAAACTCTTATTACAATAACCTTTTTCAAATGCAGCGGAAATACAAACACCTTGAATTAAGATATTCTTTTACAACACTCCTCTTTACAAAATTACACAAGGCTCTATTATATCACTCATAATCTCTAAAGCTAACCCAAGCATCCAAGCCTCCAAACTCTAAGCAACAACCTGCATCATATGAAGCTAGAGTTGAACCCTAACCCCCAAACTAAAGGGGTCAGCCATAAATGGTGTGAGTGATATAAACAACAAACATAAATAAACAATAAACATGATTTCTTAAGTAACATGTACTGAACAAAGATATATAGACTAAACATGTATTGTGAAATAAGAAACGATAGGCCGGTACAAGCATGAAACCAAGTCGAGAAATAATGTCACCGATCAGATATCCATCAATCAATCACTCACAACAAGTACAGCTCAACCGTACTGTACAGTCGACTGCTTTAGTGTACCAGTCGACTGATTCTGCCAAATACTCATTCATCAGTCACTAACAGCGATTCTCACATCACAGAATATACCCAACTGTCAATAAATCTCAATACCACAGATCGGATACTCGGTATGCAATCACTAACAGTGATTCTTACACCGCAGAACATATCCATCTACAAAGACTAAAGGTAACATAGATCGGATACCCGGTATGCCATCACTAACAGTGACTCTTACACCGCAGAACATATCCATCTACAAAGACTAAAGATAACATAGATCGGATACCCGGTATGCAATCACTAACAGTGACTCTTACACCGCAGAACATATCCATCTACGAAGACTAAAGATAACATAGATCGGATACCCGGTATGCAATCACTAACAGTGACTCTTACACCGCAGAACATATCCATCTACGAAGACTAAAGATAACATAGATCGGATACCCGGTATGCAATCACTAACAGTGACTCTTACACCGCAGAACATATCCATCTACAAAGACTAAAGATAACATAGATCGGATACCCGGTATGCAATCACTAACAGTGGCTCTTACACCGCAGAACATATCCATCTACAAAGACTAAAGATAACATAGATCGGATACCCGATATGCAATCACTAACAGTGACTCTTACACCGCAGAACATATCCATCTACAAAGACTAAAGATAACATAGATCGGATACCCGGTATGCAATCACTAACAGTGACTCTTACACCGCAGAACATATCCAACTACAAAGACTAAAGGCTTAAAAGAACACTCAAGATTATGAAAACTCATCAGCACCAGTCGACTTATACTGTAGCAAGTCGACTACCCCGAGAACCAATATCCAAGATTATAACAAGTGCTATAAGTCGACTTAATAATCCATCAGTCGACTTACCCAAGACAATTACCAATAATTTTCAAGAAACATTCCAAGTACTAACAGTCGACTTATAGTGGTCATGGTCGACTGCCCCGAAAAGACTGAACACAATTTACTCAGCAGGCCAGTCGACTGACAACAGTCCCAGTTGACTGTCCCGAACAATTCTCAAATGACTGAAAGTACAGCAGTAGGGTCGTACCAGTCGACTGAGTCGTAGGCCAGTCGACTGTCGGCCTACAGATTTCATAGATTAGGTCTGAATACAATAATCGATACTCGAGTTTTTCTAAAGGTTCTTATTCATGAAAATAATTCTTAATCATGTGAAATGACAATCTCGAATAATTCTTCCTTATGGATACATTATTCAATCATTAGATGTCTCAAATCTCAGATCTCATGTTCTATATTCCAACTTCTTTCATTAGGGTTTCTCAAAACTAAATCTTGTCACGACTCATAGCCCAGATCTGATTCGTAGTCTCAAAATCTAGATATTCAACTATCCAATTCCTTATTGTTATAACCATACTCAAGTCTTAAACATGTTTCAAGCAATAAAGAATTTGTCCATCAAGATCCACTAAACATTCATAGATCTCATATGCATAATATAAACAACAACCATTTCATTGATCACATACAAGATACGAAGATATCGAGACAAAACAACACACAATCAATCAACAAAACACAGTTCATATCACTCACCTTTTGGGATTGCAGAGATCCAACGAAAAGCCTCCTTTTTGCTAGATCCCAATCTTCCTCTTCAATCACCAATAAAAGATATAATAAAATCTGAGTTTTGCAGCGAATGACGGCTGCAAACACTCTTATATAGGCCGAAAATATTGTTTTTAGGGTTTAGGAATATATTTGCAAAATAGTCCTTTCAAAACATAATTTTACATATATAGTTCTTATCCTTAGAAATTCAATATAAATTATTTAAATTAGGATTTAATAGTAAAATATACTCACAAATCTCAATTGGTACAGTTCAAAACATCCAGAAAATACATTTTGCATTTCAACCCCTAAAATGTCAATTTTGCAAAAAGGTCCTTCTTTTCTTAAAAATTGCAAATAGATCCAATTAATTTCAGAAAAATCCAGAAAAATAATAAATAAATTCCAAATATTAAATAATGATTTTTCATAAAGAAAACTTAATTTTTCAAACATCTCAAAAGTCATTTGCACGTGTTTTGCACGTGTGCGAAAGATAAATCTTTTAGAAAATATTAATTAAATCTCCAAAATAGATTTAAATTCATTTTCAAATAATTAAAATAATATTTAGAAATACGGGGTTCTACATCTATCTCATTTTTCAACGCCCGGCAGTCGTTGGTCTCGTGGCCGTGGTCCCGGTGGTAACGGCACCATTTCTCTTTGTTCCTCCTCTTGGCCGGGATGTTTATCCTCGGAGCGGGCGGTATCAGCCCTTCCTTCTCCACTTCCATCAGGATAGTGGAGACATTGGTGGTGAGGGGAGTGAACTTCTCGAACCTAGGGGGAGGACGGCGCTGACCGCCGTTGTCCTTCTGCAGCTTCTTGGACCCCTCCTCCTCTGTCGCCTTCCTCTTCGATCCGGAGGCCGATCCTCTGAAATTTGGGAGGCACTCGGCCTCTTCCGCCCGAATGTACTTCTCGCATCTTAGGAGAAGATCGGCGAAGTTATGCAGGGGCTTCTTGGCGAGGGACGACCGGAGGTTGGAGTTGAGAACGTTCGACTGGAATGCGAAAGTCGCCACAGATTGGTCGAGGGAGGCGATCGACCTGACCTCCGCGGTGAATCTCCTCACGTAGTCCCTCAACTTTTCTCCCCTCTCCTGTCGGAGGTGGAGCAGGGAGAGGCTAGTCTTCTCTGTTCGCCTGCTACTCACAAAGTGAGTTATGAAGAGCGTTTCGAACTGTTCGAACAAGAAGATGGAAGAGGGAGCGAGCCGGGAGTACCATTCCCGTGCCGACCCCTTGAGAGTGGCGGGGAAGGTCTTGCAGAGCATGGCGTCGGAAGCTTGATGGATCAGCATTAAGGTCTTGAAGCTTTCGACATGGTCAACTGGGTCGGACTCCCCTGAGTACGTTTCAAACTGCGGAGGTTTGAAACCCCTCGGTATGGGGGCCTCCATGATTGTCCGAGAGAAGGGGGGTCTGTTGGGGCGGACGGTCCCAGCTCCCGACTCCTCCACTTTGTCCATGCGACCGATGCGCCTCTCCACCTCGTGGAGACGACGGTAGAGGGCATCGTCCCTCCGTTGGTAATCATACGATCCCCTGGACTCTTCTTCATAGGAAGGGGAGTGGGGACTGCGGCGTCGATAGTCCTGGGATCGGCGAGGACTGTGTTGATGTTGCTGGCGACTGGGAGCAGGACGGGGAATTATGGATCGGTGGTGAGGACTTGGAGCCCGTGGGGGTGTTGGAACCCTTTGGGCATCGATGTTGTTGTTGCAAAGGTTGAGGGCTTGCAACACCGTAGCCTGGAACTGTAGGAACTCGGCACGAGTAATTGGTGCCTCATTGTTCCTTGGATGATGTCGATCGGCGGGGGAGTGCGGTCTCCTCCTTCGGCGCACGTGAGATTCCCCCCGTCCTCTTCGGCCCGGAGACCTCCTTCGGTCCGGAGACATCCTTCGGTCCGGAGACCTTCTGCCGTTCGGGCGATGGGGAGATCGCTCACCTTGATGTTGGCAGGAGGCTCCCTCTCGGGCCCGCTTCTCATCTAGGCGTTGGCGAAGGTCCTCATCCCCTTGGCGATTCAGGACAGTGTTTCGGAGGTCGGGGCTATGGGAAGCCATGGAGTCCGAGGAGGCATTGTGGACCGAGACATGGTCCAGGTGGAGGGCTTGCTTTTGCCTCCGCTGCTTCTGACCGGTAGGGCCATTAAGGGGTGGTTGGTTCGGATGAGGAGGCTGGCCCTGTTGGACCGGGGGAGGAAGTTGTTCGATTTGCACGGGGGCTTCCTCCTGTTGACCGGCGGGGTTGGGCCCCCGGTTGGACCCCCTGGATCTGACCCTCTTGGGAGGCATGGCTGGAGAGGAGCTTAGTCGACGAGGAAAAGGCGGAGGCTATTCGTGTGGTGTTGTTGTTCCCATAGACGGTGCCAATCTGTTACCGCTGATTCTGGTGTGGGAGTAAACAGATGAGATTTGTGAGTTCGTAGGAAACCTGAACAATGGATCCGAGCCTTCTGATTCCTGCCGCAACCTGCAAGGAAGTGCGATACACCGGGGTTGATTCCGGCGACGCACCCTCCGACGCTCTTGTCAGTAACCAGTGGTGATTAAGAAAGAACTTAAGGTGGGAAAAATGTGATTAACTTGTTACAGTGGTGGGTAGGAGGCATTTATAGTCGCCATAGGAGCTTGTTAAGGGATCTGATTTCCTGTGAAACTGTTAGGAGTGAAATCCTCACAATCTATTTAGGAAACTAATCCCTGATTCTCGGTGAGAGGAATCAGGCCCGTTGATTTGGTCAAATCAGTGACCCTGATTTCCTCTTGCTGATCTGGGTTTGTCTCGGGTCGGGACCCGTACCCAGTTGGAGTGAATCCATTCGCGGGTTATTGGGTCTGTGAAGAATGAGATCAAGTACCCGTTTGCGACCCGTTTGTATGTGAAATTACCGTTTTACCCCTGAGCTTCAAGATTCGTGCCCAATCTGGACGGTTCCGATTTAACCCCATTTCTAGCCATATCAGCGACACTCAGCAACTGGCGTCTTCTCGGTCAAGTCTGCTTACTAATTTTTCAGCATCTCAGGTCTGATTACTCCCTTCTATAAGGCGTGTTGGAACACTATGGCACAGCTGTGCAAAATCTTCATTTGGATGTTGAGTTCGGAGGCACTCAATTCCAAAGCTCATCTTATTTCCAAGGGTTGGGACGGTGATCCAACATGCACATCTTGCGCATGTCCGATGGAAACCACCTACCATATATTCTTTGAATGCCCTTTGGCTTGTCAATTATGGCACTACTTCATGCAACGTTTTGACATCCCACACCTCCCTTTCTCTATCACGGATTGCTTCTCACTGTGGTGCTTTGATCACCACAAGCACAAATTCACATCTTCATGGCACTTGATTACTATTGCATCTTGTTGGAGTATTTGGAAGGCTCGAAATGAATCTGTTTTTCATAGCAAATCTATCACAGTGGAAAAGCTCATTGCTAACACTAAATTCTGGATTTTTCATTGGCTAGATGCGAGTGGGGAATCGAAGACGAAGCGCAAGATCATTCAGGAACTCCAAGCAACCGGGGACAGCGACCTTATGAGGCCAGCAGCAGCATCCTCCCAGCCAAGCGATGACGACTCTCGAGCGTGATTTTATCCCTTGTTATTGTAATTAATGATGAATGTTTTGGAGGCCTGTTTATTGCCTCGGTTTTGTGTTTTTCACTATGGTTGATCTGGACTTTTTGTGTTAGCGATGGTATGTGGTACAACTAAGTGATAGGATCATAGATTTGGGCTAGTTGAGGTGCAAGACAGACGTCCGCTGCCCTCTCTACGTCCCAACCCTATGCCATCCCGACCTTATTTGTTACACAAACCAATCGTTCTCGGTCATGGGATCAACATGCTTTAGTAAACTTCCGACTCTATTTTTATTCTAATATACTTTTTGTGAGGTAGGTTAATCCTACCTTTTGCCAGTCAAAAAAAATTGAGTGAATGTAGTGGTAGTAGTGGAGAATGTGAAAAGAGTGGGGGGAGTTCAATAGACAATTCACACTAAATAATTTATTTATAACAAAGCTTAATTAATTTGAAATCAACGAACATGGTTTTATCTGATACTACACTACGATGAATAAGTCAAGTGCAGTTTGTATCTTATAATTATTCAAAAATATAAGAAGAAGAAAGCTATGTCTATCTTCTAGCAAGCTCCGCTTTGTATTCAAATCCACGCCATGTTTAATTATAGAATATTTTTTTTTTGATGGAAGAATTAATTATACAATATTGATAATCAGTTTTCAATATTGATACTCAAAAGAATACGTCAAGCAATATTCAGTTCTATTATGGGTGGCATCAGAGCTGGGCCAGCCCGGGTCCGGCCCACTCGGTCTGCAACCCGGCCCGGACCACCTAAATGCGGGCTGAACCGGCCTCCAACCCGCGAAGACTGAACCTGCCCCCAACCCGCGAAGGGGACCGGTCTGGATCGGTCCGCCCAAAAAAACCGCCTTCGGCCCGGCCCACGAATGGACCGGCCTGGCTTGGACCGGGATCGGTTTGAACCGGCCTGGTCCGAGCCGGCCCAGCCCATGGGCCGGACTTTGGCTGATGGATTTTTTCCACAATTCTTTTTTAATTTCAATTTTAAAAATTGGTTTATATAATTACTAAACAACCCCCCAACGGATCTATACTAGCTAGTTTTTGAGGTATTTTGAAAAATCCGAAAATCTACATATTCTATATATACAACCTCATTTCATTCATTTCTCTTCATAAATTCACTCAACTCTCTCTACTATCTCTCAATTCTCTCAACAAATCAACAACAATCAACTACTCTCTTGCAAGGATCAACATCAACAACATTAACAACAATCAACAACAATCAACAAGAACTACAAGCTCTCAACTCTCTCTACTTTCATTCTTCAATCTACATTATACACTCATACGATATTTTTGTATTTGTTTAATTTCTAGATTTAGCATTGTTGATTGTTCTCATCTTTTACTCTTAATTAGATTGTATTTTGTTGTACTTCTTCTTCTTATTAATTATTTTTAGAATTTTTTTTTATTTGGTAAACATACACTAGTTATTCATTTAATTGTTGTTGTTTTATTGAAATATTTCTTCTTCTTTTTAGATTTTGTTTATTAACATACACTAGTTTATACTAGAATTTTATTTATCTTATTTGTTTTATAGAATTATTTTCTAGAACATACACTAGTTTATCTATATTTATTTATTTTGTAGAATTAATTTTTAGAATATACATTAGAATTAATTTTTAGAACATACTCTAGAATTATTTTTTTCTGCCCAAACATACATACACTAGTAATCTATCTTAGAGGGCCTCTAACCGATTACGCAGTAGACATAGTACCCAAGAGTCCAATAGTAGGAGTCGCATTCCTTCCATTCCAATTCCATATGTAAATAGTGAAGAAACATTTATGAATTATGATAGTATTCCTGGTTTTCATGAAATACACACTTATCATGTAATAGTAGAAGACATAACACCATAAAAATCAGATCAAGCCCCTTATCAATCCCTGTTACCGCTAAATCTGGTGTGGGGGTAAACAGACAGTATTTGTAGATTCTTGGAAAATCTGAACAGCACACCTGAACCTGTTCTGCCGGAGTTTGACCGCTGACTCCTGCCACTCACCTGCAAAATGTGCGAGACACCGGGGTTGATTCCGGCGACGCACCCTCCGACGCTCAAGTCAGTAACCAGAAGTGATTATGAAATAGCGTTAACTGGAAAAAGATTGATTACCTCATAACGGAGATGGATGGGGGGTATTTATAGGCGTCTTTGGGGATCAGATTAGGAATGTAATCCCTGTGAATCTGTTAAGAAATAAAATCCTCGTAACCAGATAAGGAATGTGATCCCTGATTTTCCGGTGACAGGATAGATATGAATCAGGGTCGTTGATTTGGCTGAATCAGAGACCCTAATTCTCTCCTGCTGATCTGGGTTTGTCTTGGGTCGGGACCCGTACCTAGTTGGGGTGGATCCGTTTGTGGGTTATTGGATCTTTGGAGTGGGGATCCAATAACCACTTTGGATCCCGCTGTAAGTAAAATTACCGTTTTACCCCTGGGCTTCAAGATTTGTGCCTGATTTGGATGGCTCCGATTTAACCTCGTTTTTAGCCATATCACGAGCCCCCCACTCCCGAAGACTGAGCTTGATCCGCCTTTGAGGAGTAGTTTTATTGTTTTAATGGCTGGCGGAGTTGTGTCGGAGTCCGAGTGGAAGGCTTTGAATCTGTGAAGGAGGTAGTGTGGTGATTCTTCAGGTTGGTCGTACTCTTAGTTGTCTTTGAGTTTTTTTGGATGTTTGGTGATTTTTATCTATTTTTCGGATTATGTATTTAATTTTGCGAAGTGTTAACTAGTCGTTCGGGGGTCTTAACAATGCGTTCTAGGCATTAATTGTTCTTTCAGGGGCTAAAAAACATACCCTCGAATTTACAATTGTTTCCTATAATTTTTGGTTAATTTTTCCGAATTTTTAGTAATTTTTTTGCAATTTTTAAATAGATAAAATGATTAAAATAAATAAAAACTAATTTTTAATACCGATTTATGGCGTGTCGCGAACTGAGCCCTCCAACAGTGTCGATGCGGTTTTCTGGACGGTCGGACGAACCATGTTCCTCGGCAGATAGTTTCTCCGTATGTGAGGGTCGGTCCCTCGGCTCCTCGGCTCGGAACCTTTGGATCTACCGAACTACGTGGCACGATCCTGAGCGTCCATCTGAGCGTGGATCCCCAAAAAACTCTATCTTGTCATTTAGTGAACGTGGCAAGATCTGGGCCGTCCATCATGTTTGAGCGCATTTTTTGACAAGATCCAACGGCTAAGGAGGGTCGGCCCCTTTTTTCTCCATATGTAGGGGTCGGTTCCTCGTCCCTTCGGCTCGGCAGTTCGGCGTTGTAGGCAGAATAAGTGTTCTGAAAGGACGTTCGGTTCGACCCAATAGCTCGGTTCGGAGCTTCAGGATCTGCCGAGCTACGTTGCATGATCCTAAACGTCCATCGCGGTGTGGATCACGAGGACAGGGTTTAGATCACGAGAAAATGTTATTTTGTCGTTTTGTGGTCGTGGCGCTATCTGAACCGTCCATCAAGATCTGACGCGAATTTTGAAAAGATCCAACGGTGACTTAGCCTCGGCAGAATTTTTCTCCATATGTGAGGGTCGGTTCCTCGTCCCCTCGGCTCGGCAGCTCGGTGTTGTTAGCCGAGGGATGGAGTTAGATGTTTTGAAGAGTTCGAACTTTGAACCGTCGCTACCCTTCGACCCAGTAGCTCAGTTGCTTAGCCAAGTTGTTCGGTAGCTCGGCTAGGCACACCGGTGGCCGGGAGCTCGGAAGGTACACGTGGCTGGATCCTGAGTGTCCATCACGGTGTGGATCACGAGGACAGGGTTCAGATCACGAGAAAATGTTATTTTGTCGTTTTGTGGTCGTGGCGCTATCTGAACCGTCCATCAAGATCTGACGCGAATTTTGAAAAGATCCAACGGTGACTTAGCCTCGGCAGAATTTTTCTCCATATATGAGGATCGGTTCCTCGTCCCCTCGGCTCGGCAGCTCGGTGTTGTTAGCCGAGGGATGGAGTTAGAAGTTTTGAAGAGTTCGGACTTTAAACCGTCGCTACCCTTCGACCCAATAGCTCGGTTGCTTAGCCAAGCTGTTCGGTAGCTCGGCTAGGCACACCGGTGGCCGGGAGCTCGGAAGGTACACGTGGCTGGATCCTGAGCGTCCATCACGACGTGGATCACGAGGACAGGGTTCAGATCACGAGAAAACGTTATTTTGTCGTTTTGTGGTCGTGGCGCTATCTGAACCATCCATCAAGATCTAACGCGAATTTTGAAAAGATCCAACGGTGACTTAGCCTCGGCAGAATTTTTCTCCATATGTGAGGGTCGGTTCCTCGTTCCCTCGGCTCGGTAGCTCGGTGTTGTTAGCCGAGGGATGGAGTTAGAAGTTTTGAAGAGTTCGGACTTTGAACCGTCGCTACCCTTCGATCCAGTAGCTCGGTTGCTTAGCCAAGCTGTTCGGTAGCTCAGCTAGGCACACCAGTGGCCGGGAGCTCGGAAGGTACACGTGGCCGGATCCTGAGCATCCATCACGGCATGGATCACGAGGACAGGGTTCAGATCACGAGAAAATGTTATTTTGTCGTTTTGTGGTCGTGGCGCTATCTGAACCGTCCATCAAGATCTGACGTGAATTTTGAAAAGATCCAACGGTGACTCAGCCTCGACAGAATTTTTCTCCATATGTGAGGGTCGGTTCCTCGTCCCCTCGGCTCGACAGCTCGGTGTTGTTAGCCGAGGGATGGAGTTAGAAGTTATGAAGAGTTCGAATTTTGAATCGTTGCAGCTCTGTTTTGGCGCTTTGGCTTCCCTTAGTGGGCTTTTAAAAGCCCAAGGTAGCTCAAACGTCGCATTGTGGTTATAAATTCTCACTCCCCCCACCCCAGAACTCATTTCTCACTTTTTACTCCAAGTTCACTTTCACTCTCTGCGTGCTCTGCTAGCGGCGATTTTAGCTCCAAGGCGGTTGTGTTAGCTGTCGCGTGGGCCAGGCAATTTTCGGCAAACCAATTCCGACCGTGAACGTCACTTCAAGGTCACGTCACATCAAGGTCAGTTCACTTGCCTTAGCTTTTTTTTAGAGATGTCAAGGGTAGACTCGGGGAGTGAGGCCTCGTCCTCGGGCGATAGTGGCACCGAGGAGAGGAGGCGAATGGAGATCCGAAGAAAGGGGAAGCAGGTGGCTGAGCCGTCCGTGGCCGAGGTGAAGAGGAAGAAGAAGAAGGCAGTGGGTCGATCTCCCGTAGTCGAGGAGATCGTGGAGACCGAGAGGCAAGCCCCCGAGATGGGTCGGTACCCAAGTGTGCTGTCCGGCCATGCTGGTGTTAGGCAATACGAGGGCGACCTTATGAAGAAGGCAATCATAGGTAGGTCGGCAGTATACGAGGAGAACAACCCGGTTCAGACTACTGAGGCGGATGAGATCGCATCGGTACTATCCGAGAAGGACCTGCTCCGGATCAGAAGAGGGTTCGCCATTCCTCCGGAGTACAAGCTAATCCTCCCCAGCCCTGGGATGCGAGCGAACTCCAAACTGTCGTCGGCGGATATGTGTATGTTCGACTACGACTCGCTGAACGGCGGATTGCGCTTTCCCCTGCACCCCTTCGTGCTACAGGTCCTCGGGTGGTACTGCCTTGCGCCGACCCAATTCATGCTGAACACCTGGCGTCATGTGAACGCCTTCTTGCTGCAGTGCCGCAACGCCGAGGTCGAGCCTAACCTGACAATCTTCCGGAGCATGTATCGGGTTCACAGGATGCACAAGACCGAGCATCGCTACTACCTAGCGCCGAGGAAAGGCGTTCGGATTATAGAGAACCCTGACTCGATCAAAGGTTGGAAGGAGAAGTACTTTTTGTTGAGGGAGCCTTCGATGCTGAAGATCTCGACTCGGTGGAAAGTAGAGGCACCAAAGTTCGCGAGGGCCGACCCGGAACTGACCGCAGCCTAGGAGGAAGTGGTGGGGAAGATCATGGCCCTCCCGATGTTGAGCTGGAGGAAAATGACCGAAGAGGTGCTACTCGGGTCAGGCCTTAGTCCGATCGACCCGAGTACGCTCCTGACATCTCGTATCATATTATTATTATTTTTTTTCTAAGTTCTTAGCTCGTTTTGCTAACTTGCTGTTTGTTCGTTGTTTGAAACAGAAGCACCGAAGATGGACATTTTGGGGATGATGAACGAGCGTGGCAAAGTCGCCGACGGAAGGAAGAGGAAGAGGCCGAGCACGAAGGCTTCGTCGGGTCGGCCCTCTAAGGTTGCTTCGGCAGATGCTCCGCCTCCCCCCGTTGCGGAGGTCCCCTCGCCAGCGGTAGTCGTTGTCGACGACACCTCGGCTCCTGCTGCATCTGCCGCGGCCGGGGGGGCCTTCGACGTTTCGACGGCGCTGTCGCTCCAGGCTCCGCCCCTCACCCCTCAAGCCGAGGTGATCTTGACCGAGCAACACAAGCAGCTGTTCATCCCGGACTGGCGAGTCAAGAACCACGACGGCTTCCTCGGGGACTCGCAGATGTGCATGCAAGCCGTGAAGCATCTGGCGATCCCGAAGGATCGAGCCACTTTGAAGGCGGGGACGGTTGGCGACGACACCTATGAAGTCGCTCGTGTCGGTAAGTTTTGTAACTTTTTCCTGGGAATTTCTTAAGTCTGCCGTTCGGCTTTTACTTCGTTCTTATTCTCATTTTTTTTTCTTCGGCAAGCTACCTGTCACTTCGGCCACCTTATTCAAGCGTTCGTCGAACAGGAGAAGGAGCTGAAGGCCGCCAGCGATAAGGATAGGTCTGAGAAGGTGAGGGCGGTTCGGTAGCTCGAGGCAGAGCAAAGACGTGCGGACGGCTTGGAGGTCCGGGTTGCCGACCTAGAAGCGGACCTGGAGAGAGCGAAGGGGCGGCTTGCCGAGGAGGTCGCCAAAGTTGCCAAGGCTGCCGAGGAGCTGGCTGCATTGGCGAAGGCTCTGGCGGAGGCGAAGGCGGAGAAGGACGCCTTGGCAGCGAAGATCAGGGCCGAAGTTGAGGCCGAGGCGAAGGCGCATATGGCCTCGAACATGGAGAAGTCCTACCAGAGGGCGCTCGACCACGTCCAGGACCGCGTCCTCGGCTTTCAGCGGGTCGGCTACAGACTGTGGCCCGGATCCGCTTCAGATGGCGAAGAGGAGGGAGGTGAAGAGGAGGAAGGCGAAGAAGAAGAAGGCAACGAGGAGGAGGAGGTGGTCCCCGAGGTTGTGGTGACCGACCCCCACGCCGGGGCGAGGAATGAGGGGCCATCTGGCGGAGCGCATGTGGTCGAGCCGACGATGCAGGTGGATCCCTGATCTCCTCGTCTTTTTGTAATTTTGTGTTTTTTTTCTTTTCAAAAATGTAACGCCTTTTTGCAGACTGGCCACCGCCTCTTCTTTTATGAATGAAAATTGTATTTCAAATTTGTCTAAGTATTTGATTCGGTCTGTAGTCTTCCAATTGTGACTTTCTCGTATTTCAGATTCTCGAACATGCTCTAGATACCGCAGCAGCTCGGTGTCGTGCTGAGCTGTTTAAGCAATCTCGAGAGGCTCACCTCGAGGGTGAGATCGAGCTGATCAGGAGAGTGTCGCTCAATGTAGAGAAGAAGAACTGTGAGCTTCTGGCCGAGGTGCACCACCTCCGGATAGTCGAGGAAGAGCTCTCGGTGAAGGAGGAAGATCTAGCCTTGGTGCTGGCCGAGCAAGATGAGCTCGCGAAGAAGGTTGAGCAGCTGAAGAGGGTCACGGTCGACAAGAGTATCGAGGTGACCAACTTGCGTCGCATTATATCAGATAGTGTTGAGTACCCTAGTTCGGTGAAGCTCCCTCGATTCAAGATTCTGGTCAAAGACGACACTTTGAAAGACAGGATCGTTGAGCTCGAGGAGGAGGTGGCTCGTCTGAAGCCTCAGCCCGTGAGGACCAACATCCGCAGCACCTCGTGCACTCGCGAGGAGAAAGAGCGAGGGATCTCCTTTTACGAGCTCGCGACTCGTCCTCTCGTCGTTGGTCGGACCGCGGCCGACGCACAAAGCGGTGTTGCTGTTAGCTCGAGCGGAGCCTCGGTCGGAGCCACTATTCGGGTTAGCGGCGAAGAGGCATCCCAGTTCGTCGGCTTAGAGACGAGCTCAAAGGTAAAAAGGCGAAAACCCCGGGTGTCTCTGAATCGGAACGTCCCTATTCCGAGGAGGCGTTGAATGAGTTGTAAATTTCTTGCATCGTCTTCTTTGTAATAACATGCCTTGTAAATTTATCAAGTTGCTTTTTAGCTATAATTTGACTTGTAAATTTATCAAGTCGTTTTAATGAAATCGAAGTTCGTCCGTCCAATGCTGTGTCGTAGTTGTCTTACTCTTGAAACGAGCTATAAGGACCAATAGTTAGCTTGTTCGAGTGTTTTAGCCGTAGGATTCTTGCCTTAGCTGTAGAACTTCGGCTTTTGCTCGGAGTATACCGAGGCGACCTCATACTTCGGTAGTATGCATTTCCCGGTCGCTCGGTTCGGGAAACTAAGGGGGTGAAGTCGAACTGAGCATCAAACTCCGAACACGCCGTTTACACGTGGCTCAATCTGGACGGTCGATCACGATCATGGCACGTGTCACAAGGTGGGAGGCACGAGTTTCAAGAAAACGCTATCTTGTCGTTCTGTGGATACGTGGCGCGATCTGATCCGTTCATCATGCTTTAGTACGCATTTTGAGACGATCCAACGGTAAAATTGGTTTGGCGGAATTTTTCCCCATAAGTGGGGGTCGGTTCCTCGTCCGCTCGGTTCGGGAGACTGAGGAAGTGCAGTCGAGCCGAACGTTGGACTCCGAACCATCGTTGGAGTTGTTCAACGGTTGTAGGAGCAGTTCCGAATGGCAAACTACTTCCAGCTCTCTGAAAAGCGAGCTTGCGAAGTAGAATCGAGCCAAGTGTTGAACTCCGAACCATCATTAGAGTTGTCAACGGCTGTGGGAACAGTTCCGAATGGCGAACTACTTCTAGCTCGCTGAAGAGCGAGCTTGCGAAGTAGAATCGAGCCAAGTATTGGACTCCGAACCATCGTTAGAGTTGTTCAACGGTTGTGGGAGCAGTTCCGAATGGCGAACTACTTCTAGCTCGCTGAAGAGCGAGCTTGCGAAGTAGAATCGAGCCAAGTGTTGGACTCCGAACCATCGTTAGAGTTTTTCAACGGTTGTGGGAGCAGTTCCGAATGGCGAATTACTTCTAGCTCGGTGAAGAGCGAGCTTGCGAAGTAGAATCGAGCCAAGTGTTGGACTCCGAACCATCGTTAGAGTTGTCAACGGCTGTGGGAGCAGTTCTGAATGGCGAACTACTTCTAGCTCGCTGAAGAGCGAGCTTGCAAAGTAGAATCGAGCCAAGTGTTGGACTCCGAACCATCGTTAGAGTTGTTCAACAGTTGTGGGAGCAGTTCCGAATGGCAAACTACTTCTAGCTCGCTGAAGAGCGAGCTTGCGAAGTAGAATCGAACCAAGTGTTGGACTCCGAACCATCGTTAGAGTTGTCAACGGCTGTGGGAACAGTTCCGAATGGCGAACTACTTCTAGCTCGGTGAAGAGCGAGCTTGCGAAGTAGAATCGAGCCAAGTGTTGGACTCCGAACCATCGTTAGAGTTAAGAGCAAAGAGCAGAGATATATTTCTACAATTAAAGCATGAGAAAACTCTTTATTGAAGATTATTAATCGGCCGCTTCTGAGTTGCGAGCCGTTATTACATATGAGAAATAAAGAGACAAGATACAGGGGGTAAGAGAGAAACGGTTCGACATCCCGAAGTACTTAGAGAGGTGCCGGGGCACTTTCTTGGTATTTCAGAAGATGGTCGGCATTCCAGGTCCTAGGGATTTCTCTGCCTTCATGGTCTTCGGGTCGGTAGGCCCCAGGCCGAACTACTTTCGTGATCTTATAGGGTCCCTCCCAATTTGGAGCCAGCTTACTCTTCTGACTAGGGAAGGAGATAGCTAGCTTTCTAAGAACTAGGTCCCCCTCCTTGAGATCGGTAGGTCGGACCTTTTTGTTATATGCCAACTCGATCCTCCTCCGATAGCTGAGTTGGCGGATTGATGCTCTTTCCCTCAGCTTGTCTATCAGGTCTAAGTTTGTCCGAAGGTCTCTGGCGTTCTGCTCTTCGTTGTAGGCTACAAGGCGAGGAGAAGGTATTCTGACCTCCAGAGGGATCACAGCCTCGGATCCATAGGTGAGGTTAAACGGGGACTCTCCTGTGGGGGTCCGTTTAGTGGTGCGGTAGTTCCACAGCACGTTAGGGAGCTGATCGACCCATAAACCTATGGATGCACTTGTCCAACCTCTTCTTAATGCCGGCGAGAATCTACCGGTTAGCATTTTCGACTTGGCCATTCGTCTGCAGATGGGAGACGGAGGAGAAACGTTGCTAGATGGCGAGGTCCTCACACAGAGCTCAAAATGCGGCCCCAGTAAATTGGGTTCCGTTGTCTGTTACGAGGACTCGGGGGACACCGAACTGGCAGAGGATGTTCTTCTAGAAGAACTGAAGTACCTTGTTCTCTGTGATTGTTGCCAGAGGCTCGGCCTCTATCCACTTCGAGAAATAGTCGATAGCCACGACTAAGAACTTGAACTGGCCCGGAGCTGGAGGGAACGGCCCTAGTAAATCCATCCCCCACATGGTGAAGGGAATAGGACTTGATAGAGAGGCGAGCTGAGCTTGCGGGAGGTGACGAATGTTTGAATGCTTCTGACAAGAGTCGCATTGTCGAACGTGTCGTTCGGCGCCTTGGAGGATAGTAGGCCAGAAGTAGCCGTAATTCAATACTTTCCGAGCAAGGGATCTAGACCCTGAATGTGCCCCACCGATGCCTTCGTGGAGCTCCTGTAAGGCGTAGTCGGCTTGTTTTAGGGAGAGACATCTCAAGTATGGCCTGCCATCCACTTGCGAGAATGAGCATTTGTATAAGATTCCCTCGACTAGGGCGTACCGCTCCGCTCTGGTCCTTACTTGGCGAGCTTCCTTAGGGTCTTCAGGGAGGAGCAAATCCCTTAGGAATTCCACCAATGGTTTCATCCAGTTATCTTGCAGTACGACCGGCAGCGACTCCACTGAGTCGAGGGTCTCGTCTTCTATGCTTGGTTTCAAGAGGACCTCGATCAAGACGGTCTGCTCGAGACCTTGGAGGGAGGATGAGGCGAACTTGGAGAGGGCTTCGGCCTGTGAATTCTCTTCTCGGGGGATCCGCTGGATGAGCGCTTCTTCGAACCGGGCCATGAAAGTTCGGACTTTAGCGAGGTACTTCGCCATCTGATCGTCCCGCACCTTGTACTCGCCCAGGACCTGATTCACCACCAGTTGAGAGTCACTATAGATTCGGAGGCGCTGCACCCCTGCACTTCGGGCAAGTCTGAGGCCGGCGTTTAGTACCTCGTACTCTGCTTCGTTGTTTGAGGCCTTGAAGCTCATGCGGAGGGCATACTGGAGGACGAAGTCATCTGGGCCTGCCAGAATGATCCCGGCTCCGCTTTCCTCGTTGCAAGAGGAACCGTCCACAAAAACGGTCCAAATAGGGGGTCCGTTCGGCACCTGGCTGACCTCGGGAATGGTGGTCTCGACGATGAACTCCGCCAAAGCTTGAGCCTTGATCGCAGTCCGGGGCTGGTATGAAACGTCATGCTGGCTTAGCTCGATGGACCATTTCATGAGGCGGCCAGAGGTCTCAGGTCTGTGGAGGACTTGTTTCAGCGGTTGGTCAGTAAGAACGACCACCGAGTGGGACTGGAAGTAGGGGCAAAGCTTTCTCGCCGCCATGATCAGAGCGTACGCCATTTTTTCTATCTTGGGGTAGCGAAGCTCGGCTTCACGGAGAACCTTGCTCACATAGTAGATGGGCCTTTGAGTCCGGTCTTATTCCCTTACTAAAACGGCGCTGATGGTCTGCTCGGAAGCAGCCAAGTAGAGGTATAGGGTTTCTCCTGGAACGGGCTTGCTGAGCAGAGGAGGGTTGATGAGGTAAGCTTTCAGCTGGTCGAACGACTCCTGCTGCTGCTGACCCCATTCGAAACCCTTAGCCCCTTGAGGGCCTTGAAGAAGGGGAGGCATTTCTCCCTGGACTTGGAGAGGAAACGACCTATAGCGGCTAGGCGGCCTGTCAGCCTCTGAACTTCCTTAACATTCTTGGGCGGGGCCATGTCTAATATGGCCTGGATTTTCTCTGGATTAGCTTCGATTCCTCGTTGGCTGACCATGAAGCCGAGGAACCTTCCTGATGAGACTCCGAACGCACATTTATTCGGATTGAGCCTCATGTTGTGCTTTCTCAGTACACCGAATGCCTCCTGCAGGTCGGCGACATGGTCAGTACCTCAGATGCTTTTTACAGGCATGTCGTCGACATACACTTCCATATTGCGACCTATCTGGCTCTGAAAGACTTTATTAACAAGGTGCTGGTAAGTGGCAGCAGCGTTCTTCAATCCGAACGGCATCTCCCTATAACAGTAGAGGCCTTGGTCGGTCACAAACGAAGTCGTTGGAATATCCGGGGGGAACATCCGGATCTGATTGTAGCCTGAGAAGGCGTCCATGAAACTGAGGAGTTCATGACCCGAAGTGGCATCAATCAGAGTGTCAATACTCGGAAGAGGGAAGGGGTCCTTGGGGCAGGCCTTGTTGAGATCGGTAAAATCGATACAAATCCTCCAAGTCCCATTTGACTTCTTCACCATGACTACATTGGAAAGCCATTCCGGGTAGTTAACCTCCTGTAAGAAACGAGCCTTTAGAAGCTTATCGACCTCTTCTTTGATGGCCTGCTGTCACTCGGGAGCGAACTTACGTCGCTTCTGTTGGACCGGCTTATACCCCGGTTCAACGCTGAGGTGGTGTACCAAAAGCTCCTCGGAGATTCCCGGCATGTCGGTCGCGGACCAAGCAAAAAGGTCGCAGTTTCTTCGAATGCACTGCACTATTTCGGAGCACAGGACAGACGGGAGGGTCTTGCTGACGAAGAACTTTCGGCTCGGATCATCCTCCGAGAAGAGCACCTCTTCCAATTCGTCCACCGGCTCGGACGTGGGTCGAGCGGTCTCCTGAGGGATCTCCAAAGTTTCGAGGGAGAGGACCGGACCCCCGGTGGAAGTCATGTAGCACTTCCGGGCCATCTCTTGATTGCCCTTGGCCTCCCCTACTCCTGCCCGGGTAGGGAATTTCATCTTGAGGTGGTACGCCGAAGGCACGGCTTCTAGGGCGGCTAGACCGGGTCGGCCTAGGATGACGTTGTAAGCAGCGGGGACGTCAACGACCATAAAGTTTATCGGCTCGGTCCGGATGGTAGGAGTTTTGCCAGCAGTTACGTCGAGGGTGATGACCCCTTAGATAGTTACTGGCACTCCCGTGAACCCGTGGAGAGTGTAGCCGGCCGGTTTAAGACGATCCCGGGATAGTTGGAGGCCTCGGAAGGCCGAGAGGAAAAGGATGTTCATGGAGCTTCCGTTGTCTACTAGGATCCTCTGCACTTTGAAGTTCGCCATACGAAGATCAATAACAAGTGCGTCACAATGGGGAGTCCTAACCCCCTCGAGATCCTCATCTGAGAATGTGACTGGGACACCGAGGCCTCTAAGGGGAGGGGCTCCGTGAACAGAATTGACTTCTCGGACGAACGACTTTCAAGAAGAGTTGGAAGAGCCTCCCATGGGGCCTCCATGGATAAGATGCAGGACGCGATCCTCCTCGAACTCGGGGGTTTCATCGCGTCGCTCGGAACGCTTGTTAGCCCCCCGAGGTGGAGGAGTGGTGCGATCGGTCCGGTCATTTGTTCTCACGAACTTGGCCAACTGCCCCCTCTGGATGAGGGCCTCTATCTCGTTCTTCAGCGCCCGGCAGTCGTTGGTGTCGTGGCCATGATCCCGGTGGTAGCGGCACCATTTCTTTTTATTTCTCTTCTTGGACGGGGTGTTCATCCTCGGAGCAGGAGGTATGACCCCTTCCTTCTCAACTTCCATCAGAATGGTAGAGACATTGGTAGTGAGAAGAGTAAATTTCTCAAACCTGGGGGAAGGGCGGCGCTGACCGCTATTGTCCCTCTGAAGCTTCTTGGCCCCGTCCTCTTCAGTTGTTTTTCTTTTCGTCCCGGAGACAGATCCTCCGAAGCCCAGGAGATGTTCGGCCTCCTCAGCCCGAATATACTTCTCGCATCTAAGCAAAAGGTCGGCAAAGTTATGCGGGGACTTTTTGGCGAGGGACGAGCGAAGGTTAGAATTGAGGACGTTGGATTGGAATGCGACGGTGGCGACTGACTGATCGAGGGAGGCGATCGACCTGACCTCTGCAGTGAACCTCCTAACATAATCCCTCAATTTTTCTCCCCTCTCCTGGCGGAGGTGGAGCAACAAGATGCTGGTCTTCTCCGTGCGTCTGCTACTCACGAAGTGGGTTATGAAGAGTGTTTCGAACTGCTCGAAAGAGAAAATGGAAGAGGGGGCGAGGTGGGAGTACCATTCCCGAGCCGAACCCTTGAGAGTGGCGGGGAAGGTTTTGCAAAGCAGGGCGTCGGAAGCCTGGTGGATTAGCATTAAGGTCTTGAAGCTTTCGACGTGATCAACTGGATCCGACTCCCCCGAGTAAGTTTCAAACTGCGGAGGCTTGAAACCCCTGGGGATGGGAGCCTCCATGATGGTCCGGGAGAAGGGAGGCCTGCTGGGGCGGACTGTACTTCCTCTCGACTCTTCCTCCTTGTCCATTCTGCCGATGCGCCTTTCCATTTCATGGAGACGGCGGTAGAGGGCATCGTCCCTCCGGTGATAGTCAAACGAGCCCCTGGACTCGTCTTCATATGAAGGGGAGTGGGGACTACGGCGACGGTAGTCCTGGGAGCGGCGATGACTATGATGATGTTGCTGGTGGTTAGGAGCCAGAGGAGGAGTTATGGACCGGTGGCGAGGACTTGGGACCCGTGGGGGTGTAGGAACCCTTTGGGCGTCATTGTTGTTAGGGCGAAGGTTGAGGGCCTACAACACCGTTGCCTGGAATTGCTGGAACTCGGCACGAGTAATGGGTGCCTCATCGTTCCTCGGATGTCGCCGACCAGCAGGGGAATATGGTCTTCTCCTGTGATGCTCGGGGGATTCTCTCCACCCCCTTCGGTTAGGGGACCTTCTGCCATCTCGGTGATGAGGAGATCGCTCACCTGGATGTTGTTGGCGGAAGACTCCCTCTCGGGCCCGCTTCTCATCCAGGCGGCGGCGAAGATCCTTATCCTTCTGCCGATTGAGCACGGTGTTGCGAAGGTCGGAAACTCGAGGATTGTGGGAGGCCATAGAATCCGAAGAGCATTGTGGATGGAGACGTGATCCGGGTGGAGAGGTTGTTTCTGCGGGTCGGGACGCGAGCCCCCCGCACAGGCGTTTAGAGGACCGGGGGGACCATTTGGGGGCTGCTGATTTGGAAGAGGAGGCAGGTCCTCGGCTTGAGCCGAAAGTTGCCCCTGCTGCTAAACGGGTTGGAATTGAACTTCCTGTTGCTGATCGGGATTGGGTCCACGGTTGGACCCCCTGGATCTTACCTTTCGAGGCGGCATGGCAAGAGAAGATCTGACCGACGGGGAGAGGGGAGGCTGCTATTCGTTTGATTTTTTCACAGACGGCGCCAATCTGTTACCGCTAAATCTGGTGTGGGGGTAAACAGACAGTATTTGTGGATTCTTGGAAAATCTGAACAGCACGCCTGAACCTGTTTTGCCGGAGTTTGACCGATGACTCCTACCGCTCACCTGCAAAATGTGCGAGACACCGGGGTTGATTCCGGCGACGCACCCTCCGACGCTCAAGTCAGTAGCCAAAAGTGATTATGAAAGAGCGTTAACTGGAAAAAGATTGATTACCTCATAACGGAGATGGATGGGAGGTATTTATAGGCATCTTTGGGGATCAGATTAGGAATGTAATCCCTGTGAATCTGTTAAGGAATAAAATCCTCGTAACCAGATAAGGAATGTGATCCCTGATTTCCCGGTGACAGGATAGATATGAATCAGGGCCGTTGATTTGGCTGAATCAGAGACCCTAATTCTCTCCTACTGATCTGGGTTTGTCTTGGGTCGGGACCCGTACCCAGTTGGGGTGGATCCGTTTGTGGGTTATTGGATCTTTGGAGTGGGGATCCAATAACCACTTTGGATCCGGCTGTAAGTAAAATTACCATTTTACCCCTAGGCTTCAAGATTCGTGCCTGATTTGGACGGCTCCGATTTAACCCCGTTTTTAGCCATATCAATCCCGTAAAACAAGAGGGAACATTTCCGAAGTACACCAATATTTTAATTTTGCCCCTTAACAAAACGATAAGAGTGTAAGACTAAAAATTTGTAAGAAGTGTCAAACACCCTATAAGTTTAAATAAGAACGGAAACAGGTACCCTTCAACGTCACTTAAATGGATGTCACCCTGAAATTTCTAAGGACAATTTCACACAACAGAAAATACACCATAGGACCAGTCAAGTAGATAGTCATAGCTACGATCACGATATCGTTTGTAAAAAAATTATTAAGTTAGTAATTAGGGATGAATACCTTTTTCGTTTGGTGAAAGTAGAAATGTAGAGACTTTTGCACAAACCACATTGAACCCCCATTAAAAAAAAAATTACTAGGAATGTAGTTAAGGGAGATTTTAAATTAGTTTACAATGAGGCTAAGAATTCTTTAGTAGTAACACTAACATCACCAAACACTAGAAATTCTCTGACATCGGATGGATGGGTAGGAGTGAACGACGTACCAATGATGTGTGTAACATGTCATTGGATAGATTCCGATTGATTATTTCAAAAGATGATAATTTCATTCGGATTTGTTAGGTACCCACGTAAGGGGAAAATAATTTCCACACACATCATTGATGCATGTAACTATTTCGATATTTTTTATAAAGCTTTTACTGTTGCTTTTGATAATGCCTCTAATAAGACTAAGAAAATCTCTAATTTGAAAATTACTTTATAGAACCGGATATTTTAAATCTTAGTGTACAAGACGCACTAAAATACGAACACGATAAAATTGAGGCAATGAGAGATTGTGTTCATTTTATTACTTTGAGTGATCCAATATATCAATATTTCATGAATGGTGTCAACTTAGGGAAATTGTGTTTAAACATTTTTCTAAAGATGGTAGACATCGTTGGAATTCTACTTATGATTTATTGATTTATTAGGTGTTGTTCTCCATTATCGTATTAATCTAAAAGATTTTTGTGTTGCAATGAGTATGCAAGATTGTATGTTATGTGATGATTTGGTTTTTTGTCAATAGTTTGTATAAATTTTTAGAACCTTTTAATGATGTTACCTTACAATTTTCAAAAACATATATCTACATCTAGTGGTATTTTACTTGCAATTGTCACTATGATGACAGTAATTAAAGATTGGAAAAATGAACCTCATATTGGAATAATGGTTTATGCCACTTATCTAAATTTTTTAAAATATTTTCATCCACTACCTATGTTAGAGCTGGTATTAGGTCCTATTGGGTCGGGTCCTCCATTACCCGGACCTGGACCCGGTACCTTACGGGTCCAAAAATTGGACCCGGACCCGGACTTGCAAGAACCGGATCCGGATCTGGGTCCTAGTTAAAAAATGTACCAGTCATGTCTCGTAGTGGGGAATAAATATTTGCACTTAAGTATTTTTGCACCCGATACCCTACGGTTCCAAGAATTTTTGCACAAAAGTACATGTATAAATATTATATTTACATATTTATCTTCAACAATTACTTTTATATGTATATCCCTATAATTGTATTATTTAAATTCCATACTTTTAGGGGTATTTTTTAATGGGTCCAGGTCTGGTTCGGTTCTTCAGCGGACCCAGACCCGGAAGTGCATCGGGCCTAATTTTAGGACCTGGACCCGGACCCGGACCCGTATAGATCGGATCGGTTTCGGTCCATTGCCGGGTCCGAGTCTGGTTCGGGTATCGGGTAAATGTGACAGGGCTAACCAATGTTATATTGTGTTGCTAGTATAACGAATCCCATTATCAAGTTTTTTTTGGGGCACAAAGAATTTCGAGAATTTTTATTCATATGCTCCACATGATGAAATAGTTGATTTTGAATATGTTTTTTTCAATTCCCAATTTGAGGTTGTTTTGAATAATTTATATGATAGCTATGATAGGTTTTTTTTCATCTAATACTACATAAACTCAAAATGTTAGTTCTTCTTCTTCTTCTATATTGTCAAAGGGAAAGAGTCTTGCAACTAGTGGTGTTTTAAAACTTATTAAATAGAAGAAAGAAAAAAAAACAAGAAGAAATTCACAAAACGGGTTGAATTGGTATAATGCACAACCACCCATCGATGATGTAGTAGATGTCTTAAATTTTTGGGAAACCGATGAAAATATTTTTTCTATTCTTTCTCGTATGGCTAAAGATTTGCTAACTATATCGGTGTTAACCAGAAAGTATTTTTCTCTTGATGGCAAGATAATGAGCCTGAATAGGAATCACTTGACATTGAAAAGTTTGGAGATGCTAGTTTGTGCGGAAGATTTGATGAAAGCGGAAGAGATGATCTAAGATTTACTAGACGCACAAAATTGATAAACAAGTTGCGACAATTGAAGATCTACTAGAAGTTCACATTTTGATCATGTATTGTAAATAATTGAGAAATTTAGGGGGATGAGATTCTATATTTAGTTTAAGTAGAAGTGCACGACAATAGTTCAATGTTTTCTCTTCAATCTGAATTGAGGCTATCTCGATCTCTAAATATAAATATTCCCCTCCTTTTGTACTTTGATAAGATTTGTATTAAATGTTACTTATCAATTTGGTTATATTAGAAAATTTTAATTATTTAAATCAATTTATTTATTTATGATTATCTCTTTTCTCTAATATTCTTACAATTGTTGCCTTCATTCACCAAAACCCTTTATCTTTGTACTCTTATAAATAAAATTAAAAATTAAAAAAAAAGTGAAAAACGGCCAACCCGTGACCCATACCGACCCTGCCCGGCCCCAAAGCCAGAGGCCAAGGGCCAGGTCTGGGTCGCCACTTCCCCACATAGCCCGGCCCGATCTGCAATTCTCCTCAGTCCGGCTCGCTAGTCCCGAATACCACTCCTAACTTCTATTATCCTGAAAGCAGGAAAAAACCAATTAAATTTTTGGGTAAGCAAAGAAACTGGGTCAGTTTATTCAATTAATCTACCATTAATTGTTCATTTTTTTTAAAAATTTTGTCTATCTCTGATTTTTATTGCTTCGGTGTTACGTTTCCGATACGCTAAATAGATTATTTTTTTTTTTCAAAATCTCTAATATTATAATGGGATAGTTGGGGTTGTCATTTGTAGACAATCAACCATTTAATCTTAACCATTTATTTTTAAGTGTAAGTTATATTAACAATTCATTTACTCAACTATTGTTAGTTACCATAATACCATCAAAGTTTAAATTTATTTACGACATAATTATTTACAAACGTGTCACTCATATAAAATAAACGTTTGTGCCACTAGGGATAATTTGTAAAGAGTATGTAATGAGTAAATGGATGTCTCAGGTTCGATGCCAGTTCACGTCTTATTATTGACTAAATAAGAAAGCTTAATTAGAAGGCGCATCGCACGTGTAGATTACTAGTATCTCTAATATTATAATGGGAGGTTGTTATTTGTAGACAACCAATCATCTAATCTCAACAATTTATTTTTAATTAGGATCTCAACCATTTATTTTTAATTAGGAGTTATATTAACCATTCATTTACTCAACTGTTGTTAGGACCATAATACCCTCAAAGTTCAAATTTATTTACGACATAATTATTTACAAAAATGTCACTCATATGAAATAAAAGTTGATGCCACTATGGGTAATTTGTAAAGAGTATATGATGAGTAAAGAAATGTATCATATTCGAGGCTAGATTATGTCTTAGTATTTACTTTAAAAAGAAAAAAAATTATTAGAACGTGCATCGCACGTGCAGATTACTAGTAAAATTAGAATGTGTAAGATGGTAAAGGGTTGAAGTGAATGAAAGCATAGATGAACATCTCAGATTGGAGACTACGCTATATTTTTTAAAGAAAAAATTAAAAATAATAATTAGGATGTGTTCTTCCATCAAAATTAGATTAATAATATCAATAGCAGCAATAACAAATCCAACTATCACAATCTTGATGAGTAAAACTTCACCTGCTGTCATTAAAATAATCATTGCCAGCTTGATAATTAGCTTAAATCGATCAACAGATCAGGTGAAAATATTATGTAATACTAGTCGTTAGAGTACTAATTAGAGGTTCCATCAATTTTGCGTGCAGGAAATACCATAATCCAATTTGTGTTGCCATTATTTGCATTTGGCCAGTTGGGTTTTTTATTTTTTATTTATTATTTATTTATTTTTTATTTTTTTTGGGATTTGGATTCTCTACACAGACTCCACTGGTAAAAATCTACTGTATGATACACTTGATTAATAGTGACCATTCATCATCAAAAAATAGTGACCATTCATCTTAAATTGTCTTATATGGATGGCCACAGTTTGGTCATTCATATCCTTAAATCATTCTAATTAAATTACTTTCTATCTATACTGTATCATAAGTCTCAATTAGCCATAAATATACTTTTCTACATAACTGATATTTTTTTTTAAAAAAAAAGTCTTTCTCACTAACTTTGCACACATCAACCCCTTTAAAATTAACGAACACTTTCTTTAGTAATCCATTCATCCAACAATTCAAAATCATCATGTCATATTTATACAAATTGTAAATGGTCAAGTTTTTGTTAGGTTTTGTGAGGAAATTAGCAATTGGGAATTAGGGTTTTATCTCTAGATCTAAGTTGCTTGAGATATTCACCCTAGGTATCAAAATTGGAATACCTAGACTGCTATCACAAGCCAGTATTTATTCCTAAATACTGGTTTGGGTATCGGGTTATAAGCCCACAAACCCGCGTTCCAATATCCAATCAATTGTACGTTCATTATACGTGTTACACATATGCACGTGCTATATTTATATAGAGAGAATATACCAATATATCCAACAATCTCCTCCTATATTCTCAATATATAAAGTACAGGATTATCTCATCAGATCAGTATACAACTGACTGGCTGATCGCAGTCCATAAAGAAAAGCATCATAAAGGTATAGTTTCATGAGAACCAATAAAATTATAAACTGAATAGTTCAATTAAGACTAAACCAATATAATTAAATAATTTCAAACCATATCCAATTCAGAATAGTTCACAAAGACTAAACCAACTGGAATAATCTGTCATAGTTTCAAAATCAAACAAAGCAAATAAACTTCAAGAACAAAATATGAGTTTTACGCTCATGAACACAAGAGTCTTAAACTCAACAGAAGTTTTACCAAGCAAGTGACTAATTTATTCTCAAAAGAAATAAATTGAAATTCTATCATTGCACACTGCTTTATGTTTACTCCTCCATTTTGAGCAAATCATTATTTTTGAAATCTATGTTGACAGATTCAACTCCTCCATCTTTGCTAGCTTATTGAAAACAAGAATATCAAGAGACACATCTCTAAGAATTCCAACATATTTCACAAAGTATCTAGTTCTACAAAAGAACTTAGTACAATTCATAATTAGCTTAGCAAAAATGTAACGCAAGCATCACAATCAAGTATCTTTAATAAGTAAAGTACATGAACTTTATAGTTTCTACACAAGAACCATACTATGTTTCATATTGGAATGAAAAGACTGCCGTTTCAATCATGGTTTAACATTGAATCATCAAAATTGGAATGAAACATGTAACCATAAAAGACATATCATCAAATTGGAATGATATTTAGGACAATTTAATCATCGGAAACACATCGACAAGTTTTCATGTTTCATATTGGAATAATATGATTATTCTAAGTAAATTCCTAGATATATAATACCATCAAAATTGGAATGACATTATATATTTATGGAATTTATGTCGAATCCTCAAAATTATCTAAAACATGTCAACTGCCTAAAATTGATGCTTAAGTTTGAACTTCTCTATGGCTCCAATTGGATTCTAAATTTCAAAACAACTTGGATGTTAAAGCTTTTTACTCAATAGCTTTTAACTCCACTTTCCCCCACAGTTTTGATAATTAGATCACTTTCAAGTCTCTTAGCAAGAGCATTAGCCATACTTGTCGCAATTGCACTTTATCTATGAGAAACTTCAACTAGGCTTCTTTAAGCCTTAGTATACTCCTCTTACTATTATAGAGTGAGTTATGAGCTACAGTGCATTGTAGCTTGATAGTCGCATAACAGAATTAGAGATTTACTTAAACTTCTTAATGGATAACTAGCAACGATTTCTTCAATCCACTCAGCCTTTTCCCCTGCAGAGGATTACACGCAGAGGTCTGATTTCATGGATGATTGCACAGTGCCTGTTTGCTTTTTGTTTCCATAACATTTCTGTTTCTCCTAGTGTAAACACATATCTACTAGTTATCGACTTTCACTAAATTCTGAGCATCATAATGCATCAGGTCAGTCATTCATTCGAAGAATGACTAGAGTAGCACAAAGCAAACTCTTGAATACCACTTAGGTATCTCATTTGCCTCTTAAGGGCACTCCAATGTGTATGGGATTATTAGTGAATCTGCAGATCATACCTACCTCAAAGGCTATGTCTATTCTAGTACAGATCTTTGTATACATGAGACTGTCAATTCCTTTAAAATGATCTACCTGTCTCATAGTTGCACCATCATTAGGTGTCAACCTTTATCATAATCATAAGGTGTTTCAAAACACACTTTCAATCACTATATCCCCACTTTTGAAACACAATTTGATTTGATGAGTTTGGCTAAGAGTTATCCCTTGCCAACTGAAAACTCACCCTTATACCTATGGTGTCCACAGTACCTAGGTTTTCGTGTTGAATTCTTTGGATAGCATAATTTTAACTTCATTTATAATAGAGAGGTCACTTCCAAGAACTTGCATGTCAACAGAACAAGCAAATAATAGCCACTATATTTGACACACCACAAAGTTGAAGGCACTGATCTGAATTACTTGATTCATATACTAGGCTCTTTCAAAAAATTTGTCAAATTATTTATCTGTTGGCTATACATGTTTTAAGAACATACAATAATTTTACTATATTGTAAATCTTGTTCACTAAACATATTAGTTCAAAACTTTCCAGTACAAAACTGTTCAGTACAAAACACCAAGTACAAAGCCTTTTAATTATCCTTTATGAATGACAAAATTTTCAATAGATATAAGGGTAAGAAGAATACTTATTGTAGCAATATGACAAACATGTGAGTAGACATCAAATAAATCTACCACATTTTTTCAGTCAATCTGTTAGCTACTAAAAAGCATTAAAATTGCTACCGAACAATCAAAATTAAGTTTCTTCTACAAAACCCCACTTACTTACTATAGTTTTAGTCCCTTTCGGCAGATCAACTAAATTAAAGTATTATTGTATGACACAGAATCATCTCATTGTCTACTAAAGACTCTTCTTAGCTCATTTGTCATTCAAGTTTTCAAGTATCAGTAAGGCTGGTTCTTGATTCCAACTGTGAATCATTGAACATGTCTGTAAGACTAGATTATTTCATACATTTATCTTTGATGAACATATCCTCAAAGAACTTTGCAAGTCTAGACTCTTCTAACACAAATTAGATAGATCCAACATCTGTCCACAGAGCTACATTCTGCACTTTCTAAGCACACACAAATATTTGTTGTAGGTCCTACTTTAGGCATTCTAGGGTCATGTATCACAACACACATTTTCTCTTTAACAAAACTGTTTGTGTTTTCATACCATGATTTACAAGGTGTATTCAATTTAGAGTGTAGCAACACATTAAAGATATGATTAATAATACAACATCACTCATGATTACACAAGACAAACAACAGTCAATAATATAGAATTCAACATTTCACTAAGTGTTTGATTCTAACTTTTATCAATACTGTTTGACTGTTGTAAGTAGAGTGCTCTAGAGATTATGCTCAATGCAAACTTCTCTAAAGTTGTTAAAATATATTCACCACCTCTATTAAATCTGAACCCTTGATTTTTAGCATTTAACTATGATTTTTAATTCATTAAGAATAACAAGTGCTTCATTCTTCATATATATGACAGACTTATATTAATCATCTACAAAAGCAATTAAATATTTCTGACCAACAATCGTCTCATTTAGTCACAAAGCTACTGAGATCACAAATATCAGAATGTATTGACTCAAGAAGTTGTGTGCTCCTAGAAACCATACTAAATAATTTTCTAGTGATCATAATCTGAGCACAACTTTCATATTTGTCATATTTTAATGGAGTATCATTGAGTAGAGTTATGAGTTTTAATAAGAACAAACAATTTAATATATGGTTCTCAAATCTTAGCCAATTATGCTATGTTCAAGAACACAATTAGAACTATTATTATTAATTATCTCATTTGTTAAACTCAACTTATACATACGATTAACAATATATGCACTTTATAAGAGTTAATACAAAATTACTCTGTCACATTTTTCAAAAATTATTTGCTTTCTCTAATGGTTCTAACAATGTCCACTAGCTCAAACACATTGAGCAAAGAGTTCTTTCCTTTACTCGTTTTTCATCATCTTCATAACGCTAAATGAGATAATGACTAACATATTATAATTCAACTTCGCACACACAGTACAATAAACGAGAGGGAACACAATGTAACTAGTAGAGTCATATTCTACATTAAGAGATGCTCTCTCCTAAGTTACAGACATTTGTTATACATCTCATACAATTTTATTTTATTTTAAATTTTAGAGAGGCAAATATGTAATCTCACACAAACTACAAACAATGGATTTGTCAAAATATCTATACACGTAGTATGATAAAACACTTAACAATCCTAAACATGCTAGTTTTCCAGAGCGAGAATAACTATGATCTAAATCTCTCAATCATATGATTAAACGCACAAAACGTTAACACATTCATCACATGAAAAATACTGAGAAAATTAAAGTAGATCATACCGACACTTCAAGTTAGAAGTGGTTTTCCAAATTCGATGGAGAAGCCTGCGTAGTGCAGACTTATCATACCATGATGCAAATCCATCGTCTCCAACATACACAATTTGTAGGTAACATTAAAGTTCCTACATTCATCAAATTGTTAAAGATTAGCCAATTAAACAAATTATTAGCACAATCTAATTCTAGCAACAATTTAATTGGAGATCCGAATTTTATAGTCAACATACAGTTTAACAAAATAGATATTGTGTTTTATCACATAGCCAAAACAATTGTTCAACTTGTATTTAATCAAACAAATGATTAATACAGTCTTGAACTTAACCACTTAGCATCACAGTTATTCTATAATTCAAAATAAACTTAAAACCAATATTTTGAACTTCCAGCACATAGCAAAATATTTAACAGAAATTTAATACGAGGAAAGTAAAAAACTTATCTTTCACTGTCTCTTCCCCTTCAATTGATTAAGGTCAAATCTATTTCGAAACACATCCGATCTATCCCGTACTGCACCTTCCAGAGTATCTCAATCTGTGCTAAACCCAATAAGGAACAAATCCACTGCTGCTCTCTTTGAGCAAATACCACCAAACCAATCTCAATTTCAAGGATTGAACTCGATGGGGGATTTCAACAAACAGGTTGTGGGCGCAGTTCTGAATCGAACTCAAAACCCTGTCACTCAAATGAGAGAGAACCCAACTGACTTCTTCTTCACAATCCAAAAGCCAGAAATCAGATTCTCAATTAATCGGGTTTGGATCTGACTATCACAAGAACAAATCTTGCATCTCTCAATTGTAGATCAAAATCAAAACGGATTCGGGTTCAACTTCGAGATCAGATCTATATCCAAATAGATAGCAGATGGAACGGGAGGAGTTTGTGACTGAGCACGGCTTCTGTTGGAGGGCGGTGCCGTCGATCAGCAACCACGGTGACTGAGGGAAGCAGCGCCGTCGGAGCTTGGGCGGGATCTGACGCCTCGACGGATCGACGGCTTGTCGATGGCTTCGCACGAAAGAAGACGACGACTGACGCTTTCGGCGATCGTCTGTGGGAGCGACGACGGCGTTCGGCCGTTCGTATGTGGGAGCGACGACGCCGGAGACGATCGTCAGTGACGATGCCCTCGAACGGCTTCAAGGGTTTCGACGTGAACGACGGGATCCAGAGAGGTACTCTTCTCTCTTAATTAATCTCACAAATTGATTAACAGAATATCTCAAGATTGTTAGGTTTTGTGAGGAAATTAGCAATTGGGAATTAGGGTTTTATCTCTAGATCTAAGTTGCATGAGATATTCACCCTAGGTATCAAAATTGGAATACCTAGACTGCTATCATAAGCCAGTATTTATTCCTAAATACTGGTTTGGGTATCGGGTTATAAGCCCACAAACTCGCGTTCCAATATCCAATCAATTGTACGTTCATTACACGTGTTACACATATGCACGTGCTATATTTATATAGTGAGAATATACCAATATATCCAACAGCTTTTGCATGATTCTTCATAACCATTAATAGCAGTAGAGATTAACTTTCCTACAAAAAAATACACTAGAGAATAATCATTAATAACAGTAGAATGCAGATAGGGCGGTTCCTGGGAGCCCAAGGCGAAAAGTTCAAATAATTATTTTTTGAGTCCTTAATTACAATATAATTGTTTTACACGCAAAATGCATACCTATATTTACAAGAAAAAATACAAATTTGAGAGCCCCTAAAATTGCAAAAAAAATGGAGGCCTAAGACAGCTGCCTCACCGGCTTCAAGGTGGGAGACGTTATGGAGATATTAAGTTGTATATAGTGCTTTGAGAAAAAAAAAACTTAAATTTAAGCATAAGCTCATATTTAAATTTAGGATATACTTAAACGGAACATAATTTAATTTGCATGATTTAAGGATATCTCTTGAATGACTAATTAATTGTAGCCATTCATCGAAGATAACTTTAAACGGATAAGTGTATCTATCATACACTTGATTTTTTACCGTGTAGAGGATCCAAATCCTTTTCTTTCTTATCCCAAAATTTTCTTTATAGAGTCCATATTTATTTTTATTTAGGGTAACGTTACACCTACTACCAAAATCTGTAATCTTTCTCTTTACAACTTTAGGTGGCACATTATTAGTAGAGTTTATTGTAGAGTTGGTGATAGAAACATCCAATAGTAGTGTGCCACCTAAGATTGTAAAGAGAAATATTGTAGATTTGGTAGTATCCTTTTATTTAAAGAAAACTTACAATAACCCTCCTACTAAATATTTTTTAGCACTAAATCCTTTGACTTTTCAATTTCACTTGTAACTCCTGAAACGGTACTCTTCTCACTCTAGCGAGTATCCGCGGTTGGATATCAACACAGCCGTAAATGTTGGGAAAAACATTATGAGCAATCTTGCTCCAGTACTTTGGGTTTATTTTGTTAATTTTTAATTAATGAAATATGGTGGTCATATTTTACCTTTTTCCTATAAAAAAAAAATTACATCTTAATCAAGGAAGTATATATGGAAGATAAAAAGTATATTTGGTAAGAGCATCCACAGTCGTGTTTCTCATATGTTAAAAAATGGCAGCTACAGTAGTAGCAAATAGCGATGTTTACTGCAGTGGTCGTTTGCTATATGTTTCTCATTTTTTAGAAAATATTGCACGGGACGGTAAAACATTTTCCGTCTCATTTGAAATAAGCGAGCGACGGTATATGTTATACCGTCTCATCGTTTAAAAATAAATTAAAAAAAGCTAATTACTTATTAACTATTAAACTATATTAATTAAATAAATTAAATAATATATTAATAACTAAACCTAATTAAAAACTAACTAAACCTATTTAACTACACCTAACCTACCCACTAAACCTATTAAACTATAATAACTACAAAATTGGTGAGCCGGTATAACATATACCGGCCGGTATATGTTATACCGTCCCACCCTTTTTTTTTTTTTACTGTCCCACCTCTTTTTTTTTTACACAAAATCTGACCGTTGGATCGGAAAAAATTTAAAATAAAAAAATTAAAAAAAAAATGGGCCGGTATAACATATACCGGACGGTATATGTTATACCGTCCCACCCACTTTAAAAAATAATAATAATAAATGGGACGGTATAACATATACCGGACGGTATATGTTGTACCGTCTTTCAAAATTTGAGAATCGCTATTCTGTTTCTCATATATGAGATTTCTCATATAGCATGTTTGCTAAAAAATGGCAAAATAAAAAATCACTGCAACGATCTATTTGCTATAAAATGACAATTTGTCACATATAAGAAACCACTGTAGATGCTCTAAGTAAATAGGACATGAAAAGAAAAACAGTACACATAAAAGTGAAATAGTACATCTGTATTTATCTTTTGGATATACGGTTTATTTTCCAGACTTCTTACCGTTTGTTATCTAGATTGTAATGTATCTTAACAAGACGGTGCATGAAGTGGGGAGTACAAAGGGGCTCCAGAGTAAATTTTAAAGTTTTTGGAGTAAAGTGAATATCGAAAAGAGAGGTTGCCATAAACCACAGGCTAAAACAAAACTTTGCATTTATCATGTGAGAGTGATGAAAATAATACTGATTATTGAATTGAGAAATAATTGAACACAATATCTCCTATATATAAGAGTGGACCAAATACAAAATCAGCCCAATACCCAATGTGAGACTATAATATCTAACACCCCCTCTTAAACTCATGTTGGATTAAACAGCGTGAGTTTGCCTACTAAATATCGAAATCTCTGAACAGTATGAGATTTGATGAAGAAGTCTGCTGTTTGCTGTGATGAGGTAATAGAATGAAGAGAAATGGTTTCTGCTTCAAAGCGCTCACGAACATAATGACAATCAATGTCTATATGCTTTGTTCGCTCATAGAAGACCGGCTTGCTTACAATATGTAGTGCACTCCGGTTATCACAATGAAAAGGAGTATGTCCTGAAAGAGTGACACCCATATCTGATAAAAGTCAACGAACATGAACAATCTCTATATTAGTAACTGTCATTGCTCTGTACTCAGCTTCGATCGAAGAACATGCAACAACTGCCTGTTTCATGAGATCAGCAAATCACCAATCAATAGACAAAAACCGGTGGTAGACCATGTGGTAGTAGGATCACCTACCCAATCTGAATCAGAATATGCACTCAGCCCTAGTTTGGATGTAGTAGGCATGAATAATGAGCGAGTAATAGTGCCCCGAAAATATCTGAGAATCCAAAGAAGAGCACCGTAGTGAACTATGTAGGAGCAGAAACAAACTGATTGACAACACTGACTGCGTGAGCAATATCGGGTCTGGCCATGCATAAGTAGACAAGCAGTCCGAAAATCTGTCTGTATCTAGTGGGACCAGGAAGGAGCTCACCATCAGTGGGACGAAGCTTTACATGAAGCTCTAAGGGTGTATCGGCTGATCGACTGTCAGAAAGACATGCAGCAGAGATAATATCTGATGTGTATTTCTATTGAGAGATGAGTATCCCCCGAGGTCCATGATCAATCTCTAGACCCAGACTATAACGTAGATTGCCAAGGTCTTTCATATGGAATTGTTGGTGAAGGTATTTCTGGGTGGATGTGATGCCTGCAGAGTCATCCCCAGGAATGATCATATCATCAACATAAAGTAGTAGAAGTACCCTCCCGTGCAGTGATGTCCGCATAAACATAGAATGGTCCTGAGAACTCAGACTAAAACCAGTCTTGGTGATGACAAGGCAAAAATACTCAAACCAGGCTCAAGGGGCCTGCTTCAAACCATATATAGCCCGACGCAGCCGGCAAACATGACGAGGAGGCCAGAAGGAGGATCCATATAAACAAGCTCAGATAAGGTACCATGAAGAAAGGCATTCTTCACGTCCATCTGGTATAACGACCACTGACGGATGGCTGCAATAGCAAGAAGAGTACAAACAGTAGTCATCAGTACAACGGGAGCAAATGTCTCATCATAATCAATGCCATACTCCTGAGTAAATCCTCGGGCTACTAGACGAACCTTGTGCCGCTCAATAGATCCATCAGGTTGATATTTGACCTTGAAGATCCACTTGCAACTAATAGGCTGAGCACCCTTTGGCAGAGGAATGACATCCTAAGTTCCAGTCTGGTCAAATGCACTGAATTCCTTTA
Source organism: Hemerocallis citrina (assembly GCA_017893485.1). NCBI lineage: Eukaryota > Viridiplantae > Streptophyta > Magnoliopsida > Asparagales > Asphodelaceae > Hemerocallis > Hemerocallis citrina. Next base: position 24,980,782 of record CM030359.1, on the reverse strand, counting down.
CAATAGCTTTCCTCCACTCAGAAAATTGAATTGCTTCCTTATAGATTCTGGGCTTACGTATAGAGTGTAAGCAGTGAGATATGCATGAAACTGTGGTAAGTAGGAAGCTAGGGTGGCAAAACCAAACTGGTCAGAAGGACCAGTGGCATCAGGTGTATAACGTGCCGGAGGAATACCAGAAGCGGAACGTGTAGACTGACGAAGCGGTGGTGAACTAACAGGGTGTGGGGGTGAGGACGGTGGAGTGGGTGCATGTGTCGGTAGGGAAGTGGATGGGATGGGTGCTAGCAATTGTGGGGATGCAGGTGGTGTTTCAGTAGGGGAACAATAGGTGTAAGGATTGCAGGAGATATGAATAGAGCCAGAGGAGGGGATCAAAAGATATGTGGGAAGATGAAGTTGGAGAGTTAGCAACAACTGGGGAATCAAGAAATCTAGTATCCTCGGGGGAAGTGAGGTAGTAAGGGGAGTCTTCCACAAAGGATACATGTCGAGAAATGCGGACACAACCCGCCGATGGATCAAAACAACGATAGCCTTTGTGTTCGGAACTGAGACCTAGGTGAACGCACTTAGCAGCACGAGCGGAGAGCTTCATGCGCTCAATAGGAGGGAGAAGGACGTAACAGGTGCACCCAAAGGTACGGAGCATACTGTAGTCGGGAGGTGAGTGATAAAGAGCCTCATAAGGCGTCATACCAGCTAGGGTAGATGAGGGAGTAATGTTAATGAGACTAATAGAGGTCATAACAGCTTCAGCCCAGAAAAAACAAGGAGCGAAAGAGGAGAGTAAAAGTGCGTGAGCCGTCTCAAGGATGTGACGATGCTTGCATTCAGCTACCACATTCTGCTCATGAGTGTGAGGGCATGATTGCTGAAAAAGGGTACCGTGAGACTGAAGGATCGATCTCATAGTGGTGGAAGTGTACTCACGAGCACTATCTGATCAGAAATTCTTAATGCGCACACCGAACTGAGTGAGAATCATAGTCGTAAAGAACCGGTAAATATCAGATATCTCATATCGCTGATGCATAAGAAAAATCCATGTATGTCTATGAATTCATCAATGAAGGCAACATAATAGAGATAGGCTTTCCACGAATGAACGGGAGAGGGTCCCCATATGTCGGAATGAACAAGTTGAAAAGGATGAATGGTTTGAGAAGTGCTTTTGTGACTAGAGGGGAGTGCGATATGTTTGGCCAAATGATAACCCTGACAATCAAATAAATATTTAAAAAGTAAGGGAACCAAAGAAACCACTATGGGCTAAAGTCTGTATTCGAGACGCACTAATATGACCTAAATGTCTGTGCCACAGATCAGCATCAGAGGAAACAATACCAGCAAAACTAGAAGGAGAGTGATGTGCATGAAGAAAATCTAGATAATATAAACGACCCTGATGACTAGCACGCCTAAACTCCTCACCGGTGCATGAATCAGTAATAGAATAACCGAAAGAGTCAAAAGTAATGACAAGACCACTATCGCATAATGCACTAATAGAAATAAGGTTTATGGATAAATGAGGAACATAAAGAATATATGGTAATGTGAGAGTAGGGGAGCTAATTGCTCCTGAGTGTGTAACAAGAAGTGGTGACCCATCAGTTGTGTGTAGAGATGGAAAATGAGAGGGAAGTGCAGTGCAGGTGGTGAACAGTATCTGATTACTAGTGAGATGATGTGATGCACTAGAATCTAAAATTCAGAACAAATTCATACCGGGAGTGGCAGAGAATGCAAGAGCAGAGGAGCCAGCATTGATAGACTGACCCATGAGCTATATTTCCAGTTGAGTGAGGCGCTGCTGAAGATTAGCCCAATTAGCAGGAGACGGCAAGGCTGGAGTGACGGGCATGGCCGAGGGTGTAAGGGAAGAAGCATTGCGAAGAAGAATAAGACTAGTGCTGTTGTAACTAGGAGGTGGTATGAGACTAGTGCCGCTGTGACTGAGAGCACAATGAAGAGGGAGATACTGCTATTGTCTGGATCGGGGGTAGGGGGCAGGGCGGTGCTACCGATGGTGGAAGGAGAGGATGGGTAGGGTGAGGAATGATGCTGGGAGAAGGTAGAAGGCCGGAGGCATACTGAAGGTGGCACTGCTACTGTTGGAATCTGAAGGAGGAACGAGAAGCGATTTCAGCAGGAAATTCGGTGGAAGCGAAAATATGTAGGAGAGACTGAGATTCCATCAAGTAATGTTACCTGTAATTATTATTATTATTATTATTATTATTATTATTATTTGATTTTTTTTTTTGATTTTTTTTTTGAAAAAAACAAAGAAAGGAGGGAAAAAAACTTAGTGGATTCTGGGTCAGGTATAGGGTATTGGGTTCAGAAGGGTAATGGAGCAGTAGGTTAGGGTTTGAGGTGGGAGAGGAGAGGGGCGGCTAGGGTTTGTGATGGCAGTGGAGAGGGGCGGCTGGGGGAACACAGGGCGACGCGGGGGGGGGGGGGGGGGGGGGGTCGCAGTATGGAGGCGCTGAGGTCGCAGCATAGGGAAAGTCGCCGAGGTGCGACTGGTGGGTCCTGGCACTGTTGCGATGCTGTAGTCGCTACTGTTGGTGCTCAGGAGGAGGTAGGGCGACACTATGGTTCAGCGCTGCTGCGACAGAAGGTCACGACAGGGAGGAGGCGGCACAGGGGCGTCGAGGAGAGTAGGGAGGATCGGGAGAGTGCTGTGACTGGGGGTCGCGAGGGCGCTGGCGACAGGGGGAGAAAGGATCGGGAATTGGGGCTTCAGGACTGGGATTTCGACGGTGAATAGGTCGGAATCTATCGCGCCGAATTTGGCGCACTCACTGTTGCTGCAGTGAAGATGACAATGGTTTTTTTTTTCCTTTTTTTTCTTCGTTTTTTTTTCGCTGTTGGAATTTGAGGATTTTTGGATGAGAAAATTTAAGAGAATAAAATTTGTATACTTGGCTCTGATACCATGTTAAGATAAATCAGAGTGATGAAAACAATACTGATTATTGAATTGAGAAATAACTGAGTACAATAACTCCTATATATAGGAGTGAACCAAATACAAAATCAGCCCAATACCCACTGTGGGACTATAATATCTAACATATCCCTTTAGCTTTAGTTCCTTTACACACATCTAGGGCTGGAAACGAGCCGAGTCGAGCCGAATACCTTGAGGTTCGAGCTCGGCTCGTTTATGTATCAAGCTCACTTTCAGGCTCGAGCTCGACACGAGCCTAGCTTTGACCGAGTTCGAGCCGAATACTTGCGAGCTTCTACCTAAAATCCACGTACCTTCAAGCTCGAGCTCGGCTTGTTTACGTATCGAGCTCGGCTCGAGCTCGACACGAGCCAAGCTTTGTCCGAGCTCGAGACGAGTAGCTCACGAATAGCTCGGTTCGTTTGCAGCCCTACAGACATCAAGGAGTTTTTCTCTAAATTTGTTTGGATAAAGTGTATGAAAACTGAGAAGGGACCAATACAAAACTAAGGTCAACTAAAGGGCATGCATAAAAATTAGTTTTCCCTATTTCGTGTATAAAAGATATATAGATAATCTTTTGATAAGTGATAACTGCGTTGCACCTACTTACGTTACCCTAAACAATTAGCACTAATTATTCATCCTTATCTAGCATATATATAAATCACTGTCTCCTACCAAACTTATATATAGCACCCTCAGTTCCTCAATCTAGCACCACCATGGCTTCTAATGAGGAACCTACATTGGATACTTCCAAGATTGCGTCTAATCCCGATGCAAAAACCGATAAGCCAACAAGCCTCTTATATAGGGCTGAACTTGCCTTAAGGATAGTTCTGATTACAACAACGGCGGTGGCGGTACTGCTGATGGTCACTAGCAAACAGACAGTGGTGATTGATAATCCCTTCACCCCTCTTCCTTTCGTTACTTATGCGAAATTCAACTACTCTCCGGCTCTAGTGTAAGCAAGTTTACTCGCTCACTTCTTTAGTATATTTTTTTATTTGAATGCAGAGATAAGGTAAGATAGCTGGATATCAGTTTCCTTTCTCTAAATTTTTGTGTAATCACCGCATTATGTTGTGTGTCATACGTAGTATGAGCTCAAATTTCAAGATGTAACCCTACAGAAAAATATCACTGTAATAACTTTTGCTGCCGCTATACAATGTTTTAGTAGTTATGCATAAAAGGGAAATTGTTGTAGTTTTGGTTCACCAGTCACCAGGACATAATAGGCTCTCAAATTTTATTTTTTTTGGTAAACAAACGATTTTAAGTGCAATCAATCTAGAAACTTTAGAGACAAAAGTTGTGAGAAGTGACATAGATAGGAGATTTAACTTTCATTGTTTGATAATGAGATTGTTGAATAGTTGTTATGCTAAATTTTAAAAAACACCCCTCAACTATATGCATTTCCTTAAAAAAGCACTTTTCAACTTTTATTTTTTGAAAAAAAACATCACTCAACTTTTTTCTTGAAAAACACCCTTAAAATATGTAGAGTTATGGGGGTTTTCTTCCAAATATTAATGATAGTTCAGGGATGTCTTTATATCACAAGTAAAAAGTACTTCATATATCATTAATATAATTCACGATATGTTTTTCAAACGAAAATTTGGTAGACAAACTGATAAAAAAGCTGAGAGGTACTTTAGAAAAAAAATAAAACTTGAAGGAGTTTTTTTTTCATAAACACATATAATTGAGAGGTGCTCTTTCAAATTTAGCCGTAGCTGTTATATACAAAATATTTATGCCATTTGTATCTTAACTTATCTGCACTAATTAGGGTAGGCTCAGCTATAATTTAGAAAACAGAGTATAGTATGATACTATGTTATTTGAGTTAAAAACACACACACACAGATACACTCTATTCACCATTTTAAATTGTAGTGATTACAAAATTTCTCTGTAAAAGTAAGATTAAAAATGCAAGTTTTCTCTTATTTTCTTCTTATTGACAGATACTTTGTGGTGGCAAATTCAGTGGTTTGCTTGTATACTGTGCTTACAACCTTCACTTCTGCTCTTTCCCTCCACAAGCCATCTCTGGCAACCAAACTCCTACTTTTATCTGCAGTGTTTGATGCTGTAAGTAACCATCTTTCTCAGTATATATATATCTCACAAAACAAGTTGCAATGATTTATATATAACCATTTAAAACCAGTTAATCACTATATTATCAACAGGGCCGGCCCTAAGTTTCCGGGGGGTCGAGGCAAAAGCCCCAAATAATTATTACAATATAACTTTTTTTACGCGTAAAATGCGTGCCTATATTTACAAGGGAAATACAAATTTGGGGCTCCCTAAAATTGTAAAAAATGCACGGGCTTGAGACAGTCGCCTCACCTGCCTCAAGGTGGGGGTCGGCCTGATTATCGATCATCTAGTAATTTTGAATCCAATTAAGTCTCTTATATGCATGAATGCAGTTGATGGTGGGGGTGGTGGCTTCAGCTACCGGAGCAGGAGCTTCCATTGCATATCTTGGCATAAGAGGGAACTCCCAAGTTGGTTGGGAGAAAGTGTGCGATATATATGGAAAGTTCTGTCGATATATTGGTACTTCCATCATTGTCTCTCTCGTGTCTTCAATCATCTTGGTCTTACTTGTATTGACCTCCACGTACTCCCTCTATCATCGGACTCACTAGTGTATTATTGTTTGTAGAATCATGTTAAGTCTTGTTACTTGTACTGTAGCGTTCGTGTTACTATTGTATTGTGAAGGGACGTTTGCTTAGATAATGAAGAAGAAGAAAGAAAGAAGAAGAAGAAAAAAAACAACTATCGGGCAGAAGATGTCAGATTTCCTAGTATATTGTCACTTCTTGTTACTCATTTGCTTTGTTTGTTCAGAGATATTATCCAAAATATTGAACTTGAGTGGATTTTACCTTGTTTGTTTGAAATTGCAAAAATGAAAATATGTCACTCTTTTGATTTTTTTAAGGACCCAATCACAACCACAATGTTTTTTTTTCCAACTAGCTGAGATCAGCTACATGAATCCTAATTTCTCAATCTGCTCGATTTAACGCAATATCTTCTTTAAGGCCACAAACTATTATATATCTTCTTATCATTTTAAGTTTAGGTCTTCCAGTATTCCTAACTCTACCTTCAATACTTATTAAATCACTCTTTCTAACGGAGACACTACTAGATCTAGTGTGATATGTCCAAACCACCTGAGGCGATTCTTTCTTAATTTATCTTGGATAAGTGTGAACATCATGATATCTGATTCAGAAGGACATAAAATTCTCGACTTTTCATCAAAGAAAAAGAAAGAAGCCACACTCGAATTTTTTCCCAAACTGTCCTACTTTTTGAAAGTTTTCCCCAAACTGTCTTACTTTTTTTAAAAATTTCCAAAGTGCCTTACTCGTTTTTTGAAAAACTGAGTTTAGTTAAAACCACCTTGGTTTTTAAAAAAACAAGTGTTAGTCTTTGACTTTTCGAAAGACCACACTCGGTTTTCGGAAAACCGAGTAGGTTATTGTGGTAAATACTTTCGAAAGTGTGTCAGTTTGGTAAATACTTTCAAAAAGTGGGTCATTTTGGTAAGAAGTTCTCCTTTTTTTCCTACCGCAGATGAAGGGATGCTTTTGATATGTCTTCCTCGTAGTACTTTTGCACTTAATACTTATTTGTTCAACATCGCTTAATCTAACGAGTATTTGAGTCGAAAGAGAATAATACTTTCTCGCTTCATCGGCAGACAAGATTACAAGAAAAGTAGAAAAATAATATATGTCATGAGCGAGAACGATATCTTTTCAGGATTTGAGGTATCCTATATATCCTAACAGTTGAAATAAAAATGCAGCATAAAAAATACCAAATTAAATTGAGTACCGATCAGAGATGACATCAAAAGTTCCTAATATCCATGCAAGTACTAGAAAGCCAAAAAAAAAAAAAAAAAAAAAAGGTGATGGAGCACAATCCCTAGCTAAATTTCAACAAAAACATGCTGTTTTTCAGACCCCAGACTAATTATTGGCAATGCATGAACCTATAAAATTTTGATATCTGATTTGGTTATATATGCAATGCTCGCCATAAGAGTCCTCACTTTCATGAATCTGATTCCGTAAAGAAACCGAACAAACTGTCTAAATTAACAGGTATAAACTTAAGAATCTCAATTGCCTATAAAAGGGAGAATCATACAGTTAATAAATAGAAATTCTGAGTAAGCTAGATATCTAAATGTAATTGATGCAAAGTTAATTACTGTAATAGAAAACTGCTAAACAAATATTAGAAACAGAACTCACCAACTTAATTAATCTCATGGTAAACTGGCATGAGTCATGACAAAGTATCTATGAACTATTACAAGTAGTCCTGACCTGTTGGCAAATAGTTCAGTAAATCAGTTCATGAAAACAGTTCAGACGATTATCCTGTTAAGCAAAGACCTAAGGAATTCCATGTTTTGGCGAAAATTCTATATAAATTCCTAAGCTTTAAGATTTTCATAGATGGTAAGGTTAAACTGACACAGGTGGAAGGTCGAAACTAGTAGTAACCATAAAAGCACTTGAATAACTCATAATGCTTATTTTCATTGTTTTAAGCTAGCTAGCATGGGAATCTTCCAATTCAAGAAGAAAAAAAACTCTACTTTCAACTTATGCTTGAAGGAGAATGAGAGGATATAACAGAGAACAAATTCAGAAATTAATGTAAAAAAGGCTCAGCTTCATAAGCCTTCAGTTGAACAGCTTCACAGGCTCAATCCCCATCATCTCAAGTGTTCAAGCCATACAATTTCATTCAGCTTCACTCCGACTTTGAACTACATATAGATAGTTGGTAAAATGCCTTTAGGTTAATAAACCTTGTTTAACAAAAGTAGGTAAAAATGAGGCGGTACCCGAGCACTCATTCAATTCTGGATCCCCCTCCCTTCCTTTTTTTGAACTTGATACCAAAATGACCCACTTTTTGAAAGTATTTACCAAACTCACACACTTTCGAAAGTATTTACCAAAATGACCAAAAACCGAGTTTAGTTAAAACTTTTTCGAAACCTAGTGTGGTCTTTCGAAAAGTCAAAGACTAACATTCACTTTTTGAAAAACTGATGTTGTTTTAACTAAACTCGGTTTTTTCAAAAAACGAGTGAGACACTTTGAGAATTTAAAAAAAAAGTATGACAGTTTGGAAAAAACTTTCAAAAAGTGGGATAGTTTGGGGAAAAAATTCGCCACACTCATGGCCTGCTAGAAAAGAGAAATGTTATACATACATGAGAATTTACCCCAAACTTACATGAGACTTATCTTTTAGTGATTATTGGGTCTTACTCATTTATCTTCTAGTGATTAATGGACTCAGCAAGCACTAAAAGACAAGCCTGATACAAGTTTGAGGTAAAATCTTATGCATGTGTAGCATTTCTCGCTAGAAAAAGAAGAAAAAAACAAAAATTGAATTAATGATGTAAGGTTTCCTAGAATATTGTCACTTCTTATTTCTCATTATATACACTAGTAATTTACACGTGCGATGCATGTCTTAAATATTTTTTTTTAAAATAAAAATAAAAATTCTGACGTAGTGAGGACTTGAACCTAAAACCTCATTTATATTAGTTATGTACATGCGTTACACACGTTGATAGATTTACAAATAACACTAAGGTCATCTCCCATTATAATATTAGAAATTAGAGATTACAGATTAGAGATATTGATAATCAGTTGTCAATATTGACACTGTAAAAAATATGTCAAACAAGATTTACTTTTATAATCTGAACAGGGGGGCAAAATTCATTAGCAGCTGAAAATTTTAGTTAATTTATGATATTATTCAACTTTAATTATCCCACAAAACGAAAATTCTATATATATCTCTTGCTTGAGTATCTTATTTTCCATGTACACTATATTAATTAATTATTTTCTTCGAAATACAAAATTAGTATGAGTTCTTCCATCAAATATTTATATTTAGAACAAATAAGCAATCCAAAAATCACAATCTTCATGAGTAACATCACCAACTGTCATAAAGATAATTATTGCCAGCTTAAAATCTCAACAAATCATGCAAAAATATTATATAATACTATTCATTAGAGTCCTAATTAGCTGTTTTACCAATTTTGCGTACAGGAAACCACAAGAACTTGTGGACCAATTAGTATCAATCTGGCCAATTGTTTTTCTCTCTTATCCGAAAATTTGGTTCTAGAATCCCTCATTTGATATTTATTTTTAGAGTTAATGACCTAAAGACATCCAAAGATTATATTAATAGTTTATACACACTTGAAGTTATAGTAATACTCTAATAGTACCCAACTTTTTAAAATTGGACCTAAAGACAATTGCCGTACACTTTTGTTAAATTATTAACAGTTAGTGGGTGAAATTACATGCCTCTTTAATATCTCTTCCTCTCTTCCAAAAACCAAAAGTAACGGGGATGTGATCGCAGGGAGGGGCGGCGGTGCCTCAGACGCAACCGCAGGTGACGGCGCCTCAGACGTAGGCGGCAGCCGATGGCGTCGATACAGCAGATGCATCAGAAGGTGGGGATGCTTGTCACATCTTACATTTGATGAACTTGTCTCTTAGTCTTTATAGGTTATTTGTAGATTATTTTCGGTTTTGATTGTAGATTATTCTTGATAGATGCAATATATTTCTTTCAATTTTTGGTTGAATTTGGGATTGTTATAAGTTAGGGTTGAGCTAGGATTCAGATTTTTGCAGTTGAATAGTGTTATTTTGTTGGTGTAGTATTTTTGTGCTAGTGTATTTTGTGCTGTTGAGTATATTTCTTTTATTTTAGTGCATTATATTGCTTGATTTTGAATGTGCATTATATTGGTAATTTATGGCAGATTAGGTACACTGTTGGACACCAAAATTGTTAGATATATATGTATATTCTCACTATATGAATAATATTATGTGTAATATTATTCTATGGGTAACACGTGTGTTACCCGTACTAATTGTATGGATATCGGAACGTGGGTTGAGTGGTTGAGAACCCAATACCCAAACCAGTATTTATCCTATAAATACTGGCTTGTGATAATAGTCTAGGTATTCCAATACTGATACTTAGGGTAAATATCTCAAGCACCTTAGTCTAGGAAATTAACCCTTATTTCTCCTATTATTATCTTTCATAATCTCTAACAATCTTGATATATTTGCATTAATTTTGAGATTAAGAGAGTGATCGTCGAAGTTGACGGTTCGTCGGAATTCGTTGCCGATAGCCACTGCAGGCGTCGCTGTCGCCGATGTCGCCGCAATCCGAACGCCACCGCCGATGGGCGCTACCTCCCCTGGCATTGCCAACGTCGACGCATGCCACCGCCGCCCCATGCCAACCGCCAGCACACCCATGGCCTTCTTCTCTTTCCCGGACAGTGAACGTGATCTAGATCTAATCAGATCTAATTTTTCAATGGTTGGTTTTGGTGTTCTGTGTTCGAGCCCAGGAGCGGATCTTGTTCATGTTCTTTTGACTCAGAAATGACCAAGAAAAATGGTCTTATTGGTTAAGGACTTGTTGTTGTGTGTTTGGTTTGAGGATCAGATCTCGAGTGTGTTGGGGTTTGACTCAGATTCAACCAAGAAAAAGGTTCCTATTGGCTGAGCTTTTGCCATTGTGTGTTCAGCACATAGCATCAGATCCGCTACTATACAGTGTTGTGCATTCAAATTGCCACTTGTTCTTTATCAAGATACGTTTCACTCTAAACTTTAAGATTTGTGCTTATTCTTTAATGTTATTTTTCTGTGTTGATTGTTTATTACACAGTTTACAGAAAAATCATTCATTTTACTGAAATTACGCTAGTAGTAGTTTTATTCAGAATATAGATTTTGGAATTTACTGTTTATTCCTTAAGATGGAAAAACTAAATTGAGCATAGAAGATTATGAAACTAGAGACATTCAATATTTCTGAATTTAAAAATTTGAAGAAGAAAGCACTATACGAGATGTGGAATTTTTTTTTGGAGAATATTGTTTTGACTAGATCCAACTATGATTGGACTGGATCAGATCTAAATTAAAGATAAGTTCTTTACCTGCATATATATATCTTATTATTTGTTGTTTTCAAGTGTTAAAGTTCAAAACCGTGTTAACCATTGTTTATTTAAATACATGTTTGAATAATTGTTTTGGCTATATGCTAAGGATCAAGTATTTATTTTGATAAGTTAAATTATAAGTTTTGGCTACAACACTGTATCTCCAATTAAATTGTTCTTAGAATTAAATAGAGCTAATAATTCGTTTAATTGTCTAATCTTTAACAATTTGATGAATGTAGGAACTTACAAATTGTGTATATTAGAGACGATTGATTTGCATCACCGTAGGATAAGCCTGCACGACGCAGGCTTCTCTATCGAATTTGAAAAACACTTCTAACTTGAAGTGTCGGTATGATCTACTCTAATTTTTGTTAGTATTTTCATGTGATGCATGTGTTAACGTTTTGTGCGTTTTGATCACATGATTGTGAGTGTTAGATCATAATTATTCTCATTTTGAAACTAGCATGTTTTAAATTATTTAGTGTGCTTTATCATACTATGTATAGACATGTTGGCTAAATCCATCGTTTGCAGTTTGTGTGAGATTGTATGTTTGCTTCTCTAATAAAAATTAATGTATAAGATATATAACAAATTTCTATAACTTAGGAGAGAGCATCTTTTAATGAAGGATATGACTCTATTAGTTACGTTTTGTTCTTTCTCGTCCATTGTACTGTGTGTGCAAAGTTGATTTTTTTATAAAAAATCATTAGACATCATCTCATTTAGCGTTATAAAGATGATGAAGAACGAATAAAGGAAAGAACTTTTCACTCTATGTAGTTGAGCATATGGACATTGTTGAAACCATGAGAGAAAGCAAACTATTCGGTAAAATGTAGTAGAGTAATTCTGTATTAACTCATATTATTATTATTTTATAATGTGCTTGAATAATTAATGGTATATGTAAGTTGAGTTTAACAAACGAAGTAATTGACAATAGTAGTTCTAATTTGTGTAGTCCTTGAACACGTCAAAATAGGCTAGTACATGTGAATTATATATAAATTGTTTGCCATTGTTAAAACTCATAACTCTGCTAAATGACACTTTGTTAAATATGACATATGAAAGTTGTGCTAAGATTATGATCACTAAAAAATTATTTAGTTTGGTCTCTAGGAGCACACAATTACTTGAGTCAATACATTCTGATATTTGTGATCTCATTAACTTTGTGACTAAATGAGACGATGATTGGTCAGAAGTATTTAATCACCTATGTAAATGATTATTGAATATTTGTCATATATATATGGAGGATGCTGCACTCGTTATTTTGATGAATTAAAAATCTAGTTAAATGCTAAGATCAAAATATTTCATATTTGATAGAGGTGGTGAATATGTTTCAATACTTTGAGAGAAGTTTGCATTTGGCATAATCTCTTTATTTACAACAGTTAAAAAGGTATTGATAAAAGTTAGAATCAAACACTTAGTAAAATGTTGAATTCCCTATTATTGACTGTTGTTTGACTTTGTGTAATTGTGGGTGATATTGTATTGTTAATCATATTCCTAATATGCTACTACACTTTAAATTATTTACACCTTGTAGACTATGCGATAGAAACACAAATAATTTTGTTAAAGTGAAAACATGTGGTGTGGTACGTTTGTTGGAGTATATGATCCTAGAAGGCCTAAAGTAGGACATGTAACAAATATTTGTGTGTGATTAGAAAGTGCAAAATATAGTTCTGTGGACAGATATTGGATCTATCAAATTTGTGTTAGAAGAATCTATTTGCAGAGTTATTTAAGGATGTGTTCATCAAAGATAAATGTATGAAAGTATCTAGTCCTACAGACACAGTCAATGATTCACAGTTGGAATCAAGAACCAGCCTTACCGACACTTAAAACTTCAATGGAAAATGAACTAAGAAGAGTCTTTAGTAGATAATGAAATGAATTTATGGTTATACAATAATATTTTGAATTAGTTGATTTGCCGAAATTGACTAAAACTATAGTAAATGGGGGTTTTGTAGAAGAAACTTAATTTTGATTGTTCTGTAGCTAAATGATTGGCTGTGATAAGTGGAGAAGATTTGTTAGACGTCTACTCATATATCTGTCATATTGCTACAATAAGTATTCTTCTTGCTCTTACTTCTATTTAAAATTTTGTTATTCAAGAAAGATGATTAAACAATTTTGTACTGAAAAGTTTTGTACTAATATGTTTAGTGAACAAGATTTACAAATTGGTAAAATCATTGTATGTTTTAAAATATGTGTTAAAGCTGAGGCACAAATAATTTGATAAAATTTTAAAGAGCTTAGATTTGAATCAAATAATTCAGATAAATGTCTATAATTCTGTGGTGAGTCAAATATAATTGTGCTCATTTATTTGTATATTGTTGACATACTTATTGATTGGAAGTGACCTCTCTATTATAAATAAAGTTAAAACTGTGTTGTCCAAAAGAAAACATGAAACACCTAAGTGTTGTGGACATCATATTAGGTATAAGGGTGAGTTTCGATTGGGGAAGGGATAACCCTTAGTCAAACTCATCAAATAAAAAATGTGTTCCAAAAGTGGGGATATAGTGATTGAAAGTGTATTTTGAAACACCTTTATGATTATGATAAAGGTTGACACTTAATGATGGTGCAACTATGAGACACTTATATCATTCTAAACTTATTGAAAGTCTCATATATACAAAGATCTGCACTAACAGACAAGGTAGGTATGATCTGCAGATTCACTAGTAGTCCTATTAATACACATTGGAGATCCCTAAGAGGCTAATGAGATACTTGAGAGATACTCAAGAGTTTGCTTTGTGCTACTCTAATCATCATTCAGGAATGAATGGATGTTCTGATGCATTATAATGCTCAGAATTTAGTAAAAGTCGACAACTAGTGGATATGTGTTTACACTAGGAGGAACAGGCGGAATAGAAATGTTAGGGAAATTAAAAGGCAAACAGGCTGTGCTATCATCCATGAAATCAGCCCTCTATATGTTATCCTCTGCAGGGAAGGAGGCTGAGTGGAATGAAGAACTTGTTGCTAGTCATCCATTAAGAAGTTTAAGTAACTCTCTAATTCTATTCGTCGACTATCAAGCTACAATGCACTATAGCTCATAACTCACTCTATAATAGTCAGAGAAGTATATTAAGACTGAAAGAAGCCTAGTTGAACTTTCTCATAAATAAAATGCAATTGAAATAAAATATAGCTAATGCTTTTGCTAAGAGACTTGAAAGTGATCTAATTATCAAAACTGTAGGGGAAATGGAGTTAAAAGATATTGAGTCAAAAGTTTTAACATCCTAGTTGTTTTGAATTCATAATCTAATTAGGGCCATAGAGAAGTTCAAACTTAAAAATCAATTTTAGGCACTTGCATGCTTTAGATAATTTGAAAAGTTCAATGTAAATTTTGTTAATATATAATTTCATTCCAATTTTGATGATGCTATATATTTTCATAATTTATTTAGAATCATCTTATTATTCAAAAAGAAAGTGTGAAAACTTGTCGATGTATTTCCAATGTTTAGAATGTCGTTATATCATTCCAATTTTGATGATATATCTCTTTTATGGATTCTTGCTTCATTCCAATTTCGATGATTCAGAATTAATCATAATTGATTTGACTGTTCTATCATTCCAATATGAAATATAGTATAGTTCTTGTGTAGAAACTATAATAGTTCTTGTTCTTTATATTGTTAAAAAAACATGATTGTGATGCTTGCGCTATATTTTTTGCTAAGTTAATTATGAATTGTACTAAATTCTTTTGTGGAACTAGATACTCTATTAAAAATACTAAAACTCTTAGAGATGTGTCTCATGGTATTCTTGTTTGTAATATGCTAGTAAAAATGGAGGAGTTGAATCTGTCAACATAGATTTTAAAATAATGATTTGCTCAAA
Organism: Hemerocallis citrina; assembly: GCA_017893485.1. Taxonomy (NCBI): domain Eukaryota; kingdom Viridiplantae; phylum Streptophyta; class Magnoliopsida; order Asparagales; family Asphodelaceae; genus Hemerocallis; species Hemerocallis citrina. The sequence goes on along the minus strand of CM030359.1, from coordinate 24,965,780 downwards.
ATGGAAGAGTAAACATAAAGCAGTATGCAAGGATAAAGTTTCAGTTTATTTCTTTCGAGAATAAATTAGTCACTTGCTTGGTAAAACTTCTTTTGAGTTTAAGACTCTTGTGTTTATTGAGCTTAAAACTCTTATTTTGTTCTTGAAGTTTATTTGTTTTGTTTGATTTTGAAACTATGACAAATTTCTTCAGTTGGTTTAGTCATTGTGAACTATTCTGTTGTGATATGGTTTGGGAACTATTTAATTATTTTGGTTTAGTCTTTTTTGAACTATTTGGATATATAATTGATTTAGTCCTTATGAACTATACATTGAGTGATGCATTTCTTCTATTTAAAGACTGCTATCAGCCAGTCAGCTTCATATTGAACTGATGAGATAATCCATTACGTTTATGTATTGAGAATATAGGAGGAGATTGTTGGATATTTATGTATATCCTCACTATATGAATAATATTATGTGTAATATTATTTTATGGATAATACGTGCACTACAAAAGATACTCGATTTACCGGCAAATATTTCCCGGCGTTTTACTAGTAGCGCCGAGGTAGGGAGCGAATAGGAATGGGGTGCCAGATGGGATGGTTATACACCGGCGATCGCTTTAAATCGCTGGGCAATCCTCGTATTCACCGGCGTTTTATTTAAAAATGCCGGTGAAGTGTATTATTTACCGGCATTTTAATAATAAACGCCGGTGAATATTCCGATACATTCACCAGCGTGTCTAATTGAAACGCTGGTGAATAAGCTGCGATAAACCCGCGAACCCTAATCTTTCGCTCGCCATTATTCCAAACCCAAAAAAAAGGGGGTGCCTTCGTTTTCCCTCCTCCCTCGCTCTACTTCCCGCGCGTTTGCCTCCGCCGCTTCGTCCTCTTCGACAGCCTTCGATCTTTCGTCATCGTCCCTTCTTCCCTTCGTCATTTTCGATTTCCCTCCTCCCTCTCTCTATTTGGAGGTGAATCGGCAATCGGTAGAGCACCGTGTCACCCCGCTCTCTCTCTATCTCCTCCCCCCCGCGCTCGTCGCCCCGCTCTCTCTCTCTCTCTCTTCGGTATCATCTCTTGATTTCCCTTATTTTTGAAACTTAGCATGTTTTTTCAGATAGATGCATCTTGATTTCCTTAACATGAATGGTTTAGTTGGGATGAAGAATTAATAGAAAAATATATGCTTAGGTACTGGAAATTTTCATGTTCTTTTACTGTTAATGAAGCTGATTTCATGCATCTGATTGTCATCTTGGCATGTTTTTTTAACCAAAATGGGTTCACTGTGAACTGAGGATGCTATAGCTGTATGCCAAAATCCTCTGAATATGTACAACAATTGGGTTTTAGATTTAGTTGGGCTAAAGAATTGGAGAGCAACATATAAGCTCAGATAAGGGAAATTTTCATTTTAAGATACTGTTAAAGTAACCTGTTTGCCATCTTTGGCATGACTTTTTAACCAAAAATGGGTTCACTTCCAAACTAAGTATGCTGCTAGCATCCCCATCTTCTTTTACTGTTAATGAAGCTTATTTCATGCATCTGATTGTCTTCTTGGCATGTTTTTTTGACCCAAATGGGTTCACTGTGAACTGAGGATGGTATAGCTGTATGCCAAAATCCTCTGGATATGCACAACAATTGGGTTTTAGATTTAGTTGGGCTAAAGAATTGGTAGAGCAACATATAAGCTCAGATAATGGAAATTTTCATTTTAAGGTACTGTTAAAGTAACCTGATTGCCATCTTTGGCATGATTTTTTAACCAAAAATGGGTTCACTTCCAAACTAAGTATGCTGCTAGCATCCCCATCTTATTTTACTGCTAATGAAGCTTATTTCATGCATCTGATTGTCTTCTTGGCATTTTTTTTGACCAAAATGGGTTCACTGTGAACTGAGGATGCTATAGGTACGTATGCCAAAATCCTCTGGATATGCACAACAATTGGGTTTAGATTTAGTTGGGCTAAAGAATTGGTAGAGCAACATATAAGCTCAGATAAGGGAAATTTTCATTTTAAGGTACTGTTAAAGTAACCTGTTTGCCATCTTTGGCATGATTTTTTAACCAAAAATGGGTTCACTTCCAAACTGAGTATGCTGCTAGCATCCCTATCTTCTTTTACTGCTAATGAAGCTTATTTCATGCATCTGATTGTCTTCTTGGCATGTTTTTTTGACCCAAATGGGTTCACTGTGAACTGAGGATGCTATAGGTACGTATGCCAAAATCCTCCGGATATGTACAACAATTGGGTTTTAGATTTAGTTGGGCTAAAGAATTGGTAGAGCAACATATAAGCTCAGATAAGGAAAATTTTCATTTTAAGATACTGTTAAAGTAACCTGTTTGCCATCTTTGGCATGATTTTTTAACCAAAAATAGGTTCACTTCCAAACTAAGTATGCTGCTAGCATCCCCATCTTCTTTTACTGTTAATGAAGCTTATTTCATGCATCTGATTGTCTTCTTGGCATGTTTTTTTGACCCAAATGGGTTCACTGTGAACTGAGGATGCTATAGGTACGTATGCCAAAATCCTCCGGATATGCACAATAATTGGGTTTTAGATTTAGTTGGGCTCAAGAATTAGTAGAGCAACATATAAGCTCAGATAAGGGAAATTTTCATTTTAAGGTACTGTTAAAGTAACCTGTTTGCCATCTTTGGCATGATTTTTTAACCAAAAATGGGTTCACTTCCAAACTAAGTATGCTGCTAGCATCCCCATCTTCTTTTACTGTTAATGAAGCTTATTTCATGCATCTGATTGTCTTCTTGGCATGCTTTTTTGACCCAAATGGGTTCACTGTGAACTGAGGATGGTATAGTTGTATGCCAAAATCCTCTGGATATGCACAACAATTGGGTTTTAGATTTAGTTGGGCTAAAGAATTGGTAGAGCAACATATAAGCTCAGATAATGGAAATTTACATTTTAAGGTACTGTTAAAGTAACCTGATTGCCATCTTTGGCATGATTTTTTAACCAAAAATGGGTTCACTTCCAAACTAAGTATGCTGCTAGCATCCCCATCTTCTTTCACTGTTAATGAAGCTGATTTCATGCATCTGATTGTCTTCTTGGCATATTTTTTTTGACCCAAATGGGTTCACTGTGAACTGAGGATGCTATAGGTACGTATGCCAAAATCCTCCAGATATGCACAACAATTTAATACACCGGTTTAATTATCTTCCAATTTTCTACTGCTTGGTGTTATTTGCATTAAACTATGCTTAGTGTCATTTGAACCAAACTATCATTGAAATTTAATTTGTTACAAATCTCATTTTTTTAATTTTTTTATAATTATGTTGGTTTGTTAATCTTACTAAAGTACAAATTTTATGATAGTTATTATAAACATGTTATTAATTAAATTTGCATCTCTAAGAAAGTTATTGAATCCTTGGCAGGTACAACATGCCGAGGCATGGAAAGAGGATAAATATAAATGATGGCAACGAGAGCCATGGGGATGAGCAACCACTACATAATAGTGGCAGTCAAACAGATGAGGGTGAGGGTAGCACGCTGCCCACTGTCAAAAAACATCGTGGGCGAACTAAGATGACGAATATTTAGAGGCTTCAGAATGACGAAAGGATCGTGGTGGAGGTAAACGGTGTCGGACAACCGGTTGGCGATAACGCCAGCAAATTTTCTTTCTTTATTGAGGTTATAGCAAGGAACCCCCGGATACTTCCTTTGTCATACGAGAGTTGGCCGAAGGTGCCAACCACGACAAAGGCCACTGCTATTACGACAATCAAGGTATTTCCCATCTAAAATAAATAATTGGTAGGCGCAATATATTATTGAAATATGTATTTTTAGTGATGGGTAATAAATTTTGCAGCAATACTTCTCGTTCGCCGACTCCCTTACGCCTTGGGTTGAAAAGTCACTCTCCAAAAAGTGGAGGGACTACAAGAGTGACTTGAAGGAGAATTTTTATGACAAAGACCTTTCAGAGGCGGAGAATGCAATGAATGTGCCAGAAAATGTGGAGCCTTCAGATTGGCAATTCCTTGTGCACTACTGGAGTTCGGCGATCGGTCAGGTATTTACATTAAAGGCACAAAAATCTAATGAGTATGTGGTTGTATGGCTACTCTAATGAATTTTTCTGCTAACTTCATTGTGGCATGTACAGAAAAGGGCGGAGGTGGGTATTGCCAGTCGGTCAAAGCAGCTAGTGTTGCACACCGCTGGTACACAGAGCTTTGCTCTGGTTCGGGAAGAATTGGTAGGTGCAATCGTATTGAACATTTTTTACTTACAGTTATTTGTTTATAACCATTTCATCTTACTAATATATAGGAAGAAGATTTGGGGGGTCCTACGGAGTTTGGCGACATTGACTTTTTCGATGCCACCCACAAATCGAAGGATGGGACGTATGCGAGCCCTGAGGCAGCACGGATTCTGATAATTTGTGAACTAATATCTAATATGTAGTCGAAATCTCATCTTCTTTTAACTCTGATTGTTATGTCCTTTTACAGACTAACGCTCGGAAAAGGTATGATGAAATCACTTCCGCTTCGGATTCTGACCCTACGGCGGCACCCACAGATTGGCGTACCCGGCAGAGAGTTGCCTTGACCGAGGTTAGGGGAAAGGAGAGGCATGGACGTGTCCGTGGTATGGGGCTAGGACCAACCCCCTCGCGGCTATTCGAACGGAGTGAATCTAGTTCAAGTGCCAATCGGGACGAGGAGATGACTTCATTAAAGGCACAAGTTGCACTCCTACAAGAACAAATGGCCAATTTAATAGGGCAGCAATCCCAAGTCCCATCCTCGGTAAGTATTTAAATTGGTATTTTTAAAGAGATTATGGTCTTGAATGCATGAAAGACACGTACTAGTGTTTGTGAGTCTGCATTGTGGCTGTCGTCTATAAGCATTTCGTCTATGTTTCTTAAGTGGGCTGTGATTAGAAAGAAAGGGCTGGAGTGGAGATATGGAAACCCAAATAGAGACATCTCGTTTATTATAATCTATACTTATTGTTGGACCAACCCCCTCTTGCTGTTGTTGCTGATGTCTCTTTGTGTGCGTGTGTTGAAGAGAATGAAGGGATGAGAGAGAGATGAGGAAAATGCTGCTATGTTAGCCTGGTGTATCCTCATTCTCTACCATCCCTCTTTCTGGCTCCATATATGGCTTATATATTAAATTGGTGTCCTTCCACGATGACAGTCCGTAATACTACACTTGATATGAGCCCTGTTCATAGCTGCACCCTATTGCATACTCACAAACAACTAATACGTGTCGTTCATGCATTGTATGACCAACCCCACTTTGGCACATAACATGCTTAGATGACATTGTATGACCTGCAAATAAGGTTTGTTCAGCCGTGTTGTTGTACTGATTTGGAGGATTTTGGTATGCTAGCAGCATACTTAGTTTCACAGTGAACCCATTTTTTGTTAAAAAATCATGCCAAAGATGGCAAACAGGTTCTCTAACAGTATCTGAGCTTATATGTTGCTCTACCAATTCTTTAGCCCAACTAAATCTAAAACCCAATTGTTGTGCATATCCGGAGGATTTTGGCATACGTACCTATAGCATCCTCAGTTCACAGTGAACCCATTTTGGTAAAAAAAACATGCCAAGATGACAATCAGATGCATGAGATAAGCTTCATTAACAGTAAAAGAAGATGAGGATTGCAATCATGCCAAAGATGGCAATCAGGATACTTTAACAGTATCTTAAAATGAAAATTTCCATTATCTGAGCATATATGTTTCTTTAACAGTGACTGTGAACAATTGTTCTTAATTGGGCTGTGATTAGAAAGAGACGAGTTGGAGTGGAGATCTAGAAACCCATATAGAGACATCTTGTTCATAATAATTTATTATTATTGTTGTTCTTGTCGATCTTGCTGTTGTTGCTGATGTCTCTATGTGTTCGTGTGCTGAAGGGAAAGAAGGGATGAGAGAGAGATGAGGAAAATGCCGCTATGTTAGCCTAATGTATCCTCATTCTCTACCATTCCTCTTTCTGGCTTCTATATTTGGTTTCCTTCCACGATGACAATTCCTGAAAACTACACTTGATATGAGCCTTATTCGTCATTTTCGATTTCCCTCCTCCGCGCTCTCTCTCTCTCTTCGGTATCATCTCTTGATTTCCCTTATTTTTCAAACTTAGCATGTTTTTTCAGATAGATGCATCTTGATTTCCTTAAAATGAATGGTTTAGTTGGGATGAAGAATTAATAGAAAAATATCTGCTTAGATACTGGAAATTTTCATGTTCTTTTACTGTTAATGAAGCTGATTTCATGCATCTGATTGTCTTCTTGGCATGCTTTTTTGACCAAAATGGGTTCACTGTGAACTGAGGATGCTATAGGTACGTATGCCAAAATCCTCCGGATATGCACAACAATTGGGTTTTAGATTTAGTTGGGCTAAAGAATTGGCTCAGATAACGGAAATTTTCATTTTAAGATACTGTTAAAGTAACCTGCAGATTGCCATCTTTGGCATGATTTTTTAACCAAAAATGGGTTCACTTCCAAACTAAGTATGCTGCTAGCAGAGGCCTCATCTTCTTTCACTGTTAATGAAGCTGATTTCATGCATCTGATTGTCTTCTTGGCATGTTTTTTTGATATTAAATGGGTTCACTGTGAACTGAGGATGGTATAGCTGTATGCCAAAATCCTCCGGATATGCACAACAATTGGGTTTTAGATTTAGTTGGGCTAAAGAATTGGTAGAGCAACATATAAGCTCAGATAATGGAAATTTTCATTTTAAGATACTGTTAAAGTAACCTGCAGATTGCCATCTTTGGCATGATTTTTTAACCAAAAATGGGTTCACTTCCAAACTAAGTATGCTGCTAGCATAGGCCTCATCTTCTTTCACTGTTAATGAAGCTGATTTCATGCATCTGATTGTCTTCTTGGCATGTTTTTTTGATATTAAATGGGTTCACTGTGAACTGAGGATGGTATAGCTGTATGCCAAAATCCTCCGGATATGCACAACAATTGGGTTTTAGATTTAGTTGGGCTAAAGAATTGGTAGAGCAACATATAAGCTCAGATAATGGAAATTTTCATTTTAAGATACTGTTAAAGTAACCTGCAGATTGCCATCTTTGGCATCATTTTGTAACCAAAAATGGGTTCACTTCCAAACTAAGTATGCTGCTAGCATAGGCCTCATCTTCTTTCACTGTTAATGAAGCTGATTTCATGCATCTGATTGTCTTCTTGGCATGTTTTTTTGATATTAAATGGGTTCACTGTGAACTGAGGATGGTATAGCTGTATGCCAAAATCCTCCGGATATGCACAATAATTGGGTTTTAGATTTAGTTGGGCTCAAGAATTAGTAGAGCAACATATAAGCTCAGATAATGGAAATTTTCATTTTAAGGTACTGTTAAAGTAACCTGTTTGCCATCTTTGGCATGATTTTTTAACCAAAAATGAGTTCACTTCCAAACTGAGTATGCTGCTAGCATCCCCATCTTCTTTTACTGCTAATGAAGCTTATTTCATTAAGATTCAGGATGGCAAATTTTGATTGGGCTGTGATTGGATTGTTCAGTGGCTGTTGTCTATGTTCTTAATTGGGCTGTGATTAGAACGAGAGGGCTCGAGTGGAGATCTGGAAACCCATATAGAGACATCTTGTTCATAATAATTTATTATTATTGTTGTTCTTGTCGCTCTTGTTATTGTTGCTGATGTCTCTTTGTGTTCGTGTGCTGAAGGGAAACAAGGGATGAGAGAGAGATGAGGAAAATGTCGCTATGTTAGCCTGGTGTATCCAAAGTCTCTACCATTCTTCTTTCTGTTTCCATTTCTGGCTTCTATATTTGGTTTCCTTCCACGATGACAGTTCCCTAAAAATACACTTGATATGAGCCCTATCTTATTTTTCTTATTTTTCTTATATTTGGTTTCCGTCCACGATGACAGTTTCATGGATTGTCTGAACAATCCATGAAAGACATGCTTAGATACTGAATTTTCATTTGTTTTACTGTTTTAGATAGTGGATATTCCCAATCAGAGGAGAATATAAAGTTTTCAAGTTAGATACTGAATTTTCATTTGTTTTGTTATTTTAGATATATTTAAAAACAAAATTAAGTACTAGATTTTTAGCATTGCAATGTAATTATTTTACCTCTCTATATATCATTAACAATTCCATTTGCAATTTGCACTTTGATCTTATAATTTAAGATACAGTTAGATTTTTTGCAAGTTCAAAAAATATGTATATTCTGTATTGTGGTCTACTGTTGAATTAAACTATTGTTTTTTTTTTCACAGAGCGGTCGCCCTGATGAAGAAAATTCTGATTATCAGAACTGAAGCTCCTCGAGGGGTATGAATCCGTGGTCCTCCTTGCTATTCTTGTGTCCTTGCTGTATGATTGTTGTTCTTATGTCCTCCTTGCTGTTATGTCAGACTGTTTTTTTTATGAGAGTTATGTCAGACTGTTAATTTGGGATATTTGAGATATTTGTCAGACTGGTTTGTTGAGATATTTGGGATGTTCGTCGCTATATTAATTTGTTAATTATGGCACTGTTAATTTTGCGGTGAATTTGGTTGTGATTGGTTGTGATTATGACACTGTTAATTATGACACTGTTAATTAGTTTGTTGAGATATTTGGGATATGACACGTGTGAAACTTTATTATTCTTGTGTTTGGTTGTGATTTGCGCATTAATATGCAACGAAATTGGCTGAATCAGTTGTGAATTAGTTTACAGGTTTTGTAAATGAAACTGCGAATTGAAATCGAACGGAAAACCGGAGAAAGGAAAACAAACGGGCATAGCTAGACCGGCATTTTATAAAATGCCGGTCTATCTAATAAATTAGTTGCAGTGTGCAATATACCGGCGTTCACACAAACGCCGGTGTATGCCGTTAGCTGTAACGGTACCAAGAAACACCGGCGTTTTATAAAACGCCGGTGAACCTAACTACACCGGCGTTTTTGATCACGCCGGTGCTTGTAAGTAGGGAAAACCGGACACTCATAAACGCACATACACCGGCGGTCTTCGACCGCCGGTATACGTTCATTCTACACCGGCGTTTCCATAAACGCCGGTGAATTGATAAACACCAGCGGTTTATGACCGCCGGTGAATGTATATTGGGGGTAAAAGAACGGCACTCAGAGACCCCCATACACCGGCGTTTTCTGGCCGCCGGTGTAGTTGTCACATTTATCGGCGTCCACTAAAATTGCCAGTGTAGACCCCTTCCTTTTCGCGACTCTCGCTTCGGCGGCATTTGGACCGGCGCTATTATAAACGCCGGTGAAAGTTTCACCGGCGTAAAAAAATGCCGGTAAAGACGTAAAAAAATGCCGGGAAATCGAGTTTCTTTTGTAGTGGTGTGCTACACGTACTAATTGTATGGATATCAGAATGCGGGTTGAGTGGGTTGAGAACCCAGTACCCAAACCAGTATTATCCTATAAATACTGGCTTGTGATAGTAGTCTATGTATTCCAATCTTGATACCCAGGGTGAATATGTCAAGCACCTTAGTCTAGGATATTAACCCGAATTTCTCCTATTATTATCTCTCATAATCTCTAACAATATAACATGCACAAAAAAATTGACTATTCTAATAATCTCATAATCTCACTATGCTGTAATATAACGATTTACTTACTTTAGCAACCACACACTCGAATGCATTACAAAATGTAAATATGACTATTCTAAATATGTTAGTGTATGATATGACTTAAATGCCTAATGCAGATTTACATTATGATGCACTAATGCATACTTGTTCGGATTCTATGCATCCCATACTACATAGGTCTGAGGGCAAACCATTAATGTACTTCTCATTATAGGGTTTATATCTCACGCTATGCAACCTAACCCAATGAATATACTCCAACGCGTAGTCACCGAAGAGTCACACCTCCAGAATATTGGACCTTACCGGCCTACCCTTAGCCCACCTCAGTGGATTTACCGGACGTATCATGTCCGTCTCGAACATACCTAGGGACTACAGTTTCTTTACTGGCCTTTTCGATGATAGATGGATGTACCCCTAGCTCATATACATGGATTTACCGGCCGTACTCCTCGATCTCGGACCCCTAGGAGCTGCACATCCTTTACCGGAACTGTTCTTCACTGTTTCTACCATATCTTCTTCTAGTGCCTTTCCCTAGGTTTAACATTATCACAAACTAGAGCTAGTTTACTCTCCCACTGGTCTTCACAATACCGAGAATGATGGTCCATATTGGCCACTTTCCAAATTAATTAATCATTTCATCACTTGCCGGTACATGAGTCTCACTTAGCATCTAGTTTACAACAATCATCTCATTAATAAAGTTCAATTAGGTCATGACTAACTTCAACATAAACCTCTCGTTCTTTATTCAATATTCATTTACTCAATCAACTTTCTTCTTAATTTTAGATCGTGCAATAAATAACATTAGAAGACAATGCTTTTATTCAACTTCTTGAAGTCCAATACTTAATTGATCCGCTGAATTATTTACTTCAACAATTTCCCACATTCTTTGATTAATAAAGCTTCTCAAATTATCCAAGTATAGTTTGAGTACAAATTTTCTAATACCAAGTTCCATAAAATTTCTTAATAAAACAATTCAATAGAAGTTCAAACTCTCGTTCGTATTTTAATTCAATTATTCAATCACTTCAATTATTTTTCCTAAGCCCCAAAAGTCGTATTCACGATATTTCTTAAAAGTGTTCAATTTCATCAATCAGTTTACTCAACCCCATTTATGTTTCTTATTATAATATTAACCCATAACTCATTAACATGAATATAAATTTTTAGGCTCCCAATATACACTCGAAACAGTGAGAAATTATTTCTAATTGTCTAAATAATATCTAGAAATTATTTAGAATCTTTTCCCAAATTTTAAAAGTCAAAAACACTAAAAAAACCCAAAAGAATCGAAAATACACAATTCTGTGCATTTCCAGATTCGAACCCAGGACCCCCGCCTAGCGAGCACCACATGGCGACGTGCGGCGCAGTGCGCACGCACTAGCCACAAATGCCAAGAGCCAACTCTGATTATATATGGGTTTGGTTTCTTATAACCCTAGTCTCTTTTTATTCTTCTATTTTAATTTCTTAAGTATTCTACAATTTTATTTGTTCTCCCAAATTAATGGTTTGCAAATTATATCTACAATCTCCAGAAATATTTGATTACTAATTTTAACCACAATAAAAATTATTTTTATACATACTTATTGTAAATGGTATTTTTTTTGAAGCAACATAACCATACACTTTCATTTTTTTATAAAACTAATTCTTTCAACCCCAATTCAAGATTTCATATTTTTATTTCCTCCTTTTATCAATTTCATGAGAATATCTCATCTCCCATCAATCTACAACTCTCCCTATTGTTTGCCCAAATTGTTTATATAATTTTAACAATTTCTGCATAAAAGATCATTTTCAATTCATGCAACCCAATCATGGCACACTAACATGTACCCAACAACACCTCCACAACTCCATTTGTATTTTCAAGTTACTAACATGACAAATTATAAAGAATCCTTCCATCTAGCATGCAATTACTACTAACAAGTTCAATACCACATGCAAAATAACCAGACTAGAAGTCTAAGAATTCATGTCACATAATCATCACAACTAATTAAGCATGCATACTACAATTTATCTACAAAGTAAGGAAATCACCCACCTCTTTGATGAAAATGGAAATAAGCTCCTAGAAAATTGTCCCAAAGCCTCAAGCACAAAGTCATCCTCCTAGAATGCACCACCGAATTCCTCTTGCCAAAAATCCCTACCTCTCTCTTGCTCTCTTTCTTTTTCTCTCTTAGGATTTGATAAAAGTTTAGTGCAAATGTTAGTGAATAGACGTAGATATTTATAGGACATTTGTGTGGTGGAGAATGATCCCACTACTCACACAACCACCCACTACCCTCACACCTCACCCCACTTCTCCCTCTCTCACTTGTTGGCCGGCCCATGCCATGGGGTGCACACACGTGCACGTGCATCCCATGTGCACACACTTTCTTATTCAATTAATACTTTTTATTTGTTAGTTGTTACTACTTTGTTACGTGACATGTTTGGTTGCACTTTTCTCTCTTGAAGAAGTATTTAATAAAGAATTAAATTTTGTGCTTTTAATTTCCTAGTGGGCTTAAATTAGCCTTTTAGGCCTATGGACTTTAATTTAGAATAGATAATAAAATGAGACAATAAATAAAAGAAAATTGGTGCATAACTTCAAAAAATTTTAGAACCCAAAAAATGAAATAAAATTGCACGTGTGTTGCACGTGCAAAATATGAAAAATGGATTTTTATTCTAAAATTTCTCCGGGATGTTACAGCATACATTACTAACGTCAATCGCTATTACAAACTGATTTTTGACACTTTAAGTAGACTTGAGTAGATGCTGCAATTACTTTAGCATACAAGTACATGTTGTGTTTCTTCTCAATGGGTAGGGAGGAGTACTGACTTTATCTCTTTTTGAATGCAGAAGTAGCAGTTGTTCTCCATGCATACACTTACTTCCATGCAACATCATTAGACAGAGACAACAATTCTTTAGCGTGGGGTTGGTGAAGTAGCTAGTGTAATAGTGTATTCACAGTACTTTACAAGTTCATTACATGCACTTCTCCTAGTCATGCTATTTGTTACATGTTTGTGAGGTGTGCATGCCAAAAAGTTGAAAAGTGTTGCAGAATTTGATACAACTTGTAGTGCTAATAGCAGAACACATACATCACAAGCAACAAAACTCCCAAGAACTAGATGCACCAAGAACAAGCCACAATAATCGCAAGATTTCACAAGAACACAATAATATGCAAAGATAATCAATACTTCTTATTGTTTGATAAATACAAAGATTACAAAAAAAATTACCACTATCAATATCTCTTTCTCATCTTTGAAATGCTCGACACTTACCCCGTTTAAAGTTGAACGATTCACAAATTCTCTCTATTCTGATTAAATTGATACTAATTGGACCCATAAAATTTGGTGATTTCCTGTAAGCAAAATTGATAAGACAGCTAATTAGGACTCTAATAACTAGTATTATATAATATTTTTGCATGATTTGCTGAGATTTTAAGCTGGCAATAACTATCTTTATAACACTTGGTGATGTTTACTCATGAAGATTGTGATCTTTGGATTGCTTATTGGTTCTATTTTGTCCTCATAAAATTTTTGATGGAAGAAGTCGTACTAATTTTGTATTTCGAAGAAAATAATTAATATTGTGTACATGGAAAATAAGATACTCAAGCAACAGAGATAGAATTTTCTTTTTTTTATGATAATTAAAGTTGAATAATATCATAAATTAACTAATTAAGTTTTTGAGCTGCTAATGAGTTTTGCACCCTGTTGGGATTTGTAAATATTGTATAGAACAATGATAATGGCTCACAAATTCTCTCTATTCTAACAGCCTATTGGATCCAAAACCTGAAAGCCTAAATAACATGCAACGCCACTTGTAGTCGACCACACCAAGCTGCGATCGACTGCATCTGGTCTCGCCAACACTCAAAGCCTGACCGATCGACTGTGTACGGTCTACTGTCCCACTTTTTGTTGAATCATGTACTCTCGAAGAATGCCAGTAGCCAGGATCAATCGACCGCAACTCCTCTAGCAACATTTCTTCTAGCTGTTGTTGCCTTCTCTTGCTATCTTCGTCTTCTCCTCTTCTTCTCCAACTTCAAGATCTCCCATGCCTACGTGTATTTGTGGCGAAAATCCTAACAATATCCCACTTGGACCAAATACACAACGCTTCAAACTATTGTAATATTACATCGCATTATCTCTGATAGTCTCCCACTCTCATTAAAGACCCAAGTACTCCCCACTCTCATGAAGAACACCTCTGCCAATCCACCACGTGGAATGCACCAACCAACCCCTATAAGCTCATGAAGGGTGTGCCTCACCAATCACATAGAGCACGAATAATGGAGAAACAACCTCCCACGTTGGATTCCGTGTTACAAGACTCTCAAACTCGTAGAACCTCTAGTAACAGGACATGGTTCAAAGTCTCTTAATGCACCCTCTGCACTAGAAGTCTTCGTGGACGTTACCTCCATAAAAATATGCAGACTGCTCAACCACCATGGCCTCATTTCGTTTACCGTCATCGACATCACCCTGCATATCGATAATGGTGCTCTCTACCTCATAAGAGCGACTTGAAGCTTCTACTGCCATATCACAAAACACCCTCACCAAAACAACGTCTTGCTCTCTAAGATCTCTCTCATGGCCAGTAGCTCTCACTTAATTAGTAACTTCCCCTGAATTCCCACAACTTAAAGAACTCGGTTGCACCCCACACAACCTACTACTCGATTCTGGCAGAGAGTCAACTACAGGTTAAATGCCCCTCTCGTCTCTAAGCAAATACAGCATTTCCTCACGCTTCTCTCTTGCTATCACCCTTGAACCTGCAACTATACACCACTCCTCACTACCAACTGTAGTAGATTACCCTCTTTGTCTAGCCTTCCTACTGAGATAAGATTTTTCGTCAAGTTTGAAACATGTATTATCTCCTACAAGAAAATACTCTGATCATCATTGGCTTTCACACGAACAGTACTAACCCCTCGTACGTGGCATCTTTGACAGTTTTCCATGATCACATCTCCAAAAGAACCCTCCCAGTAGTTGTCAAACACCTCTCTCTTCAGAGTGCAATGAAAAGAAGCTCCCGAATCAATACACCAATCTCATGTGCCCAACTCCTCCCTAACTGATATGCATAACTCTTTAGTAGACACCGCATTGGCTTCCTTTGATTTGACTTCCTTTAATTTTCTTACTCCTTCTTCATATAGGCCTTACAACTGCGCATCATGTGACCCCTTTTATGACAATACCAATACTCATGTCTATGTCCACCATCGTTGTCATTAGACCCACTCTCAGATGAACTACTCTGATCTTTTCTTCGTCGACTGCTCTTAGATCTCATACGTCTCTTCTCAATTGAAACTGCGAAATATTTGGAAGATGATGATGATGATAATCTTCCGTTTCTCACCCTTCTCACCTCCTCATTCAAAATGGTACTCACCATATCCTGTAGAGTTGTCGAATCTGTAATAGTGCATGTAATAATCTATTGGCTAAATATAATAAAACCTCACCCAACTGTTGTGCATTTAAAAAAAACCACGCTTAAATTTTTTTTAAAAAAAACCCTCACCTAACTATGTTTTTAACACAATTTTTTTAAAAAAAACCTCACTAACCCATGCCTGGAAAACATAGTTGGATGAGGTTTTTAAAATTAAAAAAAAGTTTGGTGTGGTTTTTTTTAAATGCACAATAGTTGGGTGAGGTTTTATTATATTTAGCCTAATCTATTCCACAATTACCATAACTATCGAGCAAAGTAGATAGAAGTAACAATGATTGTCCATTTCTGTAAACTTCAATCCTACAGCTTCCATATGGTTGTCAACCATACAGTAATTATTCACATGTTCTACTACTGAACATCCTTCTATCAACTTCATTTTAACCAATTCCTTTGTATGAAGAAATAGATGCCGACGGTGTCTCATACATATCTGTGAGAATCTCTATGTCCTCATTTGTGGTCGTTGCCTTCGAGATATGAACTCACGCTTTCCTGCTCAACCCCAACTGAATTTGTCCTAGCACCTTCTAATCCAAACGATTTCAATCCACCAAGAACTTCGCATCATTGTTTGCACATTCCAACTTCTCATTAAATCAATGGAACACCTAGATCATTCTAATGAATATACTCTATCATCTGAATCTTCAACATCGTGAAGTGACTCCCATCAAACCACTCAATCTTCGACTTGTTATCAATCATCCTAAACAGTTTGCTCTGATACCACTTAATGTAGAATCTATTACAAATCTTAGTGCTAATAGTGGAATACACATACCACAAGCAACAGAAACTCCCAAGAACTAGAAGTACCAAGAACAAGCCATCACAATAATCGCAAGATCTCATAAGAACATAATAATACGCAGAGATAACAAATACTTCTTATTTCCCAAGAAATACAAAGATTACAAAGAAATTACAACTCTCATTCTCTCTCTTTCACCTTTTGAAGTTGAACAATGATAACGACTCACCAATTCTCTCTGTTCTGATTAGATTGATCTTAGAAGGATAAAACTAGAGTCTACAACCACTTATATAGCTCTCAAGTAAATCCTACAAGATAAACAAAAAAATAGCTTATTGGACCTAAAATTCGAAACCCAAGTAACACACAGCACCGTTCGCGGTCGACTGCACATGGTCTTGCCAACACCCGAAGCCTGACCGGTCGACTTTTCCACTCTCTGTTGAACCATGTACTCTCGAAGAATGGCTGTAGCCCAGTTCGATCGACCGCACATCTGTTCGGTCGACTGCAACCCCTTCACCTCCACTTCTTCTAGTTTTTGTTGCCTTTTCTTGTTGTCTTCGTCTTCTACTCTTCTTTTCCAACTTCAAGAACTCTCGTGCCTACGTGTATTTGAGGCCATAATCCTAAAAAAGTAGCATGAATACATTGTCACACCCTCTACTACTCCATCCTCCAAGACAGAATTTATGCACTCTGCCTAATGGTGGTGCATTGAAGTGTATGAAGGGAGAACATTTGCTACTTCTGCATTCAAAAAAATGAGAAAAATTGGCAGACTCAGCAGTCTTCCCTACCCATTGAGAGAAACACAACATGTAATTGTATACTAACATGGACATACATCTATCTCCCTCCTTAAACTCATATTTCAACAAATGATCCTCTACTACTCACATATACTCCTACACCTTCCATACACTCAACTACTCCAACCCCCAAGACCAAACTCATATTTCAACTACACATAACCATACTAGAAGATTAGAGTATCTTATTCCTTTTCATCTTCATCTTCTTCCTTTTTTTCTCCTGTATCATGTTCAAGAGAAACATGATGTCCAATACATTACTTGACTTTGGTATATATTGTAACATTCTGAATTTTTCAAACAACAAATATGAAGTTTTCTTTTATTTTCACGTGTCTTACACATGCAATTTAATATGTGTATTTTAACTTTAAAAATTATTCTCATTTCATGAATAAACATTTCTTCTCTTTTAAATTAAAGCCTATTTTAATCCCTAGGCCTAATAGTCTAATTCTAGCCCACTTAAATAAATAAATTAATTTAATTAGAGAGCCCATGGATTCTAGCCCACCTAATTGGTCCACTAGTTAATTTTAATAATAATTAATACAAGTTGTAGTGTAGACTTGATCAAGTAGCAAATAAATTAATAATTTAATGTACAAACTAATTTGTAGTATGCATATTGTGACACGTGCATTGCACAAACACGTGGATGAGGGAGAGAGGACTTGGCTGGCCTTGGTCTTGGAGTGGGTGTGATGGAGAGAGTGGAAGGGTGGTTATGAGATGGTGGGTGGCTCTTCTAACTCCTAAATGCATCCTAGCCTTTCATTTAAACTCATCTCAACCCTCCATTTGAGCTTGAGTTGTGTATAAATACCCATCCCTTATCTTCTTCCTGACTTGCATTAGAAATATTTTCAAGAGAAGAGAAAAGAAACAAGTGTGAGGAAAAGAAAGAGTTGTGTGAGTAAAAAAAAGATTGAGTGTGTGTGTTTGTGTGCTCTTGCAACATTGGAGGTCGGCCAAACATCAAGAGGAGAAGAATGTAGGTGGCACGTCAAGGGGAGGCTCGGGTTCACACTAGCAAGGAGGAGGAGGGAGCCAATCGTGCATTCAATGAATTCTTTAGGAGTTTTCTATTTGTTTCATCAAAAGCTGGGTGATTTCTCAAACTTCTAACATAGATGCCATGTTAGGATTTGAAATTGTGAATATGTTAGAAACAAGTAGGAAAAGTTGCTTTATACTTGTTTGAAGAGACTAGTAAGAAAATCAACTCTAGCTTATCTACATGAAAAAGTTAGTAAAATAAATTGAAATGTGTTAATTAAGATTTGTTATGATGCTTGGTTAATATATTTGCATTCTAGAATACATATGAATTGATGCAATATGATTATATGAAAATTGTGCTTATGAATAAGTTGTAGAATGCAATATGTGAAAATTTTCTCTTATGAATGTATTGTAGAATGCAAAATAATGTCTATGGATTGGGGATAAATTGATTAGTTGTAATAAGTGCGTTTTAATTGCATTTTATGAGTAATATTATATTCACTAGATTATCATCTATTTTGTCTCTTTGAAACATAAGAAAAAGATTAGTTTTGGTAAACATAAGGCTAATTTAAGAGCTTGATTCTGTTAAAGAATGAAAAAAATTGTATGAACACATTGTGAATGAAAAGGAAATATGTTGATAAAAGATTCATCCAAAAAGAAATTCTTTCTATGTCGAAAATGTATTCATGGTCCACTCTTTTTTTCAAAGAACTAAAGAGAAATA
Source organism: Hemerocallis citrina (assembly GCA_017893485.1). Classification (NCBI taxonomy): domain Eukaryota; kingdom Viridiplantae; phylum Streptophyta; class Magnoliopsida; order Asparagales; family Asphodelaceae; genus Hemerocallis; species Hemerocallis citrina. The sequence goes on along the minus strand of CM030359.1, from coordinate 24,947,211 downwards.
GTCTATTATGTGTTCAAAAATGAGATTTTGAAAATCTAAGAAAATATAAGTTACTATTTTTCAAAGAAATAATATTCTGGAAAGGATCTAGAATTTTAAAAGTACAAATTAATTGAGAAAAAATGAGTTTACTAAAAGAAGAACTAGATTCAATGTAATTTATATAAAAAGTATTTAATCGAGTCCTATATCGGTTAGTCACCCAAGACCTACTGGTCTTAGGGTGCGTTTTGGGTGCGTTATTGTAGCTGAGTGGAGTTTTTGGTCTAGGTTCGAGTCTTGTAAGAGACTATGTTTTTCTGAACATTCAATTTTAAATCAAATTCGAGAGCCAGATCTTAAGTATAATTTAAGTTCTCTATATAACAGTTAGCCGCCTTGGACTCACTGGTTCTCGAGTGTAATTTGGGTCGATTACTGTTCATCGGCGGGGGGGTTTGACCTGGGTTCGAATTCGGCCTTGGCCTTTTTATTGTGGGTTTTGATTTTTTTTTTTTTTACTTATTTCAATTTTGAGTATTCTTAAGTGTTTAGAAATTGAGAAAAAATATTAGAATTCTTCTAAAACTACCTAGACTTCATGAAAATTATTTCTAGAATATTTGGCTTATTATAATGAGAATTAGAAGAAATTATTGAGAAGAAGGAATTAATAAAATTTCTTAGAATATGATTTATTGTAATTAAAGACAACAAACATTTTTTGAATATAGAGAAATTTTGTGTAGAGTTCTAAAATGAGATTTTTGACATAGAAAAGTTGAGTAAGATTAAATATGAGATTGTTGTTTAAATTATGCAAATGTGCATGGAAAATGAAGTAAAAGAAACATGATAAAATATGGAATTTGTGAATATGAATACATTCATTTAATGAACATGAAAAGAGAATTGAGACTAAAGTTTTAGCTAAGTCCTTACATCGACATGAATGAAGTTATGAAAGAGAAATGTGATGATAAAAGACCATGATTGGGTCGTAGTTAACAAGTGATATTTAAGACCGATATAGAGGTAACGCTAATTCTAAAGTGTAAATTTTACTCATGCTTCAATTATCTAAGGATTAAACTCATAGTGAAGATGTGATGAAAGTAAGAGAAAAACGCAAGTATGCGGGTCTCGGATCTACGGTGTGAGAGTGTTCACAGGGTGTCCACATGATGCGTCATGTTAGGGCGTGGATACTTCTTCAGGATATCGGAATTGTGGCGACGCTTGTGGGGTGCTTGGTGACTATGTAGTGCTATCGATCCATGGTGGAGGCGAATTGTCTATAGGATGTCTGCATGATGCGTCAGGTCATGGCGTGGGATTCTCTCCAGGATGTCTGGACATGGGCTCATAACTCATAGAACACCTAGGATACTTACCGTAGTTACCGTAGTAGTTTAACTCATGCCAAGGGAATCAACCCTTCAAGATGATGAACGATTAAGGGCTTGCCCTCGGACCTGTGTAGTATGGGATGCATAGAATCCGAATAAGTGCGCATTAGTGTCATTAAATCTCTACTATTATAATGGGAGAAGGGGTTAGTGTCATTTGTCACCATTTGTCATTTTGTCAACACGTGCAGCGCACGTGTTGGCAGTTTTTTTTCCTTTTCATTCCCCTCCACATGCATCGCACGTGCATTATAGTTTTTTTTTTGCCCTTTTCATTCCCTTCCACGTGCATCGCACGTGTTGGTATTTTTTTCCCTTTTTTATTCCCCTCCACGTGCATCGCACGTGCGTTATAGTTTTTTTTTGGTCCTTTTCATTCCTCTCCACGTGCATCGCACGTGCATGATACTAGTATAAATAACTGTATTAAGTACTAAGTGTACATTCACACACGACATTAATAAGTTAGTCTCCCTTAGCTTTGTTTGTGACAAGTGTGTGCTTTCTAAGTAAGAGAAGTTGATGTATTATATCCGACCATCAGTTGTATGCAACTAGCGTGTCCAGTATGCAGTATAAAATGAATGACAAGAGTAAAGAATGAATGCTGCTTAGAGAAATGTTCAAGTTGCTATTTAATTTATGTATCATGTTGTAATTTATAATTCCGTTGCGTTAATGTAATCATTGTTGTATAAAAGTTTTTTTTATTCCTTGTAAAATTGTGCGAAGTGAAGTGTAAAGATCTTGTGGAACTTCGAATTCAGTCTTATTTGAAATTCGAGGTGTTACATATATAGCAATTGATACACCTTGTTTATGAAAAAGCAGCTTCAATACATCATGTTCGAGAAAAAATTTGTCAGGCTTCTCATTGATACACCTTCCAAAAATAACAAAGACCAATGAAGAAGTTGCCAAAATAAGCACAGTGTTCATTGATACACATTCCAAAAATAGAGATGGGCTAATGAACAAATAGCCAAAATAGGTCAGATGTTCATTGATACACCATCCAAAAATAACAGAGGCCTATGTTCAATCTAAAATTAGTTGTTCATTGAATTAACTTTCAAAAGCATTGATACAATTCTAAAAAACATTGATACAAGTATCAAAAACATTGACATACAAGTCTGGAAAAAAAACATGACATAAAATAAACAACAACATGAACTGTTGGTTGCAGATTATATTATGTTCACTTGTTTTACCTTGTAGTTTTATTTCGATTGATTATTCACAGTTGATTAATGTAAAGAAATTATATTATGACTTCGTTGACTTACTTCTGCATTAAAATATAGCAAGATTTTATACGGATGCAGAATATGTTTTTGGTACTGGATACAATATATGCACATGAAAGAAGAAGAAGGAGAAGAAGAAGCAACAGAAGAAGCATCAACAACAGCTGGAAGAAGAAGAAGAAGCAGCTAAAGTTGAAGAAGAAGAAGAAAAAGAAAGAAGAAGCAGATGTAGGAAGAAGAAGAAACAGCAGCAGCAGTTGAAAACACTCCTTTATTAATAATACCAAAACTGTATATTTCGTATGTAAATTGTATGTAGTTACCTTTTTATGAATGTCCAATAACATCAAGAATATGAATTTTGTAGAATATGTATATGGAGTTCACATGACATTTAGTGCTACCATTGATATAAATAAATGAAGAACGCTAGTTATCATCTATTTGTTATCATCCACAATGTATTTCTCGGAGATGTAAACTTCGTAAACCAGATTAAGAGGATGAATTTTTGAAGACCTATTAGCTCCATATATTGAAAAATTTATCCAAGAAATTTTGGTAATTGATGAATATGTTGCTGCTACTATCTCCTCAGCAACACATTTTTATAATATTGCTACTATCTTCTTCTGCATGCTGTTGCTAATACTTTTGTTTTTGCTCATGCTAATACTTGATGTTGTTGTTGCTACTATAAGTATATGTTGTTGTTGCTACTATAAGTATATGTTGTTGCTACTACATGCTATATATGCACATACAAGCATGAAACATTTATCCAACAAGCTACATATTAGGAATAGCTTGCATTCCTGGTTTATTCATTCTCATTCACATCAAAATTAAACAATGGAAAATTTATGAACATGATTCACTTGATTTTATAAACATATCCAAATTAAGATTACCATTAACATCACAAATAATTCTATCTAAAATAGGGTGTTTATAACTCAGATATCACTTACAATCCACTAGAACAATTTACAGATCATACTATTCTCACTGATACAAACACACATACAAACACACTTATACAAATTGTCAACCCTACTTATTCTTCTCCTCCTGCTTCTTCTCCCGCTGCTGTTATTTTTCTCCTTCTGCTCTCTTATGCTGTTGCTATTGCTTCTACCCCTTCTACTTTTTCTCGTTCTACTTTATCTTCTTCTGCAACTGCTCCTTATCTGTTGAATCACAAAAAGAACAGAACAGAGATTATGAATAACTTGCTATTTGTTGTTGCATGATTTCAAACCTATTAACATCACCAAATTTTTGAATCTCATGTCAAATAATCAACCTTAAGTTCTGCAAAAGCAAATGTATCAAAAAGAAAAGCAAATGCAATCAAATAATCTCACTTAGGTTAAGCAAAATTGCAAAATATTCAAGCTTAAGTTCAGCAAATGCGGCAAAAGCCTAAGTTCAAGAAATTCAGAATGCATACACCCTCTAGTCAGTTCATACATACATCATCAAGCTCAACCACTACACCAGAGCAAAACTGATCACATTTAAATCACCTAAAGTCCTCAACTCCTTTGAAGAACAAGTAATCTAGACAAAAAGATAATAACAACTAAACAATTAACAAGTAACCCACAACCCTAATGTCCTCACTATTCCAACTTAATACAATATATAAAAAAAATTCATTTTTCCTTCACAGATTACAGACAACACAAATAATGCCTAATTAATAAAAACTCATTAACATTTCAGATATTTGAGCATAACCCATGAAATACAAACCCATTAACATTTCAATTGATAGTAGAAGAGGAAGGGGAAGAGGAGCAAACCTTGGTAAGTGAGAGAGCCATCTAAGACTAGGGCATCCACATCCTCAATTGTTGGTAAGGGATGTCGGAGCATGTACTTGAGAACGACGAGGCGGGGGAAGATTTTAGAAAGATGAAGAAGAAATACATAAAAAGAAGAGAAGAGAGGACAAGGGACCAGTTGTTTAGAAGAAGTAAAAGGCATTTTATAATTTAACAAGCTTTTTAACGAGTTCAAACCCGTTAAGAGATATATTCTTGGAGGGCGTTTGGTACACAGATTGGAAGATTTCCAGGATTGTGAGGCGGGAATGAAGGTCCTCGAAAATATTGCATTATCGCGTTTGGTATAGTACATTGCATTCCCGAGAATCATTTATTATTGTAATTTTTTATACTAGTTTTTTTTTGTTATTTTATTGTTTGTTATGTAAATCTTATGGAAATCCTCAAATCCCATGATTTTGGGGGGAATATATTTTTTATTTTAGTTTTTTGGGTTATTTTATTATTTGTTATGAAAATCTCACTGGAATCCTCAAATCTCATAGTTTTGGGGGGAAATGGAAATCCTTCCCAACAATGAATTTTGATTCACTTGGGTATCCATCATTTCTTCCAAAATTATGTTTGCCACATACCAAACAAGGTAATCTAAGAGGGAATCTGTGATTCCCTTGCACATTCCCACGTACCAAATGTTTCATTGGAATATTCCACTAACTTAACGGAAAAGTGGACGGCGAGGGCCTTTAGATCCAATTGTAAAAAAGTTTGGGTGTCATTGGGTAATTTGGATTCGAACCTGAGACCTCATTCATATTAGTTATGTAAGTTTGTTACACACGTTGATAGATTTACAAATGACAACTCCTCTTCTCCCATTATAATATTACTAGTATAATGTACGTGTGATGCACGTCTAAAAAAAGTAAAGTCATCAAATTAAATGAATATATATTGAATAAGAAAAAAAAAATTATATTTGAATATTTTGATTTGGACTATACGTGCGGTGCACATTTATATTTGTTGGATATAGTTTGGACGTGTATTATACATGTTTATATAGTTACAAAGTTAAGATTTGTTTGTTAGAAACTTCATTTCTCCCATTAAAATAGTAGAGATTAGAGGTTAAAGATTTTTATTAGGGACAATTTTTTTTTAAACCTACGTCTAACTATTCCTTAGACTAAGTCCTTTGACTTTTCAATCTTCACAAATAAACCCTGATTAAAAAATTTAGTGTCAAAGTCCTTCAATACTGTACTCCTCGCTTAGAGCATCCACAGTCGTTTTCTAAAATTTCCAAATATCCAAATTATAGCAAACGAACCTAAAAACCACGCTGCAGTCGTTTCTCAAATTTGCATATTATGGCAAAGCTGCTATTTCTATTTCTCAAATATGAGAAACCATATGAGCTTTCTCAAATTATAGAGGACGGGGTATGATACCCCGTCTCTTCTATATAATATTTTTTTAATCTTATCAAACGGAGTATGATACATCGTCCCACATAATTTTTGATTTTTTTTTTTAAAAAAAAGAGGTAGGACGGGGAATGATACCCCGGACGGGGTATCAAACCCCGTCTCTCTAATTAACGAAATTTTTTATTTTTAATTGTTCAAACGGGGAATGATACCCCGTCCGGGGTATCAAACCCCGTCCAACATATTTGATCAGGACTTGAATGCCCTTCAAATGCTTCAAGTGGCATTCTATGCTTCATTCCTATATAGTTGATCAGGACTTGAAAGCCAGGGTATTAGGGTCATGTGGCATTCTATCTATTTTGGCATTAAATGTCCCAGATATCATGGACGGGGTATGATACCCCGTCCGAATAGGAAGATGCTTTTTTTTTTTTTTTTTTTTTAAGACGGGGAATGATTCTCCGTCTCTAACGAATATGAGAAAAATTTAGCAAACCACGACTGCAAGCACTTCGTTCATTTGCTATTACTGTAGCTGCCATTTTATGAGAATTGAGAAAAACGACTGTGGATGCTCTTAGGAGGGTATTTGGTTGGATAGTAACCAGTGCATCTGGGTTAAAAGCAGTACATCTGAACTGAATAAGTGCTTCTGAAATATAGTGTATTTGGTATGAATGATACATAGACATATAAAGGGGGATGATACAGAAACATTGGAGACTTAATTTGTACTTCATCCACCTCTATGCCGGCCTCGGGTTGCCTCCAAGTTGAAGGTGACTTTTTGTGTAAGGGTGTAAAATGAACAGAACAGTCAGTCATCCGTTTGAGTCCAGCTTGAGAAATAGCCTGAATGTGGACCGTCCGAACTGTTATATGAACCGAACTTGAACAAATTATTAGGTTCGATATTTTACCGAGCTCAAGCTGGATATAAGTTTAGAGTATTATTGCGGTCCGATGCTTTACCGAACTGAGTTTGGACTATAAAAATTTTGTCCGACCTAGACCGAGCCGGACATAAGCCCGTCCGAATAGAATTTCGATCCGAGTTTGAACATATGGCTGTCTCATTCCGTCCGGTCCGTTTTACAACCCTATTTTTGTGTGATAAAATTAGTGAAAGGATTTCTGAATACGCCTGAGGTTGGGTGACTTTCTTTACTATATTAATGTTCTGTACTCCGCAGATCATAAGAAACCCACCTCTCTCCCCTCTTCATCTTCTGTTTCCGAAACTTTCGAGGCCCCCTTTTCCCGCTCTTCAATTCCATGTTCGTAGCTCTGCATCAGCACGTAGTGGTAAATTTGCCAATGTTCGGGGAGAGATCTCCCATCCGTCTAATTCCACTATTGCACCGATTGATAACGATTGGCCAACTTGGTCGGTTAACCCTCATTTTACGGTTCTGGGAAGGCTATAAATGTTGGGTCCGGTCCTCCTCTTCTATCAATTATAGACACTCTCTTTCGATTACCAAGGATCGGATTAATAGTGGAGATTGGATGGAGTGTTAGACGGTCTTCTTTGTGATGAAGAGAAAGATCCTCAGCTCTTCCTGGGTTCAGGCAAGGTATCATTTATTAAGTTCAGATTTCCTTGTTCCTTTTCCATTGGTAATGATTTATATCTATATACTAGATTTGCCCGTGGGCACGTTTTGGAACGATACAGTATAAGAAAAGCCTTGTAAATAGTAAAACAATAATTATGTAACTCAAGTTTGAATAGTATGACAATAATTAGTTGTAAATAAAAATTCATGTTTCCATTAGTACATGTTGAAAAATAATTATAAATAAGGGTATAAAATCCAACTTCTTAGAACTTTGAGGGTGAAAAATGATAAAATTTAACTATTGAAGATATATTTGTTATTTTTAATGTAACATGAACAATAAAAAAAACATAAAAAATCCAAAAATTTATAAACCTGAAATCTGAAAATCTAAATTTTTGAGTGAATAGAGAGAATGAGAGAGAGAGGGATAGAGAGAAAAAAAAAATTAAATAAATAAGTGAGTTGTTTTTTTTTTGTGGGGTGTGTGTGTGTGTGTGTGTGTGTGGGGGGGGGGGGGGGGGGGGGGGGGGGGGGGAATGTGTTGTGCGAGGTTAGATTTGGGCATTTGATTTTGAGGGGATTGAAGGAGAGCCACTTGATAGCTTTCTGTGTTTTATTATATAGATTATGCTAATAAGAGAAAGAATGTACCCCCTCTCTCCTTTTTCCATTTTGAAATAGAAAAAAGAAATAAAAAGTAGAAATTCACACATACCTTAACACGTGCACACACGAAACTACCACCTCCGCTCAATTTTTGGCCATCCATCATCCAGATGGGTGAACATGTGCGTAATCAAGGCTCCCGGTCGTGCCACGTTGCCACCAGCTGTCACCCCTGTCCCATTCACTCAGCGGGCGAGTCCATCACGTGATCGACATCCCAGATCGTGCCACGTCATCACATTATCATGTCACCTCATTCCATTCAACGGGTGAGCACAGGCATGATGGGCAATCCAGATCGCTCCAAAAATTGCGCCAACTCGATAAATCAATAAAAAAATCCAAGAAAATGGTTTAAAATTAGGAAATTAAATTGAATTTCTAGAAATCATTATTAAATACAGAAATTTAATTAGAAATTCTGAAAAGAAAAAAATTTGGAATCTATACAATATATTATGCTAAACAACTTTTGTCTACGATTTTTCATATTTTTCCTTTTTAAAATTTAAAAAAAAAAAGAGCAAACGTAGAAGATTACTCCCCACTCTTACTACATCCAAATTGGAATTGGAATCTTTCATTATTATATAGATGTTATTGAATGAATTTTCCAAAAAAAAAAACCTATTATTTTCTTACTTAAAAAAAAACTATGTGCAATATTGCACGGGTTATACTGCATATTATATTATATTATATTATATTATATTATATTATATTATATTATATAAGTTTGTGCAATATTGCACAAGGGTAGAATATGAGAGAGAATCTACCCCCCCTCTCCCCTGCTTCCTCTAATAGAGAAAGGAAAGGAAAAATAGGGATTCATATTTAACTAATAAATCCACTATGTACGATTTTATTAAAAAAATCAAAACAAAGTAAAACCCCAATTCCTCAAACACAATATCTTCTCCTCTCATTTTCCCAATCTTACAAAACCTCATGGCTCTTCCTAAACTCACCCCATATTTCTATTTCTACTCTCGCCTACCCCCCCCCCCCCCCACACACACGCACACCGCTACATAATTATTTGTAGGTTGTGCAATTTGCACAGGGTAACACTAGTTTTATAAGTATTTCATTCTTGTTTCCTGGTTCAATTTATTCCTTTTATCAATATATTGGCATGAATCTTTTTTTTGTATCGTATCTTTAACGATTCGTGTATATGTATCTCCCCTTCTCTTTTCTCTTGTTGTTCTATCTCTAATGAGTCTACTTTCCCCCATCCCAATTTGGAGATTTCGAGCAGGGCTCCTAATCTTGTAATTGGTGCTTCGAACAGCGTTACGTTCTCATGATGATGAGTCTACTACTCCCTCTTCTAGCTCTTACCCTTATACTATCCCAATTCCTTCTATCAACTCTTCCCATATTACCTCCTGATGAGGTAATTGTTTCGGCACCTCCTTCTCCTTCTGTACTCCCGCCGAATTTCAAGACTTCGATCAAGGCTCCTGATCTAGTACTTGGTTCTTCGAACAACGTTAACTTGTCCCTTACCAATTATGATAAGGCTTCTTTCGAACCGAATACCCCTACATCTTGCTCTTACCCTACTTGTATCTCATCAGATTCTGAAGTTTTTTTTCTTCTAAAAGCAAATAAAAAAAAGAAATTATTCATCCGATCAAGTGCGAGTTAGTTCTTGCATCCGTGCGAAGAACTCCAATCGTCCTCCCTATCCTAATTCTACTACTTTGACTTCCCATTTTAGGAATTCGGTTGTTCCACCCATCGCTGATGACATATCTTTAGACTCTCCATTAGGTTCGATATACCAAATTCATTTCGACTCCTTATCTAATATTGGAATTTTGGATATGGCATCTAACATGGGTAATATGACTCTTCTTCTTCCAGTCATATTGAATCTATTCGATCCCTTGAACGTTCCAGAGCTGATGTGAACCTTGTTCCACATGCTTAATGTCTCTTGAAACATCCATGGTATTGGTAGCGTACATAAGAAAGAAGTAATATTTGACCAAAATAAATCGATTAAGTGTGACTTCATTTCCATCCAAGAGTCCAAGTTAGCCTCCATTTCATCTTCTGAGAAAAGGATGTTGGGTGGCTCTAAGTTAGCCTCCATTCCAACCTAGGGGCCTTGATGCCATTAACACGGCGGGTGACATTCTCTTCAATTTTAAACCATCCCTCTTTAATCTGATATCTGTGCATAAAATGAAAATTTTTATGGTGGTAGTTTTGGACTGGTTCAAGTTTAAGTATTTACTTACCTTTGTAAGTGTTTACGGTCCATCTACTGCGGAGCTCAGAAATGATTTCTAGGATGAATTTAAATCATTTGTGGGTCTCATTAATGGTTTCTGGATTTTTCTGTGGCGATTTCAATGTCAAGAGATTTCTCCATGAAAGGAGTGGTAACTCATCAAGATTGAATGATTCCCTTTAGTTTAATGATTTATACGGTTGTTAGACCTTGTTGATATGCCAATCAATGGATACCTCTTTACTTGGTCTAACAACCAATTAATGCCTTTTATGGCCAATCGTTTCCTTGTATCCCAAGATTGGATCACCACTTCCTTATCAATTCGATCATCTCCTCTATTCCACTTTATATGATGTCCTTCCTCTACATTCCTTTTTGGGTCATCGAACGAATCGATAAGATCAGAAGAAATTTTTGCTGGTCTGGTTCTTTTGTTACTTCGGTAGGGAAACACCTATGTAACTGGCATAATTTGTGTATGTCAAAGGAGAGTGGACTTGGTATTATGAATTTGAGAAATCAGAACCTCACTTTGCTTGGCAAATGGCTGTGGAAAGCCTTGAAACTGGATGATCTGGCTTGGGTCAAATGGTTAAGCATAAATACCACAAAAGAAAAAAGTGTGGGATTTGCACCACAAACTTTCTATTAAGGCTTCTTCCATTTGGAAAGGAGTTTGGAAGGCGGTGGAACCTTTTAAATGTGGGTTGCAAAAAATTTGCGGTGATGGTTCCACTATGGGTGGCATTCGGGCCACCTGGGTCGGGCCGGGCTGAAAACCGTCAGGTTTGACCCGGGCCAGTGCTTTGGCGAGTCGGGTAGGTGGATTTTGTGGGCCGGGCCAGGGCGGGCTGGGCTTGAGTGGGGAAGGAGAGGCCCGGATCCAACCCTAGGCCCCTAGGTGGGGGGCGGGCCTTGGCCTTTTTTTTATATTTTTCTTTTTAATAGAGTATATAACAAAGCATAAATTTTGGGTGATTGAATTAAGAAAACAATTGTAAGAACATATAAAATAAAGAGAAAGATTTATATATATTAATTTTTTTCAATGAATTACAAAATTTAAAATATAATCAAATAGATAAGCAACATTTCATTCAAAGTGATTGAATTTCAAATTACAAGTTGAAGGGAAGTATAAACTTTAGAGTTCGAGATAGCCTATATTTAGATTGAAGATAAGGCACTGAATTATTGTCGTGCACTTCTACTTAACCTAAATATAGAGTATCATTACCCTAAACTGCCCAATTATTTGAAATACTTGATCCGTAGTGCATCTTCAATCTTCATTCATCATTACTTGATCTGGTGTGTGCCGATTGAAGTAAATCTTCCGCACATACTAGCATCTTCAAATTCTTCGGAAGCAAGCGATTTTTGTTTGGGCTAATAATCCTGCCAATAAGAGAAAGACCACTTTCTGATGCAACAGTTGACATCGGGGGAGTTAGCAAATCTTTAGCTATATGAGAAAGAATAGGAAAAGTAGTTTCATTGTTTTTCCAAAATGATAACACATCAACTATATCATCGATGAGAGGTTGTGCATTATACCAGTTCAACTCATTAGGTGCATTTGTTCTTGTTTTTTTTTAATTTTGTAAGATTTAAAACATCACTTGTTGAAAATGTCAGACCCTTTCCCTTTTATATGGAAGAAGAAGAAGAACTAACATGTTGTGATTATGTAGTATTAGATGCATAAAGTCTATCGTAACTATCATACAAATTATTCAAAACATGTTCAAATTGTGTAGTAAAAAAAACATGATCATAGCCTTCTATTTCGTCCTGTGGAGCATTTGAATAAAAATTCTCAATTAAATTCTTTGTACCCTCTAACTTTATAACAAGATTCATTATGCTAGCCACACAATATAACATAGGAAGTGGATGAAAATATTTCATAAATTTTAGATAAGCGGCATAAACCATTGTTCCAATAAAAGGGTCGTTTATTAAATCTTTAATAGTGGTCAACAGAAAAACAATTGTAAGCTAGGCAGTTAAAATCGGTTTTTGAAACTAATTGGTTAATCGGAAAATAATCGGGGATTAAATCGGAAAAATCATTATATATATATATATATATATATATATATATATATATATATATATATATATATATATATAATTAAAAAAAAGATATATCCTCATTATGTGGCAACCCTAAACTCTAACATAAAACTATTATGAGATTATTAAATAGGACCATATAATTATAGAGAAAAAGAAAAGGTACTTGGTTTGAGCTGAGTTTGGATTTTGGATGTGGGTCGGGTCGGGTTTGCTGATCGGTTCCAGCAAACAAAAATAATTGGGGAGGAGCAGCAACACGAGCAGTAAGAGGAGAAGGTGCAGTAGATGCGGGTCGGGTCAAGTATGCGACGGCGCAAGGGGAGCGATAGCGGGTTAGGTTTGGATTTGCTTCGAGGAAAAAAAAGTGAATCAGGTTGAGTTTGGGTTTGCACGAGAAAGAAGACGAGTGCGGGGTTTGCGCGAGGACCAGAAGGGGTTTAGATTTTGAATTTGGATTTGAATTTAGGCCAGATTGAGCCCAAATAATGTAAACAAGTATGAAAATTAGAGGAAGGTATTTAATCGGCCACTTAAAATCGGCCGACTAACCACTAATCGGCCGATTATACCATATTAAATCGCTAACTATTGAAATATTGTAAATCGCTAAAAAAATAATCGCTTAGCCTCCGATTAGCGTTTAATCGGAGATTAATTGAGCGTAATCGGGAATTTTAACTGCTTAGATTGTAAGTAAAATATCACTAGAAGTAGATGAATAGGTTTTCAAAAATTGCAAAGTTGCATCATTAAAATGTTCTAAAAATTTTAACAAACTATCGGCAAAAAACCAAAAATTAGAATTTAAAGTATCGGCAAAAAAACCAAAAACTATCTAACATGAAAAATATCGGGTTTATAGGATTTAAAGTAATTTGCAAATTAGAAATTGCCTTAGTATTATTAGAGGCGTTATCAAAACCAATATCAAACGCTTTATCATAAATACCAAATTTAATACATGCATCCATGATGTGTGTCGCAATTATCTCACACTTGTGTGGGTACCTAACAAATCTGAAAGAAATAATTCTCTTTTGTTATACCAATCGAAATCTATCCAATAACATATTACACACATCATTGGTACATCGTTAACGCCTACCCAACCATCGGATGTCAAATAAACCCTACAATTTAGTGTTGTTAATGTTGCAACTAAAATCTCCTTAGCCTCTTCATAAACTAATTTACAATTTTCCTTAACCACATTCCCAGCAATTCGTTTATAATGGGGGTTTAATGTGGTTTGGTTAAAACTCTCTAGATTCATACTTTCGACATATGAAAAAGGTAATTCATCCTTAATTACTAATTTAGTCATTTTTCTACGAACGGTATCGTGATCGTAGTTATGACTATCTGAATCATATTCTAAGTAATACCTAAGTAATACCCCTATCTACATGACCGGTCCTAGTTTTATCTTTTGCTGTGTTAGCGTGTCTTGTGTGAACTCGAGTTGGCATTTATCTAAGTGTCGCTTAAGTGTACCCGTTCCCATACCTGTTTTAAACTTGTATGGTCTTGTACACTTATTACAAATCTTAAGTCCTACACTTTTATTGTTTTGAGAAGGGACACAAATGTAATATTTGTGTACTTCGAAAGTGGGTCCTCTTGATTTACGGGATTGAGAAGGGACTTGTTCCGTGTCTTGTGAATCTATATTTTCTACTGTTACATCATCTATGTGTATGTGGTGAACGGGAATACTATCAAAATTTCTAAATGTTTCTTCACTATCTATTGTGGAATGAAAGGAATACGGCAAGATGAAGTAGACTCTTGGCTACGGCCGCGACTGCAGGATCAGTTTAATGTCATCTAATTATTAACTAGTGTATGTATGTTTAAAAAGAAAAATCTAAAAATAAGAAAAGAGAATTTTTTTAAAAACCAAACAGTAAATTATGAACTAGCGTATGTTATAGAAAAAATTCTACAAAACAAGTAGTGAGTTCAAAATAACACAAAGAATAAATTATGAACTAGTGTATGTTAATAAACAAAATCTAAAAAATAATAAGAGAGAGTTCAATAAAACAGCAACGATTTATTAATGAGATAGTGTATGTTAAAAAAAAAAATCTTAAAAAAAGTAGAGATAGTTCAACAAAACACAAACAATAAATTATGAACTAATAAATTATTAATTACTAAAATCTAAAAAGAGAAAGAGAAGAGAACAATGCTACTATTAAAATAAAAAATAATAATAATACAAAGTTACCGAATGAGTGTAGATTGAAAAATGAGAATAGAGAGTTTTTTTTTTGTTCTTTCAAGATGGAGAGTACTTGAGTTTTGAGAGAATTGTTGATGTTGATCACTTGATTCCACAATTTGTTGAGAGAGTTTAGAGAGAGTTGGGAGAGTTGAATTTGTGAAGAGAAATGAATGAAATGGGGTTGTATAGATAGATTATGTATATTTTTGGATTTCGCATAATGCCCCAAAAAACTAGCTAGTGAATATCCATTGGGAGGTATTTTAGTAATTTAATAAATCAATTTTTTATAAAAAAAATCACAAAAAAATTAAAAAATAAACCCAACGGTCGGCCAAACCAGTCTGGCTCGGACGGAACCTGACCGGTTCAACCCAGGCTAATCCAAAACCGGGCCGAGTCAATGCGGGTTTTCGAGGGAGAGGGGGTCCGGCCTAGACCAGGTTGAGGGGGGGATTCAGGTCTGGGTTGGCCCAGTTAGGTGGCTGGCCAAGCTGGGTCAGTCCCGGGCCAAACTAGCCCGGATGCCACCCCTAGGTTCCACCGTCAATTTTTTGTCAGATTACTGGATTGGGAATAATCAACTAGCAGTCTTGTTCCCATCTCTTTTCCATATAGCCTCCAATCCCCATGCTACTGTAGCTTCCTATCTTTCCTTCAGGAATAACTTGAGGAATTAGAACATTTCCCTTTCTAGAATTCTTTCTCTATCTCAAAACTTTACTTATATTCGGTTACTTGTCTTATTGAGCTCGTACCAATGGCGGGCTAGAAATGATATTAGTTGGAATTAGTCTAATACGAGTACCTACATTGTCAAATCATTTTATACTTTTCTAAAAAATGGTGGAGTTATTTCTCCTTTCCATAAGTGTATTTAGCAGAACATTGCCCCCCTTTAAAGCGATGATTCTTGTTTGGTTAGCCATTCACAACAAGCTTTTAACTGTTGAAATTCTTAACAGAAGGAACTTAGCGTCTGGGGGAAAATGTATTTATGCAATTCTCATGATGAAACTGCTAATCACATCTTGATTCATTGTCCTTCATCCAGCTCTTGTGGTTTATTTGCAAAGGCACTTGGTCGGTTAGGTAAATCGGGTTTCATTTTCTTCTTGGTGGAGTTCTTGGCGTGCTAATAGGATCAAGAAGTCTCTTAGAACTTCTTGGGACCTTACCATAGTTGCGATGGTCTGGATTATATGGGTTGAGTGTAATTATAGAATATTTTCTCATAAGCATCATCCTATTGAGAAGTTCATCAAAGATCTTCTTTATTTTACTCATTTATGTTCTAACGTTCTATCCCCATATAGTATTCCTAAACCGATCTTCTCTTGATGCGTTTGTAGCCTCTCTTATTCATCATGGTAATTCGAATATTCATTAATGTTTTCCTGTACTTGCTCCTGCTTTTGTTGTGCAGTGTTAACTAGGCTACTTGCTTGGTGATTTCCTGGACATCTCTCCATCTTTTTTTGGTGTTTGCTGCTTCCTCTTCTTTGATGTTTCACAGTTCGGACACCTGCTTTTTTCTCTGTGTTGTAGCTCTTTAATAATGATTGTGCTCCAAAGTGTGGTGTCTCTTCCCTACCTCCACACTCTTGGCTACTGGTTGCTGTTTGTTTGATATTCTGTCCCTTTTCTCTTCATTTTACTACTGGTAGGTCGGCTGTTATTTACTGTGATGTTTTGTGCTTTTAATGTGTTTTTGGGCCTATTCGTTGGGAAGTTGTATGTTGTTTGTAATATTTTGGGTGTTTGGACTAGGTTGTCGTTGGTTGTTAGGTTTCTAGCGCCAATTATTTTGTGTATCTCTATACTTGTTATGTTGTTCTCATATATATATATATATATATAGAGAGAGAGAGAGAGAGAGAGAGAGAGAGAGAGAGAGGCTGGAGTCTTTATGGCTTTATGGCTTAATCCACTCAATTCCACAAATATTTGACCCGGTAATTGGATACTTACAGGGTGAAGAGTACAAGTTGTTTTGGCCAGACCAACCTGAATTTGTGAGGATGGCTGCCAGGTTTGGGGCCACAATTGTAGCATTTGGAGTTGTTAGAGAGGATGATTTAGTACAGGTAAGCAAATAACTTATATTTCAATGTAGAAATTAAATGCAACAAAAAGCCAAATTATATTTTTTTTCTTACGTACAGAGATTACTATTTTTCTCCATTTGGTGTTTCTTTCTGGGTACAGTGTTGTGATACACATCAAAGCTGTAGAAGACTGCGACAGTAGAGATTGATCATAAAGAAGCGAAACTGCGAGGCTGTAGAGCTGTAGAAAAAGAGAATGGATTCAGGGTGTTAATTGTAAATAAGCGTGTATCAGTCTTTTTGATAATTGTGTATCAGTTATGTAGTAGCTGTAAAGGGCTTTTGAGTAAATACAATAACTGTAAAAGGTTTTATGTAAATAGTAGGGAGTTAATTCTGTTAGTGGGCCAGGGAAGTTGGGAAGAGATCTGGACCATTGGTTGCAAGTATAGCGACCATTGGATTTAAGTACATGGGACCCATTTGTAACTAACTGAAAGTTGAACGGTTGAGCGCGTGTTTTGCACGTAGTTCAGGTTATAAGTACGGTGCGTTCAGGATGGTGCGTTCAGGATGAAGCTAAGCTGATCACCTATTGATTTGTGCATTTCTCTTATCGTCTTCTTGATTCTGTTAGCTGTCTTCTTGATTCTGTTAGAGCTTGGGTCGTCTACTCAAACCCTAGCTCTTGTCTTCCACATTCTACCTCAAATTCTCCATTGTTGAATTCCCAAATGCCTAAGAAAGCTCTGAAGGTTCTTGCCATGGCTGCAGGGCAGTTGGAGTCGCACCATGTTGATAAAATACAAACCATATATCTATCCATCTAAAATCTATAACTATTATAATGGGAGAGTGTTACGGTTTGTAACCAAACAAATTCGTGCAATACACGTTCAAACTATATCCAACAAATAGAAGTATACTCCACACATGTAGCCCAAATTAAAACATTCAAATATAAACTACTTTTCTTATTCAATATATATTTATTTAAGGCTAAATTTAGAAGAAGAAAAAAACCCTTGAATTATGGACTTTATGCAGAAAACCCTCCTCACATTTTTTTATGCAGAAAACCTCCTGAAGTATGGTTGTTGCAAAAAAACTCTCTGAAGTATATCAAAAAACTACATCTAACTTTTCTACTTCTATCAGATAACCTCATTCATCTTTGTAAGTTGTTTCAGAAAACATCATATATCTTTCTCATTCTTGTCAAAAACCTCCCTCAACTTTAGCAGAAGTCTCACATTGCCGGAGTGGGTTTTTTTGCAACAATACTTCCGGGGGATTTTCTGCATAAAAAGGTCATGGGGGTTTTCTGCATAAAGGCTATAGTTCAAGATTTTTTTTCTTTCAAATTTAGCCTTTATTTAATTTGATGACTATACTTTTTATAGGCATGAATCGCACGTGCATTATACTAGTTGTTTTAAATGCGTCAGTTTCAATTGTGTTAATTATTTTGTCCATCAATGTTAATCTTGTCCTTGCGACTATCGTGCAAAGTGGATTATTAGAAAAGTGCAACCAAGGTTTCCGGCCAACAAAACGCTTGGTGTAGTGGTAAATCTGCCAATCTGTTTTAACATATATAGAATTTTTGTTTGCAGTAAAGCTTTTAGAGGTTCTAATAGTTTGTACCTCCATATGATATTAAGTCAGCTGTGAGATCTGATATCAGCCTGGCATTTTCTGGCAATAACGGCAATACCAACAATTTATCATTAGGCAAATTGCCAATACATCCATGCATGACATCTTGGTATCAAACAATACAAACCATGTGTTAATTTTTAACAGAATTTAATGAAACAGGGTGGCATTATTCTACCTTTTCTTCAAAAAAAAAAAAAAAAAAATTTTAACAGAATTTGTATTTGACTTTTATTTTCTCTTTTGATGTTCCTTTGATAATGCATAAGAAATTGCGAGTTTGCGTTGTGTTACTTGAAATTCACTTCACAGCTATGTTATGATAGAACAGAAAATAACTGATTGTTTTTCTCTTTGTGATATGTTCATGCTTGAGATGACTTGGGGATCACTTAATTTTGTGTGTATGTTTTGCAGTTAGTCCTTGATTATGTGTGTATGTTTTTCAACTGATGGTCTCTTCAATTACAATTTCTTCTGTCCCATCTCTTACCTTCCTACAATCATATGGGATGGTCCTCCTGATTCTAGATTCAATGTCTTGTTTGATTTCTCTAATGTCAGATCCTCTGATCATGTCTCTGGATCTGAGGACTCTCCTCCTATTTGTAATACTCTGTGTGTGTTTGTGAAGGATGTTGATCCTCTGTTTGATATCTTGGATGTTACCCCCATCCCTTTGGCTATATGTTACCCAGATTCTTATCCTTCTCCGTCTGATAATACTGATCCCAATGTCCTTCAGAAGTGTGTTGGCTCTTGTTCTACTGTTTATAAGAAAAGGAAGCACTCTTCTAAGTATTCTGGTCCTCTTAGAAGGAGCCTTAGAGTTGAGCAGAGGAATGATTGCAGATCAACCTATTCTTGAGAAGGCAGCTCTCATTGCTCATATCATAAATTTAGAAATTCTTGCTCCTGTGATCCCATCTCCAGTGGAAGGTAACTGTCTTGGCTCTATTTTTATATTTCATTTCGAGACTTTTTCTTCTGAGTATTTAGATAATTTTACTTCTGGCACTGGTTTGTTAAATATTTTCCCTGATGACTTTAATAAGATTTGTGCTCTGGAATTGAGCAGAGGGGGTGTCAATTGTCTTTAATGATTAATTCTACCTGGGACATCAGAGGTTTAGGTAGTGTGGATAAAAGATTGGTTGTTTTGATTTTATTATTTCTTCCCATTGTGATATTATTGCTATACAAGAATCTAAGATGCCTTCTCCTTATCCCTTTCTTTTTAGATCAATAGGTGGTTCTATCATTACTGAATGAGTCTCTTTAAATTCTATGGGTGCCTCTGGGGGTATGTGATGTAAAACTAACCCTAAGATAGAGAATTTTTAAGATTCTTAATGGATTAATTTTACCAACATGTAAGTGCGGATCAAAGTTGGGAATTTTAACAGTTAACAGGTTTAATGGATTTTCAAGAATTGAATCAAGTGTAACAGTCCCAATTAATAATTCAACCTTACGATCAATAATTAAATCTCTATGTGTTTAGCAAGTAATAGGTTCAATATTGATTCGTACTCTATTCAGGCATGTGGAATACTCAATCTCAGTTATTTTTGTGGACGACAGGCAAATCAGATAATATACTAGATAATAAGACAGTAGAACACAAATATGTAATAATGGAAAGAGTACACCAAATGCGAAGAAAACCAACGTAGATCTCGGAGTGGACAGCAACCAAGAACACAGCACTTCAAGAACAGCAAGGGCAAGGTGGTCGGTGTCGTCACTGGTGGACGTCGACAACGGCCGTGGATGGCGCAAGCTACAGCGGTGGTGTCGTCGGGGGAGAGGGAAAGAAGGGCGACATCGATTTGGGGGGTTGAGGGATTTGATCGGGTCGGGAGAAGAAGGATAAGACGATGGGGTTGAAGAGGTTGTGGTGAGGGGTTTGGAGCTCTGTGTTAATGGCGGTAGGGAAGGAGGGTCGGGGTGTTGAGATGTCGATGAGGATGCAGGGGATTTCGAAGTGAGGAAGACAGGGATGGGGATGAGGGCGACGAGCGGGATGGGGGATTTGGGGACGTTGATGGGTTGGTGTATTTTTTTTCTTCTTTTGTTGGGATCGGGATGGGAATAGAGAAGAAGAAGATGAAGGGGGCTGAGATGGCGGCTGGTATGTGGAGGATGCGATTAGGGTTTTGATATTTGGGATTAGGTAAATTACGGTTAGGGATTTGTATTTGGGGTAGATTTTAGAATTAATCACTAACTCTAAAATTGTATTAGGATTTATCACAAACCCCAATTTAGACAGTTGTATCACACAAAGGAGAGGGGAAGAGCAAAAACTCAACACAATAAATTTTAATCAAGAGTGGCATATCTTTCTCATTAATCTCAAGGCCTATAAATAGGCTCAAAATACATCTTATTACAAATCTCAAAATATTCTAAAAATCTAAAAAATACAAAAAAGATTACATATGGCTATATTTGCCAGAAATAAAAATGGTACTGAAATAAAAATCCTAACTAAAAAGGAAAGATGTCCTCATCATTCTCTCCGGGTGGGAGAGACCTCGACCCAGTCGAGTCAAAACCAGTGATCATGTCATGGTACTCCCAAAGATCTGGATCCGGTTGCGAGAGCCCCTCTCAATCACTGCAAGTGTCATCCGACTTCAGCTTGTTTTTTCATCTTACTAAATACTTGTGCATACCACCATCTCTTGTGGAGATTATCTGATCATCTAAAATATTATTCAATTCTCTAGTCGGTGGGTGAATAGTATCAGGTAAAGGGGTAAATGTGGGAATCTCACCATTAGGCTGCAGGGTAGGCTCATCTATAAGAAAATTTCTAGGGTTGAATTTTGAGCCTTCATAAAGTACTAGATCCTCAATATTGAAAGTCTTACTTATGTCAAAACCTTCAGGAAGGTCAACGACATAGGTACTCTCATTGATTGCATGTAGAATCTTAAATGGGCCTACAGCACGTATGTTCAAGTTCTTAACGGGTCCAGCAGGAAACCGTTCCGGATGAATCCGAACCATCACTTCGTCACCAATATCAAAAGTTATAAATTTCCTTCTAGTATCTGCTATAACTTGTAGTTAAAATTATTCTCATTAAGTTCCTTGGAAATTTCTCTATACAAGTCATGAATGTTATATGCAAATGTGGGTGCAGACTCTGTGACTTTGTGATGTTCTAACACAGGGGTAAAATTGATGGGTTGCCAAGTGACTTGGAAAGGAATGGGTGACTCCGATATACTCAATGGAGGTGACTGAACATGCTGAATACAATTGAGAGATTGGTCATCCTCTTTTTCATCAAAGTCATCACTTATATTAGGTTCATAGGTAAACTCATTGTCGGGCTCATCAGCGATGACTGCGGTACCCTCTACTATATTGATCCTACTTGGGCTAGGACAGTTGCCAGCAACATGGCCATATCCCTTACATTTATAGCACTTAGTGAGAGGATCAATCTTAGAATAATCTCTTTCAGTGTTCTTACCCATGTTGTCATTTCTATGTGAATAGGAATTTGAAGTATGTTTATTTGGGTAAGACTTGTTAGGGTACTCAGGAGAGGAGTGCTCAGGTCTAGAGGGGTCAGGAGGATTCATTCTAGAGAAATGATCCATCAAATCGCTGGACTTGTAATGGGAACTAGCTTTAAGGGAATCCATATCGAGGACTAGGGCGTAGGCTGCCGCTATTGACTCCACATTTCTATAGATTAGCTCGTTCCTAAGGTCAGCTCGTAGTCCAGCTCTGAACCTAGAGAAAGTTTGTTCTTCACTCTCTTTACCTAAAGTATTGCACCGAATAAGGAAGTCATCGAACTTATCAACATATTCTTGTGTGGATTTACTTCCTTGATAAAGTTGGTTCCATGAATCTAGCAATCGGGTATGGGACGATAACGGTACATATCTCTCAGTGAGCTTCTCTTTCATGGCCTTCCAAGTGGCTATGGGTGCCAGGCCTCGGCCTCTGCGGGCATGTTCAAGATTGGTCCAGTGTTGTTGAGCTTTACCCGTCAATTTCATAGTGACAAATTTAACCTTTAGGGCTTCGCTCATGTCAAACCACACAAAGTAGTGGTCCATGGCACGGATCCAATCGAGGTAAGCTTGGGGTTCCATGTAGCCTTCAAATTGGGGAACGTCAGCCTTAACGTTCTTTTTATATTGTTCGTCTGGGTCACGTTCTTGACGTCGATTGTCACGAACATTCCCTTGAGGAATCTGACGATGGGCATGAAGCTCAGGGACAATGGTTTGATTTAACTCCACTTTCTCAAGCCTCTGATTGATATTCGCAAGAGTTGCTTGGATGACAGCTAGGGTAGCGGAGATATCAGGGTTGTCCATTTCAGGTCTGGGGAGCCTAGGGTTCCTAATTGGGTGATTCAAAAGGGATAAGAAAGGCTCTTCAGGATCTGTGATGGTGCTGCGAAGACGCGTTCACCAAAAGTGGGAACTAGGGGTCGTGTGTCTTAATTTATTTATTTTTTATTTTTTTAAAAATGAATCTGAAATGACCTAAAATAAAAGAAAGAAAAATAAAAGACTACACAATCCTAAATGAATGCAAAATTGATGCCTACGATGCAAGAATTAGGGTTTTAAGAACCTTCGCTCTGATACCAAAATGATGTAGAACTAACCCTAAGATAGAGAATTTCCAAGATTCTTAATGGATTAATTTTACCAACATGTAAGTGCGGATCAAAGTTGGGAATTTTAACAGTTAACAGGTTTAATGGATTTTCAAGAATTGAATCAAGTGTAACAGTCCCAATTAATAATTCAACCTTACGATCAATAATTAAATCTCTATGTGTTTAGCAAGTAATAGGTTCAATATTGATTCGTACTCTATTCAGGCATGTGGAACACTCAATCTCAGTTATTTTTGTGGACGACATGCAAATCTGATAATATACTAGATAATAAGGCAGTAGAACACAAATATGTAATAATGGAAAAAGTATACCGAATGCGAAGAAAATCAGGGTAGATCTCGGAGTGGACAACAACCAAGAACACAGCACTTCAAGAACAGCAAGGGCAAGGTGGTCGGCGTCGTCACTGGTGGACGTCGACGACGGCCGTGGACGGCGCAAGCTACGTCAGTGGTGTCGTCAGGGGAGAGGGAAAGAAGGGCGACGTCGATTTGGGGGGTTGAGGGATTTGATCGGGTCGGGAGAAGAAGGATAAGACGATGGGGTTGAAGAGGTTGTGGTGAAGGGTTTGGAGCTCTGTGTTAATGGCGGTAGGGAAGGAGGGTCGGAGTGTTGAGATGTCGATGAGGATGTAGGGGATTTCGAAGTAAGGAAGACAGGGATGGGGATGAGGGCGACGAGCGGGATGGGGGATTTGGGGACGAAGATGGGTTGGTGTCTTTTTTTTTTCTTTTGTTGGGATCGGGATGGGAATAGAGAAGAAGAAGATGAAGGGGGTTGTGATGGCGGCTGGTATGTGGAGGATGCGATTACGGTTTTGATATTTGGGATTAGGTAAATTAGGGTTAGGGATTTGTATTTGAGGTAGTTTTTAGAATTAATCACTAACTCTAAAATTGTATTAGGATTTATCACAAACCCTAATTTAGATCTCAGTTGTATCACACAAAGGAGAAGAGAAGAGCAAAAACTCAACACAATAAATTTTAATCAAGAGTGGCATATTTTTCTCATTAATCTCAAGGCCTATAAATAGGCTCAAAATACATCTTGATACAAATCTCAAAATATTCTAAAAATCTAAAAAATACAAAAAAAGATTACATATGGCTATAATTGCCAGAAACAAAAATGGTACTGAAATAAAAATCCTAACTAAACAGGAAAGATGTCCTCATTAGTATGCTTATTGGTTTTAAGGATCACATGTTCAAATGCTCTAATGTTTATAAAAAAGTTTTTTCTTGCTGTGGAATTGGAGTGCTTTGCCTTCAATTGCTCTCTCATTTTAATTTTTTTTTATAGCCCTTGTATTCAATCACTTAAAGATGAGTTTTGGAATGAATTCTTACATTGAAACTCTTTTATTAATGGCTGGGTCATCTTTGGTGGTGATTTTAATGCAATTCGTTTTTATTCTGAGAGAAGTGGCTTCTCTTACAATATATTAGACTCTGATAATTTCAATAGTGTTATTAATAACCTCAATCTTGTTGATTATCCTATTTTATGGAGGCAATTCACTTGGTCAAACAAGAGATTGATCCCTAGCTTTGCTAAACTTGATAGATTTCTTGTTTCTTATGACTGGAATTCTGATTTCCCTTTATCTTATGTCCAAGCTGCTTCTAATATTATATCTGATCATGTGCCTCTTATCCTTTATTCTTCCTCTTCTTCTCCTAAGACTCTCACTTTTAAATTTGAGAAATTCTGGTTAGAAGATCCTCCCTTTCTTTCTATGATCACTACTTAATGTTCATCATCAAGCTGGTCTCAGAAGACTCCTTGCTAAAATTAAAGGTATTAAGAATGGTTGTAAACATTGGGTCAAGGCTAGATTTGGCCCTTTGAAAGAGAGGAAACTTTTTTTGAAAAAGGAGATTGACTCTTTGAATTCTCTTGAGGAACAAAATACTTTTTCTCTATCCGATAGAATTTAAGATCAGATTTTCAAAAAGAATATCTTCATCTGTTGGAAATGGATAAAATCAGATGGTTTTAAAGAGCTAAAGTTAAAAGGCTCACTTTGGGAGATGGTAATACTAGATTTTTTCACAACTATGCCTATCATAAGAGAAGATCCAATCATATTCTTTCTCTTCACACTGAGTGAGGTGTCACTTCTGATTCTAATCTTATTCATCAAGAGTTCTTTAACTATTATAAGAATCTTATGGGGGAACCTGGTGATACCTTTTTAGATATCAATTGGAATCAGTTATCCCCCTCCTCTAATAGAGTCAATCTGGAGTGCTTAGAAGCTCCTTTTTCTGAAGATGAAACTTTTCAGGCTATCTGTGATCTTCCTCTTGATGCTGCTCCTGGTCCTGATGATATCCTTACTTTCTGCTACAAGTTTTTTTGGAATGATTTCAAAGATGATATTGTTGGAGTTTTTCAAGAATTATTTGATAATTCTCGACTTTTCTAGGATCAACTGTGCGCATATTATTCTCATTTCTAAATGCCCTGGTGCTAACAATGTTTCTCAATTCAGACCTATTAGTCTCCTCAATGTTATTTTTAAAATTATTATGAAAGTCTTAGCCAATAGACTGGCTCATGTTATTGGTAAACTTGTAGGTTCTTCTCAATCTAGTTTCATTAAAGATAGATTCATTTTCGACAGTGTTGCGGTGGTTCAAGAAATTATCCATTCTATTCACCATGATCACTCTGAAGGCATTTTACTTAAGCTTGATTTTGAGAAAGTCTATGATAGAGTTAATTGGGATTTCTTGAAGAAGGTCTTAATTGCTAGAGGTTTTGGTTCTAAATGGATTGATTGGATTTTTAAAAGTCTCTACTCTGGTACCTCTTCTGTTATCATTAATAATTCCAAAGGGAAATTTTTTTTTATGTAAAAAAGGTCTTAGACAGGGTGACCCTATCTCCCCTCTTTTATTTGTCCTAATGGCTGATGTCTTCAACTGTATGCTTTCTAATGCTTGGGATAATGGCTTTATTCAAGGTGTAGGAGGTTTCCCCTCTTTCAGAGGTGTTCTTAATTTACAGTATGCTGATGACACTATACTTTTTTCTTCTTATGATGGCATTATGCTTAGGAATCTCAAATTCCTCCTTTACTGTTTTGAATGTGTTTTTTGTATGAAAGTTAATTTCTCCAAATCTTCTTGTATGTGGATTGGTGGTGATGAGAATAGACAAGAAGAGATCTCTGCTTTTCTTAATTGTCCTAAGGGATCTTTTCCTCTGAATTACTTGGGTATCCCTTTGAGAATTGGCAAACTTCACAAATCTGATTGGTTTCCAGTTATTGATAAAGTTGAGAGAAGACTTAACAGTTGGTCTGGTAAATCTCTTTCTAGAGCTGGTAGACTAGTTCTTATTAATTCTATCATTTCTAGTATTCCTCTATATCTCATGTCCTTTTTTTATATTCCTGTGTGGGTTATTAAAAATAGTGATCTTCTAAGAATGAGGTTTTTTTTAGGTTGGTTCTTCAATCCAATCTGATCAGGGGAAATGTCTTATGAACTGGACTAGGGTGTGTAATCATAAATCTGAAGGTGGCTTAGGTGTTATTAACCTTCGTCATCAAAATTTAGCTCTTCTTGGTAAATGGTTTTGGTATTGTTTTAATTCAGAGGATAAAGTGTGGATTAGGATTATTAAAAGGAAATATTTTCGTAAGAGATGTCTTAGTGATTTTCCTTCTCTCCCCCCTTCTGTTGGTTCTTCTTTTTAGAAAGGGATTTGGAAAGCTTCGGCCCCCTTTAAGTGTGGTCTTCAAAAAATTTGTGGGGATGGTTAGAATGCTCGCTTTTGGACTGATATTTGGATTGGTAACTGTAGTTTATCCTCCTACTTCCCTGATCTTTTTAAAATTGCTAGCTTACCAAATGCTTTTGTTTATTCTCTTTACTCTACTAATAGATATGGTCAAGTTTGGAATATTGGTTTTCGTAGAACTTTTCTCTTCAACAATCTCATGAGTTCAGTGCTCTTCTTCATTTATTGAATACTTATGACTGGAAACCTTACAATAAGGCTATTTGGAGATGGAATAGCTCTGGTATGTTTTCTGTTAAATCCTTCTATAATTTTTTGAATGCTGGTGGCCAAGTTTGTCCTTTTTATAAGTTCATTTGACAGAATGTGGCTCCTCTTAAAGTTAGAATTCTAGTTTGGCTTACTATTCATGACCGTTTGCTCACTGTTGATAATTTGAACAAAAGGAATTTGGTTGTAGGTCAGAAATGTGTCTTTTGAGCTTGCGCTAGTGAGTCTGCTTATCATCTTTTTCTTAATTGTTCCTTTGTTAAACAGATTTGGCTTATTCTGAAAATGGCTTTTAAGTTTAGAGGCTTTCCTCCTCCTTTTAAATCTTGGTGGGGTATTTGGAGAAAGAAGAGAATTAAAAAGAAAATATGTATTCTCTGGGATATGATTATGATAGCTTCTATTTGGGTTATTTGGAAAGAGCGTAACAATAGAATTTTTTGTTAAGAAATCAATGGATATCGTTTACATTCTGGAATCCATTTGTTTCTTTGTTTCTTTTTGGACAGATCTCCTGCCCCCCTCTAAGAAGGCCAAAGTTGACGTGAAAGTGTTCGCTGATGCTTGTAAGTCTTTCATCCCTCATGTGAACATTGATTCTAATTTGGATGCTTCTCCTCGAGTGGTCTTTCCTTCAGTGCATGGTGCTTCTCAGGAAAATGTTATTGTTATTGAGGATGATGATGAGGTGTCTGGGGGTTTTCAAGAGCATCACAGTCAGGATTCTGCTTCTTCTATGTTGTCTCTGCCTGAGGTGGTCTCTGTGCTTCAGGAGGATATTATTGACCCTGTTAACTCTAATGTTCTGTCCTCTTCCGATGATGATGATGTTGAGTTAGTCTCCCATACTCTATCTTCTATTTCGACTATGTCTGTCCATTAGCAAGAACTTGTTACAGGCATTCTTCTGCTGCACAATTTGCAAGCAGCTCAAGAGGCTCAAGAGGCTCAAGAGGCTTCTAGCTCGGACTCAGAAGACGTTTTCTAATCGGTGTTTTGTCTTTGATAAACTCTCTGTGCCTTTGGTTGTTAGTCTTTTGTTGGTGTTTTATTCCTCTTTGTTTGAGGTTATTTTGCAACTATGTTTGGTGGAGTTTAGTTCCTCTGTTTGAGGATATTTTGTTTATTCTCCACTTCTTTACTTTCTTCGAAGTCTGTATGTACTCCTTTTGTACTGGACCTTTTTGTTTTGTTTGGTTGACGACCTTAGGCTTTATCCCTTTAATCCAAAAAAAAAAAAAAAAGTATCCCATTTCTCAGAGAATGGATACAAATTAAGTTTAACTGAAGAATCCATTAAATTAAGTTACTCATTTTATACAATTTGGTTTTATACATATCTTAGTTAAAACTGTAAAAAATATATATTTTCGGAGAAATTTGTTCTGCGGTTTTAGGGCTGACGTGGATGGTGAGGTCTCAAAGCAAGAATTGCACATTCTTGGCATTTTGCATGTTAAGTTTATGTCTTGCATACTAGATTCGATGTGAAGAGAATAGAGCAAAACGATGAGAAGGAAAGACGGAGCAAAGAATGAATTGTTGTTTCTGGCTAAGAAGGGGGTGACAGTTATTGCAGTTGACTGCAACCAGACAGAGTGGAGCTCGACTTCAAGTGCAATTGACTACTCTTTTGAGTAGTCGATGGCAAGCGGCAGCATCAGCTTTTGAAATTTGGGCTTGGGCTTGGCCTTGGCCTTGGTGGATCTGTTTGAGCCTAGTTTTTTTGTCCAAGTAAGATCGTACAGTTCCTATCATGTAGCTTGCTCTTTAGAGATATGGGACAGTGTTGAATCAAGACTACAAATCTATGGTTTCTCTAGATTTATATATAACAATGTAATGACTTCCTTGAGAGGTAGTACTTCATGTGATATTTTTTTATTGTAAACAACAAAGTATCTTCTAGGTGAAGGTGATTGTAATTCTTATATCTTCTCTAGTTAAATAATATCTATGTTAATTTTCCTTCGGATTAGGTTCACCGAACCGGGATAAATCTTACATATTTTTGTGTGGTCTAGTTGCTTAGGTGATTGGTTGTCGCATAACTCAGTGTCTCTCACTATAATCCTTACACTGCCTAAAGTTCCTGGGCATTTTTATTACTTATTTGGGAAACAATTTGAAACATACGGGGAAGAGGACATCTTGAAAAACCGAGATAATGCAAATGAAGTATATTTGCAGATTAAATCAGAGATTTAGGGCATAATTTTCTACTTGAAGAGGAAGAAAGAGAGAGGAAGACTCATACAGGAGTATTATACAAAGAACCGCGTATATCAGAACTCTTGGGGTTCCGAAACTGAAATTCCCACATTTGAATCTTGAACGTACTCAATCCTAATGATAATCATAGTACTCCGAGTTTGAACTTAAAACATCACAGAGAACATATATATATGATTAGGCATTAGAATCATACAGATATGAACTTGCATACGGGTTTACTCGGGTTGCTGGGAACCTTTCGGTGCTTGTTTTCTACACGTATATAATCAATTCAGCAAATGAAGTACAATTTATTCATTGAAAGAATCACATTTGTTAAAATATCTATGAAAGATGACGGGATAGACTGTTTGGATGAGTTTTGATGGGGAGTTTCAGCATAGCAAAAGTTTAGAGCGAGATGCGACAACCGATCATAACGAACAACCAAGCAAACATAGACCACGGCATACAATTTATCCCTGTTCGGTAAACCTAATCCGGGAGAATTATAACCGAGGTACTATTCAACTAGAGGTGACACAAGAGTTGTAATACTTTCACCAAGAATTTATTTCTCTTTCAAGTCTCACTAGAAAATATTATATTGTTTACTCTCATATGAAGTCCTTGCTAGAAAATTAGTGTTTTAACACAATTTTATAAACTAGTTTTGAGTCAATCTTTTAGTAAGATCCACTATATATTAGTGAGAGATCTTTATGGGTTTTTGTTCTTCTTCATGAGTATATCAAAATCGTATATTTACTTGTTCAAAACAGTTTAGTGAACTACTTGATGAGAGAAAATAGGTTGAGGAACTTTAGTCCCATATCGGAAAAATCATGAAACTAAAAGGGTATAGATATAAACTTCTTCCTTATATTGGTAAGAATGCAATCTAGAAGGCTCTTTCTCATGCGGGCAGAGGTATAAATCTTGGACTGTGGTTATATGCGCGGTTTGTGTGTGCCCTAACAAGTTTGGTAATTGTTGATGATAATTTGGATTTTGTAGTAGTAGTAAAGCCTCTAGGGAAGAGGTTTGGAGTACATATCCCGCTTGCAACCTAATTGTCCAAGAAGGAAATTGGCCATTTAGATGCAACGAAGATCAATTTAAATGTATAATTATGAAAATTAGGTGCGTTCTCCCACATACAAATCTAATTTAGTATGTGAAATGTGGTCATGGAGATTGATAAGGGTCAGATGACGTGGCCCCTCCTGGGCCACAGGATCCCCTCAAAAGGCGTTCACCACTGGATCATCCAGATCTGCCATGTCAGCCCTAAACCACGTAGGGCCCGTGCCACGTAAGCCCAATACCGCTTGGGCTTCCGCCACGTCAGACCCACGGGCAACCGGGCCCAGACCCAGCCCCAAACGGGTCCAGACTCGGTTGGCTTTTTCTATAAATAGCAGGCCCTCTCCCACCTTCACAGGTAATCAATCTTTCCCTCTCAAACCCTAGTTACTGTTACTCTTCGTCAGTGACTGACTAGACCGTTGGAAGGCCTGTCACCAGGACCAACCCCGGTGTTCCAAGGCCGAGTGCAGGTACACGAGACCTCTGGATCCGAGCCTCCAGTTCTGAGCCGAGCATCCTACCTCTACCTCGCTCCCGCCTCTACTCCCTAGCATCCCCCCTGGCTGAGGGTCGGGCGTACCATCCGTACCGAAGCTTCCGCAAAAATACAAATCGAGAAGAACTCACACCTGGTGCAGCCACCTCCCAAAAACAAGCCGCATCAGGTTGGCACCGTCTGTGGGAAACAGGTGCGGACGCCGGCCCAAGTCTAGCCATCAACGGTATCCCGTCAATCCGAGCTCACATGGCACCCAAGGCCAGGAAAGCTGTCACCTCTACGTCCCTCCTCAGGACGTCCCGGCCGACACTCATGGATCCAACAATTCGAGTATCAGCATCGGACACCAGTCGGGTGCCTCTCGTTCAGTTGTACCTGACCTGCGCGGGGTCATCCAAAATCGACAGGCAGGCCGGACTAGGGGAGGGGCCGCTTCCAACTTGGTCCCGAACCATCCCAGACCTCCGCCCCAAGGGCAGGAGCCGGCGCTCAGCCGCATCGGTCGAAGGCCGCCGCCCTAATGTAACCAGGATGAATGAGCTCAGGTCACCCACCAGGAGTTCCAAGACTTCCGGAAATAGATCATAGAGGCTATCCTGGGGACCCCAGTCAACGAGACGCTCCACCGCTCTCACTCGCGTTCGGAGGTCGAGGCCAGCGCGTCTCGCGGCCCGACAGTCCCGTCGGAGTATGACAATGACTTCCTGAAATGCCTCCAAGAGATGGAGGACCGTCTCGACCACTTCGGCGACGACGACCCGAGGCCGGCTCATGGCCACAGGCCGACCCGACCTCCTTTCTACACCGCAATCCTGCTGGCAGAAATACCCCGGGATTTCTACCCACCACAATTCGAGACTTATGACGGCGAGGGTGATCCTACTGATCACATGGAGGGCTTCAAGAACCTCATGATGATTCATAGCGCATCGGATCCCCTCCTGTGTAGCGCCTTCCCCGCCACCCTCCGGGACCCGGCTCGGGAATGGTTCTCTGAGCTCCCCTTCGGCTCCATTAACTCCTTCGACCAATTGGAGTGCAACTTCCTCGCCCACTTCGTGACCAGCAGGAAAGCCGAGAAGACGAGCGTGTCCCTACTAGGTCTCCGACAAAAGGAAAGATAGTCGCTCCGGCTGTTCGTCCGAAGGTTCACCACAGAGGCGAGGTCGGTCTCCTCCCTCGACCCAAGGGTCGCCTCGGTAGCATTCCAGCACAACGTCCGGCACGGTCAGCTGAAGGCATCCCTGGGGAAGAAGCCTCCGGTCGATTTCCCTGACCTCCTCGATTGGGTCAAAAAATATATCCGGCCGAGGAAGCCCTGAATCCGGAAGATGCCAAAGAAGTCCCCGTGAAGGGAAAATGCAAGGCCGACGAGGCGGAACGGGCAAGGAAGGTCCCAAAAGACGGGGGCGTCGCGAAAAGGGTCCATCCAGTCCCCCGCTTCGAGAGGTACACTCCGCTGACGCAGAACGTATCAACTATCCTCTTAGCGATCGAAGATAGGGACCTCATCCAATTCCCTCCTCGACCGACCAACAACAACAAAAAGAAGGATCAGCGGTTCTACTGTCGCTTCCACCGAGACAATGGGCATGACACCGACCATTGCCGCGCCCTGAAGGATGAGATCGTGGCCCTCATCCAACGAGGCTACCTCTAGGAGTTCAAACGGGATGACGCCCGGGACCAAAGAGACACGAGGAATCGGAGGTCTTCCCTTCCTCCTTGAGCACTCAGACAGCGTCCCGAGCGGAACCCCGAGCCTGAAGAACCCGAGGGTCAAGCCATCTTGCATTGCGTCCATGGAGGGCCCATGGGAGGGCAGTCCAACACTTCCCGCAAGGCATTCGTCCGAGGGGTCAATGTCGTCCAGGGCCCCCTCTCCCCCAGGTCCAGCAACTCCCTATCTCCATCTCTGGGGAAGAACTGGAGGGAGTTCGGCTCCCGCACTGCGATGCGCTCGTCGTCAGCCTCAGCATGGCAAACTTCGAGGCCCGTCGGATCCTCATGGACAACGGGATCTCGGTAAACATTCTCTTTCTGGAGGCATTCGAGAAGCTAAAGCTCTCCCGGGATAAGCTGAAGCCAGCCGGGTACACCCTGCACGGGTTCTCCGACGTCCCGGTGCTAATCAAGGGGATCGTGACCTTAGACGTCACCGCCGATACGAACCTTCACAGGCGGACTGAGTCAATGAACTTCATGGTTGTAAACGTCAAGGCAGCCTACAACGTCATCCTCAGCCGTCCCGGGCTCTGCTCCATCCAGGTGGTTCCCTCGGCATCCCACCAGGAAGCGGCACGATCGTGCTATATGAAGGCAATCGGGGGTGGTGTGTTCCTCCTGGATGTCGTCGAGCTGCAGTCCGAAAGAAGCCAGCCAGAACCCGAGCCGGCGGACGAGTCAGAAGAAGTCTCGTTCGAGAAAGGGGAATCGTCGAAGTGGTTCCGAGTGAGCTGCTCCCTCGCTCCTAACCTCAAATCTGCCCTGATCGACTGTATTCGCCGCAATGTCGACATCTTCGCCTGGAAGCATTTCGATATGCCTGGCATCTCTGAAGAACTGATCATGCACAAACTCAGCGTGATCCCCAGCTCGAAGCCGATCGTCTAGAAACAACATAAGTTCGCCCCGAAGCGGCAGCAGACGGTGAAAGTGGAGGTGGACAAACTCTTGTCCGCTTGCTTCATACAAGAAGTCAGCTACCCTGAGTGGCTGGCGAACGTCGTAATGGTAAGAAAAGCGAGCAGGAGCTGGAGGATCTGCATAAACTTTACCGACCTCAACAAGGCATGCCCCAAAGATCCGTTCCCTCTTCCCAGCATTGACGCTCTGATCGACGCTACATCGGGTCAAGAGCTCCTTTCTTTCCTGGATGCCTTCTCAAGCTACAACCAGATGCGAATGTTCCCAACTGATATAGCCAAGACGTCCTTTGTCACGGACCAAGGGCTTTATTGCTATCGGGTTATACCCTTCGGGCTGAAGAACGCCGGTGCTACTTATCAGAGGCTCGTTACCGAGTCTTCAAGGATCAAATTTGTCGCAACATGAAGGTGTACGTCGACGACATGCTCGTCGAAAGCCAGCAGGGACAGGATCATGTCGCCGACCTGGAAGAAGCCTTTGGGGTCCTTCGGACCCACGATATGAGACTCAATCCGGTGAAGTGTGCGTTAGGCATCTCCTCAGGGAAATTCCTCGGGTTTGTCGTCAGCCAGTGCGGCATTGAGGCGAACCCCGAAAAAGTCCACACCATAATAGACATGGCCCCTCCCAGAAACATCAAAGACTGGCGGCCATCGGCCGTTTTCTCTCCAAGTCCGGAGAGAAGTCTCTCCCATTCTTCAAGGCTCTGCGCGGAACCGGAGGTTTTGAACGGGCCACTCAGCAGCAGAATGTGTTCACCCAATTGAAGGAGAACCTCGCCAACCCTCCTCTCCTCAGTAAGCCCGAACCAGGTGAGCCCCTCTAGCTTTATCTTTCGACTTTGGGAAACGTGCTCAGCGCTGTCCTCGTTTGAGAAGAGGATGGAGTCCAAAACCCGTTGTACTATGTGAGCAAGGTTCTGCTCGCCGCCGAGACCAGATATTCTAGAATGGAGAAGGTAGCATACGCCTTGGTCATGGCTGCGCAGAAGCTCCGTCCCTATTTTCAGTCGCACTCGATTCAGGTGCTCACGGACCAGCCTCTGAAGGTCGTGATCTACATGCCCGATAGCTCCGGACGATTGGTCAAATGGTCGATCGAGCTCAGTCAATATGACATCGGCTATCAGCCAAGGACGGCCATCAAAAGGCGGGCCTTTGCCGAGTTCATCACGGAATGCACCATCTCCGAGCAAACTGAAAGCAAGGAGGCCGACCAGACGTGGGAAGTTTACATTGATGGCTCCTCCTGCAAAGTGGGGAGTGGTGCGGGTATCATTCTGCGGGGTCCCGATGGTTTCCTCCTTCAATATTGCCTCCGCCTCAACTTTCCGACCTCTAACAATGAGGCTGAGTACGAGGCCATGATCGCCGGACACATCCTGGCGCATCAGGACGGCGCCAGACAGATCAGGGCCTTCAGCGACTCTCAGCTCGTGGTCAACCAGATCACCGGAGGGTACGAGGCCTGTGACGATCGAATGATCAGGTACCTGGTCGTGGTCCAATGGCTATTGACGTCCTTCGATGAATCGGCGGTCTTAAGGATCCCCAGAGAGCAGAACGCCCAGGCCGACGCTCTGTCGAAGTTAGTTTTCTCATCCTTCGACGGCCTCAATCGCACCATCCGGATCGAAGTACTACTAAAGCCGAGTACTGACTTCCCCGAGACTCTCTGCATCGAAGACGGAGCTCATCCTGACGATTGGAACACTCCTATCAAGAAGTTCCTAATCAAGGGAGAGCTCCCTGAAGATCGAGCTGAAGCAAGGCGGGTCAGGGTCCGTTCGGAAAGGTTCGCCATGATCAATGAGACCCTCTTCAAAAGGTCATACACGACGACAGACGGAAGACCCTACCTCCGCTACCTAACCCCCGATGAAGCAAAGTATGCTCTTAAGGAGCTGCATGAGGGAATCGGTGGGTGCATTATGGGAAGCCGCTCGCTCGTG
Organism: Hemerocallis citrina; assembly: GCA_017893485.1. NCBI lineage: Eukaryota > Viridiplantae > Streptophyta > Magnoliopsida > Asparagales > Asphodelaceae > Hemerocallis > Hemerocallis citrina. The sequence goes on along the minus strand of CM030359.1, from coordinate 24,911,749 downwards.
CGAAAGGCTTTGAATCACGGGTACTACTGGCCCACAATGCTACAAGACTCTCTCGCCCTAGTTAAGAAGTGTGGCCCCTGTCAACGATTCTCCCCTGTGAAAAGGGCTCCGCAAGCGAACCTCCGTATCCTGGCTAGTCCGACCCCCTTTGCGATGTGGGGGATGGATTGGGTAGGCTCATTTCCGAAGGCAACGGGCCAACAAAAGTTTCTCATAGTGGCAATCGACTACTTCACGAAGTGGATCGAGGCCGAGCCACTAGCCACGATCACCGAGCAGCAGACCCAATAGTTTTTCTGGAAACACATCATCTGCCGATTCGAGATCCCACAGGTGCTCATTATAGACAATGGGACTCAATTCGCAGGTAAACATTTTCGAAGGTTCTGCGAAGATCTCGAGATCCAGCAGCGTTTTTCTTCAGTGTGCCACCCGCAGTCAAACGATCAGGCCGAGAACGCGAACCGCCAAATCCTTGACGGTCTCAAGAAACGACTCGATAACTCTTCTAAGGGGTTATGGGTCGATGAGCTGCCGAGTATTCTCTGGTCCCAACGAACGACAAAGAGAATCCCCATGGGAGAGTCACCATTCAATCTAACATACGACGCGGAGGCCGTCATCCCCCTGGAGATCGGGATCCCTTCGCCCCGGATCATGGCCTTCCATGAAGTAAGCAACTCGGCACAGCTACGTGTCGACCTGGATCTTATAGACGAGGTCAGGGAGAAGTCCGTCATTCGAAGGAACACCTACCAGCAGAGGATCGAGAGGTTCTACAACAAAAATGTGCATCACACCGACATCAAGCTCGGGGACCTCGTCCTCCGGATGCTGGCGGTATCTAACCCCGGCCAAAAGAGGAAGCTGACCCCAAACTGGGAACACCCATACAAGGTATCTGAGGTTGTACGCCTGGGCACGTACCGCCTAACTGACCCGGGAGGCAAGGCTATCAAGAGGCCCTGGAACGCAGAGCACCTCATCAAATTCCTAGAAGGGAAAGGTTAGCCTCTACAGCTCATATAAAATTATGAAAAATGTAATCGGCATGTCGTGCCTTGTTTTTGTAAGGTTCAAGTATGTTGTAATTATGCCAACTTTCTTGAAACAAGTTCTCATTAAAAACATGTCTCGGACTCGGCATTCGGAAGAAACTGCGAGCCACAAAAAGCTTCCCTTACAAGCTTAGGGCTCGGCATTCGGAAGAAACCACGAGCCACAAAAAGCTTCCCTAACAATCTTAGGGCTCGGCATTCGGAAGAAACCGCGAGCCACAAAAAGCTTCCCTTACAAACTTAGGGCTCGGCATTTGGAAGAAACCGCGAGCCACAAAAATCTCCCCTTACAAGCTTAAGGCTCGGTATTCGGAAGAAACCGCGAGCCACAAAAAGTTTCCCTTACAAGCTTTGCAGCTTGGTATTCGGATGGTACCGCGAGCCACGAAAACTTCTCGTGTAAACTTGGGGTTTTCTCCATGGTATGGGGGCTCGGCATCTGCCCCGAGCAGGGTTTGGGCTTGTTCAAACCCATCAACCTATGTGCTCGGTGGCAACCGCCAGCTACACCCGTACCGTCTACCTGAGAATAGGTGTGGGGGCTCGTCGTCAACCTCGAGCAAGACCTTGGCTTTCTTCAAAGCCATGCGACTTTTATGCTCGGCGACGACCTTCAGCTACGCCCATTACCAGCTTTCTCCCTGGTGTGGGGCTCGATATCTGCCCCTAAAATGGTTTGGGCTTCTTCAAGCCCATCAACCTAAGCACACGGCGGCAACCGCTAGCTACACTCGTACCGTCTACCTAAGAAGGAATTGTGGGGGTTCGGCATCGACCTCGAGTATGGCCTTAGCTTTTTCAAGCCATGCAACCTTAACGCTCGGTGATGTTCACCAGCTACGCTCATAACGGCTTCTCCCCAGTGTGGGTGCTCGGCATCTGCCCTAGCATGGTTTGGGCTTCTTCAAGCCCAACAACCTATGCACACGGAGGCAACCGCCAGCTACACCCGTATCGTCTACCTGAGAACGAATTGTGGGGGCTCGGCATCGACCTCGAGCATGGCCTTGGCTTTTTCAAGCCATAGGACCTTAACGCTCGGCGATGTTTACCAGCTATGCTCATAACAGCTTCTCCCTGGTGTGGGGGCTCGGCATCTGCCTCTAGCATTGTTTGGGCTTCTTCAAGCCCATCAACCTATGCGCACGGCGGCAACCGCCAGCTACACCCGTACTGTCTACCTGAGAATGAATTTTGGGGGCTCGGCATCGACCTCGAGCAAGGCCTTGGCTTTTTCAAGCCATATGACCTTAATGCTCGGCGATGTTCACCAGCTACGCTCATAACATCTTCTCCCCGGTGTGGGGGCTCGGCATCTTCTCTAAGCCTGGTTTGGGCTTCTTCAAGCCCATCAACCTATGCGCACGACGGCAACCGCCAGCTACACCCGTACCGTCTATCTGAGAATAGGTGTGGGGACTCGTCGTCGACCTCGAGCAAGACCTTGGCTTTCTTCAAATCCACACGACCTTTACACTCGGCCAAGACCTTTAGCTACGCCCATTACTAGCTTTCTCCATAGTATGGGGGCTCGGCATCAGCCCCGACCATGGTTTGGGCTTTTTCAAACCCATCAACCTATGAGCTCGGTGGCAACCACCTGCGACACCTGTGCTACCTATCCAAGAACCAGTGTGGGGGCTCGTCGTCGACCTCGAGCAAGGCCTTGGCTTTCTTCAAAGCCACGCGACCTTTATGCTCGGCCACGACCTTCAGCCACAATCGTTTCAAAAGTTTTCATTAAGGTTTAGGGCGCCCGCCTTCGGCCAATACCCTGAGCTCCAAATCATTGGTTGACCCTCCTCACACCCGCGAGCAAATCCGGGTTTGCGGATTTCAAAAGCTAAAACCCCGAATTGTTCGAGGACGGCAGGGGAGCCACCAACCGAGGACTCTTTCCGAGCCTCCGAACCAATTGATCGGCCCACCACTCACCAACGAACAACCCGGGGTTTTACGGCCCTCAAAGCCAAAACCCCGAATTGTTCGAGGGTGATTGGTGCGCCACCAATTCGGAACTCTCGGACTAAAATTCTACTTCTAGGGCGCCCACCTTCGGCGGGCACCCAAATCGTATGGAAAATAAGTCAATCCCTATCCCTGATAAAAAACAATGAGGTGATGGGGGTTATATAGCCCCCCTGAGAAGCGTATTTATTGCATCGGGAAGTCCAAACGCGGAAGGTGAAACGTTGCAATTAATGCTTATCGAAAGGCGAAACGCCACTAATTATGCGTTGCCTGCAAGAAGCTACCGTGCGGCCTTTTTTGCCTCGGCGGCGACCCCTTACAAGGCCGAGTTCGACAACAATCCTCACTCAATGAATTGTCAAAGTTAAAGAAGTCGAGAGTTTTTTTTTACTCATCGTGCACGAGTAACGGCAGCATAAATACAATAAAAAGCTTACAAATCACTCATGCTCGGCTTAAAACTCGAACTCGACACTTCCCTCAGGTTCCTTCTCACGCTTGGCCGGCCCAACCGGGGAGGGGCTCTCCGGCAACTGAGTTCTCCGCATCGTCAGGCTGGGCCCCCTCCAAGAAAATGGTCGGAGAATGTCCTAATACGAAATTGCTCGCCTCCTCGATCAAACCGGCGCCTAGCACCAGCTTTAACTTGCAGATCTCCAACTCTTTCTCAATAACAGCCTCACGAAGAAAAGACTCTGAAGCCGACCGCCCACTCGAGGCATCCGAGATCGACTAGTTCGTCACAATTACCCATCAGTCCCGGCCGACAATGACTTTCCTCAGACGAGCGACCTCCAAGCTGAGCTCCCTAGACTTATTCAAGATGTAATTCACTGCGGCCGCTCGGTCCCAAGCCTGCTTTTGTTGGCAAGCCAGAGCAGTCTCCATGGCCCCCAGCCCAGCTCGGACCAAGGAGACCTCGGTGGAAATATGGTCGGCACCGAGGACCTCATGCGTCTATCAAAAAGATGGGAAAAGCAACAAGTCACAAAAAAGACTAAAAAAGCACAATTCATGGAGCATCGGCCAAAAAATTATCTTGCATTAAGTTCAAAATTTTTTTGTTACAAAATGCGGTGGCTAGTCCGCGCAAGGCGTTTACAAAATCAAAAGGGAGAACCTAAACTATGCTTGAGGGGGGGTGGCACCTCTTCGTCAGTAGGGTCGCCCCCGACCTCCTCTTGGCGAGGGTCCCCCATCTCCTCGCCACCGGGTGTCAGCGGATGCTCAGGCTGCCAGTTGTAGTGGAGGTGGTCGACCCTCTTGTCCGGATAGATCAACCGAAAAGGCTCCTTAGCCTTATCATAGGTCTCGTCCTGCGCCAGGATCAGGGTATCCACCATGGTGATCTCCGCCTTGTCCATGGCCTTCCGCACCTTCTCAGCTTCTTCCTGGGCCTTCTCCTTGAGGCGATCCACCTCTTTCTTATGATAATCGGCTATCGAGGTCATCTGGGCCTCGTGGACTGCCTCCATGCTCCGAGCCTCCTTCAGCTCGTCTGACAGCTTGGTCAACTCGCGGACATACTTCTACGCGTTCCTCCTCTCAATGAGGACCTCCTTCTCCAAGCACTTCTGAAAGTGCTGCCCATAAAGCATCGCCTGTCCAAGAAAGAAAAAGTTAGAAGAAATCCTAGAGTCTAAACTCAAAGCAAAATTACGACCACTCACCGAGAGCTGCGCCTGAGACCACCACATAAAGGCCATCTCAGACGTCTGCGTCGCCGGAGCCATACGATCTCGCTCTATGGCAAGGTTCCTGACCACCTCTATGGCCACTGGACCCTCAAGCAGGGAACCCCCTGCGAGAACCGACCAATCGGGGGCATGATGCCTCAGTCCCTGTTGCCCAACCATCTGCTCGGCACTGGGCCAAGGTGGGGGAAGCCTCTGCTCCGGGATCTCGAATGTCTTTTTGTTACCAAAGCTTCCCCCCGCCTCCCTAGACGCCCTCGACATGTGGTGATGCTTCTTCACCCTCTTTGGGGATGGCTCCACAGCCTCCGAGGCCGGCCCCTTGCTGGACACCGTGCCTTGGGCAGCCGCCTGCTCCGCCTTCTTTTCCTTCTCCGCCCTCCACTTGGCGGCAACGGCCAACAAGGTCTGCCTATTGTCGAGTTGTTTGGCCGTAATCTCTGCAAAATGGAAGAAGAGAGGCAAATGTTAACACGAAGGCAGAAAGATAGAAAAATTCAGAACAAAAATATACTAGGGTCGGCTGGGCTCAGTCCGGCTCGGGCCATGTGCATTTCCATCACTCGAGACCACCCTATGCTGTGCCCCCCAACGATCTTCTCCACCTTCGCCCATTCTTTCTCCGTCAACTCGCTGCACTACGGAGGTTTATGGTTTGGCTTAAAAAAAATTCAGGAGGTCGGAATCCCCCAAGGCTTCTCGCTCCGGACTATGAAGTACTTCTCCTTCCATCCTTTGATGGAGTCTGGATGGTTGTGCATCACCTTCTTATGAGGTCGCGGCGAAAGATAGAAGATTCCCTCCGCATCACCTAACGAGCTCATCCCAAAGATGGCGCGGAAGTACGTAAGCCTCGGCTTGGCCCCCTTCTCTTGGCACTTCAAGATAAAGCAGACCAAATGTTTTCATGAATTGGGGTTGTACTGCATCGGGCTCAACTTCGCCCAATTCAAGACCCTCTTGATGAATGGGTGCAATGGCAGCCTAAGTCCCGAGATGAAGGCATCCTCGAGAAAAACGCAGTAGCCCGGCGCAAGAGTGGTGGTTGGATGAATATCGGGGCTCGGAATCAGGAGTTCGAACTCCTTGGGGATAAAGTAGTTCGCCCTCAGGATGTGCAGGTAGTCCGCCCTCAGGATACACTGGATACCTTCCATCTTGATCTTCACCCGACTCTCGTCACCCGACATGGAGGGGAGCGGAGCGAGATCCTTAACGTCATCAGGATACATCCTAATTGACTCGTGATTTTTGAAGGTGACAGGGGCAAACTCGAACCCCGGTCTAGGGGCATATTTATCTTGCGAGGGGGGGCTATCCGGACGGATCCACTTCCTCTTCCTCTTACGAGGACGAGGTTTTCTCTCCGGAGACGGTGTCAACAATGGTGGTAGAGGAGGGAGATCACCCTCGCCCTCGGCTACCCCTCCTGCAGTACCTTCCCCCGCATCTCCTCGAACATCGTCTCCCCCGGCACCCTGATCGGGCTCCCCCTGGTCCCCCTCGGAATCTTCCTTCTCATCCTCCTCGTCCTCATCTGCCTCGGGGTCCTGCTCTTCTTCATCGCCCTCCTCTTCCTCCTCGCCCTCGTCGTCATCGACATCCCTCCCTCCTTCGGGGTCCTCCTCTTCCTCCTCGCCCTCGTCGTCATCGACATACCTCCCTCCTTCGGGGTCCTCATCTTCCTCCTCCCTCTCGCCCTCATCCACATGCTTCTTCCCTGGCCTACGGGATCTCAAGGGTTGCACGATGAAAACTACCTCATCCCCGCCATCCGACCCTGGATCTGACAGAACCTCCTCTTTAATTCCATAATCGCCCAGGGATCAAGACGTCAAGGGTGACTCAGCTTCCTTCTCGGAACGACCTGACGAGCTTGCCTCGATTCTAGACTGAGAGCGCGACATTACGAATCAGAAATACTAAACTGAAAGTACCACGCTAACGAAAAGATCACCGAAAAAAGGTCGTCGATGGCAGACGAGAAAAAAACCCTGTTCTTGAAAGTTGGAAAACACAAGTGAGGAAATGAAGGAGAGAAAAAGAGGGAGGGGGGATTTATAACAGAGAAAGAGACTCCTCGAATTTCGTGAAAAGATCTAACCGTTGGATCTTGATCACCAAGATCCAACGGCCACTAAGACCTGAGTCGCTTCGATCCACGCCCCTGTGACGTCAGCATGGGGGGTGGCAAAATTACCCATTTACTCTCAGCACTCTCAGCACTCTCAGCCGATACAGACGGTTGGGAACACATGGCCAGCCACTAGTGAAACCCCCCAGGCTTTTTCAACAAGTCAGGAGGCTCGGAGCTCGGATGGTACCGCGAGCCCCAAAATCCTCCTCTATTCGTTAGCAGGTTCGGTGCTCGGATGGTACCGCGAGCCACCAAAAAACCCTCAGGATTTTCCAACAAGTCAGGAGGCTCTGCGCTCGGATGGCACCGCGAGCCCCAAAATCCTCCTCTATTCGTCAGGAGGTTCGGCGCTCGGACGTTACCGCGAGCCACCAAAAACCCCCAGGCTTTTCCAACAAGTCAGGAGGCTCGGCGCTCGGATGGCACCGTGAGCCCCAAAATCCTCCTTTATTCTTCAGGAGGTTCGGCGCTCGGATGACACCGCGAGCCCCAAAATTCTCCCTAATTCAACTTGAGGCTAGGCGCTCGGATGGAACCGCGAGCCACAAAGATCTCCTCTATTCACCTTGAGGGTCGGCGCTCGGATGGCACCGCGAGTCGCAAAATTCTCCCTAATTTAACTTGAGGCTCGGCGCTCGGATAGAACCGCGAGCCACAAAGATCCCCCTTGCTTTTTTCAACAAGTGAGGGGCTCGGCTGCCGACCCCAGACGCTCGGCAAGAAGACCCCCTACTCCACAGATCTCGGTGTCCCCTTGCTTTTCCGACAAGTGAGGGGGCTCGTCTACTGACCCTCAACGCTCAGCAAGAAGACCCCCTACTCCACAGTTCTTGGCGTCTCCTTACTCTTCCAACAAGTGAGGGGGCTCATCTACCGACCCTCGACGCTCGGCAAGAAGACCCTCTACTCCACAGATCCTAGCGTCCCCTTGCTTTTCCAACCAGTGAGGGGGCTCGCCTACCGACCCTAAACGCTCAGCAAGAAGACCTCCTACTCCACAGATCTCGGCGTCCCCTTGCTTTTCCAACCAGTGAGGGGGCTCGCCTACCGACCCTAAATGCTCAGCAAGAAGACATCCTACTCCACAGATCCCGGCGTCCCCTTGTTTTTCCAACAAGCGATGGGACTCATCTGCCGACCCCTGACGCTCGGCAAACCGAGCTCCGACTCTTCTGCGCCCAGCACTCCGCATGACTCCAATATGGGATCCCTTCACCCTACCCCACTGATCTCTTCTGGAAGATACAGATCCCATTCCTCTCCGTACACACCACCCCGCTATTCCTACAGAGACAAAAAATCACTCCTACACGGCTGGGTCACCCAGCCCTCTAGGAGTGGGTTTGCAAACAAAACATATATTTTATAACTTCATACAGTTAACATCAAAATAAAACAAATTTTGTCCAAGTACTATCACTTGGAATTTGGAAGATGATCATGATCACCTGGTCTTTTTACCAGGGAGATGCATTCGTGCAAGCGGCCCAGGGGTTATCTTCAAAGAAGGGTTATAAGCCCATCCTACTTAAATATTTTTATTTTATTTTAAAGAAATCTTTGGTTGCTCACTACTTTGGTGAGCACTCACGAAATAGAACACCTATGAAAAATTCGAACCGCTCATATTATTCTATAGGCCTAAGATAGCCTAATAATAAAAAATTAATTAATTTGAAATTTATTTGTCCATGATTTACATCATCACAAAATTGTATGGCTGAAAATTCTAACAGCGATGGATGGACAAATGATCTTCAAATTACTTGATTTTTTATTGTTAGGCTATCTTAGGCATATAGAACAATATGAGCGGTTTGAATTTTTCATAGAATCTTTATTTTATAAGTGCTCACGGAGTGCTCGCAAAAGTAGTAAGCAACCGAAGGGAACTCTTTATTTTTATTGCGAATAAATGGTGGAACAATACTTCATGTGTTTCATTTTGAGAACTGTTAACCAAATAACCAAATAAAGTGAAACAGCAACAAAGTACAAATTGCTACAAAGAAATCCCCAGGTCATCAAATAATTAAGAGGAGGTTATTTTAGAAGAGATTGTATCAATATCTAGCAAAGTACCTTGACAACATATTATTGGTTTTTATTTATGGGTGTCCACGTACTCAAACCCATCAACCTAATTACCTAACAAGAGAAAAAATAAAATTGGAAGTTACTAAAACAAAAGAACTATAAATTTGTCTCTCCTACAATTAGTGTTTCATCCCTCACGTTTCCTAGCTAGTTCTTCCAGAAGCATAAAGAAAATAGTTCACTCAATCCTCATATCAGGGCTTTCTCTAAGATTGTGATTAAACTCAGCTGTGGAACATAGTAGGCATCAAAGTAGTGATGAATCCCTAATCCTAATCTCTCAATCTACACATAGTAGTATTCTGCACGTGCGATGCACGTTCTAATTTTTAAAAAATTTAGATAGTAAATAATAAGACATACCTTTACTCATTACATACTCTTTACAAATTATCCCTAGTGGCACAAACTTTTATCTTATATGAGTGACACTTTTGTAAATAATTTTGTCATAAATAAATTTGAACTTTGAGGGTATTATAGTAACTAACACTGGTGGAGTAAATGAATAGTTAATATAACTCCTACTTTAAAAGAATGGATAATATTAGATAGTTGAATAAATGTCGACAAGTTGTCTACAAATGACAACCCCAACTCTCCCATTATAATATTAGAAATGAGAAGAAAATTACAATATTTACTGAGTAGTTACAATTGTAAACAATCAGATCCACATATGAGTCGATGACTGAAGCAGCTAATCTCAGTAAAATCTGAGATTAAATCCTTTTCGGATGAATTCTGAAAAAAAGGTGATCTAGATTGGAAAGTTCACTATGATGAGCTTAATATACAAGTTGGAAAACTATCACATGCTCACATGGCATATGATTTCATATGGAATCTAGAGTGATAAAAAATTAGCAGTGATAGTATTTTACCAGATGAAATTGCTGCCCGCTGCTGCTTTTAGAAGCTTTCATCACTAAAAAAAATATCGACCACTAGGTTTGATGCATTTTCTGATTGAATAGCAGCCCCCCTCTTTCTTGGTTTGTTTTCGTAGATAGAAGGCTGTCAATTTTTTTCTATCCATTCTTATCTGCACGCTCTTCTTCAGCTTCACAATTCAGAGCAAGAATCTTTTTTCTCAAGTTAAATTGAAATTTGTATACAGAATCAACAGTAACACATAAGGGAATATTGCAGAGTATAAAATAAATTAGCATAAATAGCATAGACTAGCAATTACGAAAAACAGAGAATTAACTAAGTAATGTTCTTTTACCACAAATGAACACTTCTTTTGTAAAGTAAAGAAAGAAGAAGAAGATGGATGTTTTCCCTCTTTGGTAACTGTTTAATGGCCATAATTCTTGAGGGACATAGTTGACATCCGGGCTGCTATTTGAACTGCAGTGACAAACCATGGGTTCTGCTTTCGATTATGGCTTCAGAATTTGCAGTCCGCCTCAGGTTCAGATTCAGCTTCCCTTTTAAAATTAATGCAACTGACGATCAAAAGCAATTATAATAAAGAGTACAATTGGAATTTTATGATTACTGCTAGCTTGGTCTATACAATCTCTGCCTTCTTCTCACAGAACCAACTGGCTTTACTAGGAAGTAGACATTCATTGTTATTGTGCCTAGAATCAAACATTTTCCCTAACTTGTGATAAGTAAAATGCAAATAATCAAATTATTAGATTTACCGAATGATTATGATGGGATATTGGGACACATATTAACCTGCAAACACATAATGTAAGATTTTCACAGGGAAAAAATAATATAATAAAATACAATAAAAAAGAAAACAAAATGTAAGAGAAGCTGGCATTTAATTTCTTTCTAAGGTAGGAAGAATTTACTGGATGAATGTAATTTTAGGATTTCATTTCATAAAGAAATAAAAATTGGATAAAGAAATGTGGAGTAGGAAAAAGGGACGCACAAGAAGGAAAACATCTTTTCTTTTCTTTTCTTTCTTTTATTTTGTATTTGTGACATTGCATCCCATCTAAATGCTTGATTCCTTTCTTAGCAAATAAACTAATTATCTGATAACAATTTAAAGAATTATTAATGAAAATAATTGAAGTATACCATATTTTGCAGAATACAACAATACCTGAGACATCAAAAGTACTCATTACCAATTTGACACCTTCGGACCTTTAGACTTCTCTACATGCTCTCCAAAAGAACAAAAAGGCAAACTGGACAGTTGCGTTTCTCTTACTACTTGTTAAGGGAGTGCAGGAATCGTAATGATATGTTCTCATGACGCCAGTGTTCACAGTACCATAATTCGATACATCACAAAACTGTTTGAGCTAAAAAAATTTGTGTGACATCCTGATGGAAATAAGTTGTTGATACAGTAGGAATCTGACTTCTTTCATAACAAGTATAGAAATCCCATTTCTTGAGAATCCATGTAATATTTGATTTTCATCTGATTTTCGATGACGCCCAACAACGAATATATCTCCCTCGATTGAGGATGGGTCCTATCATGCGCAATGAATCTATGAAGAGTGTTCTTCACATCAACCTCACTAAATCCAGGGGCCTTCCTCACCCCTCTCCTCTCCATAACTTCCCTCATTACCTTAGCATCCTCCCACCTTCGAGCAATAGCATAAACATTAGATAAACCTACATATCTTCCATCGTGTTCAGGCTCCACTTCAATAAGCCTTTTACCGACAATCTCCCCTGGCTTGACCCACCCATGAGTTCGACATCCACTCAATAATGCACCAAGAACTGAACCACTAGGCTCCACTGGCAACCTCCTTACAAACTCGAATGCCTCCAAAACTCTACCAGACCGACATAAGACATCAACCATACAAGCATAGTGCTCTACGTGTGGTGCCAATCCCTTTGCTTTGAGCGAGTTGAAGAAATTCCAAGCATCATCAACAAGCCCTCCATGAGAGCAAGCACTCAATAAGCCCAAGTAGGTGATCTCATCCGGCTCAATGCCTAAACTCTCCATTTCATGAAATAGTTGTAGTGATTCTTTGAACATCCCATGCATTGCGAGCCCACCAATTACAGCATTCCAAATTAAAACATCAGTTTTTCTCACTGGGATAGAACGGAAAACCGTTATTGCCTCCACAATGGACCCACATTTGGCATACATGTCCACCAAAGAGGTAGCCACAGCAAGAATTAACGTCAGCCCATTATCCTTCAAGTACTGATGCATCTTCCTCCCTTGATCCAATGCCCCCAAGTGTGCACAAGCACACAAAACACTCACCATTGTAACAGCATTTGGTTTTGGCCCCAACGGAACAGCTTGCATCTTCTCAAAAAGAGAAAGTGCTTTTCTATAATCCCCATTCTTTACATACCCATCAATCAATGCACTCCACGAAACCACATCCCGTGAAGGCATTCCATCAAACAGCTCATGTGCAGACGTCAAATCCCCACATTTTGCATACCCATCAATCAGGGCATTCCAAGAAACCGAATTCGGAACGAGAATTCCATCGAACACCTTACGGGCATCACGAATATCGTCACAGGAAGCATACATATGAATAAGAGAGTTTTGAACGAAGCGATCAAGATCGAGGCCGTGCTTCGCAATGTGAGAGTGGACAGAGAGACCGAGAGGGAGTGAGGATAGACGAGCAATGGATTTCAAGAGGAAAGGGAAGGTGAGGTGATCAGGTGAGATTCGGGATCTTATCATTTCAGTGTAGAGAGAGAGGGAGCGGTTGGGAGTCTTGGTTTTGGAGAAGCCACGAATGAGAGTGTTGTAGAGGAAAGTGGAAGGAGTGGTTGAATGGAAGAGGGAGACAGCATGGTTGAGATCGCCGGAATCGGTGATGGCAGTGAAGAAAAGGAGTTTAGAGATAAGGAAAGGCTGGTGGGATAACCCAAGAGTAGTAGTGATTTGGGCTTGGATTTGTTTGAGTTGGGTCATGGATCTGCATTGTTCGAGGAGTGAGGTTAGGGAGGGTGGAGACAACATTTGAAAGATGGGTGGCGAGAGAAGGTCGTTTTCTCATAGAAGATACTAGCCTAGCCCCATGTGCAGTAATGCATGAGGCCCTACTATTTCCCCCTCCCCACACTTTTCTCACTTATCTTTCCTTTGTAGTGAACTCGCCAATTCATCATCACAACCTGTTTATTGACTCATCAAAATCAGATTACTCAATTGCCTTGCGAGAAAAAAGAAATCATTTAAATACTTACTATATTCACTTTCTAATCAAATGCTCACATTACAGAAATGAAACTTCCATCTCAAAAAATGAAAACAATGATATATGTATTTATGCTAAGAAGAAATGCATAAACATTTCAAAATTGTAAGAAAAAGATTGAGTACTCCTACATAACATCTACAAATTCACATACGAAGAAAATATTAATTAGTGGGTGGAAGCTTAATTAGTATTCATCACATAAAAAATATGTTGCTGAAGTTTACGTAGAGAATAAGGGAAATAGATTTAACATGACTTTGTTGCTTGAGAGACGGAGAGAGTAGCATATGCACAAGCCGGATAGAGAGAATGGGGAGAAGCAAAAAGGGGCAAGATGTGGGTTCTTAGAAGGATGTGTTTTATGTTTTTCCTTTTCTAATGTACTTTCTTCCAAAGTAGGGAACGATTATATGAGTGGATATTGTTCATGTAGATGGTGGTGGAAAATAAAATTTTATAATGTACAAGACCTGCTAACTACCATATTGATCGAGAGAGCCAACTGTTTTGGTATATAGTTGATTAAGGGGCAATGTTTTTGTAAGCGTTATGCGGGAAGAGCACTCTATGCATCACCTACAGTCTTACTGCCTAGGCGGTTGGCTCTTTTTTCTCAAAAGTATATATATTTAATTTCATATTCAATTCCTAAAATTCAGAAGTAGAAAAAATAAAATAACTTCAAGAAAAAAATCTTAAAATTTAAAATATCAAGTAAATAGAAAACTACCATTGGAATTTAATAGAATTGATCACAAATTAATAATTTTATAAGCTCTGAATGAGCATTTTGAATGATTGGACATGTCAATACATTTTACAAATATTATAAATTGTGGGTCGGGTCTAGTGCGCAAGATCCACATACCCCCAACAGAATTATCTATAAAAAAAAATAAAAATTACCACGAGCGCCTATATCGACCGCCTTAAATGCCTAGGCAACCGCCTTGACCACTAGGCCGCCAACTTGACTGCCTAAGTGCCCCCCTTATCTGCCTAGGCATCGCCTAACCTTCCTAGGTAACCTCCTAAGAGACTACCTGCCTAAGTTCACCGCCTATCATATAATCGGAGTGGTCTGCCCACCGCCTCAGCCTAGGCAGTCAAGGTAGCCGCCCACAAAAACACTGGAATAAGGTGTTAGGATTGCAGTTTTGAATGTTAAAAAGAAATTTATTTTTCGGAAAACTATTTTTAAATATTTACCATATAACCAAAATATCAACTACCATTCCAATTGTGACACACATTTATTCCATTCTTCTCCTATACCTTTGTCGGTGACTATGTTCTCTTTCCCTCACCAGTTTTAATCCTTCTTCAGACATTTGTAATGCATTCTCTTAATTAAAGGTATGTAAAAAAACAGTGGAGATAGAAGTATGTGAGGGAAGTCGACAAACATCAAAAGTGTGATCAATTTAGATGGAGCACTTTAGTTTTTCACAAACTTAATAACTGGTTAAAAAAAAATAGATTAAGCAAAATACCTTACTATCATCTACTTTATTCAAGCAATTCAAGGTAAGCTTTGTATCATCATTGAGGCATTTCCACAAACATGTGGAGTGCACTACACTACTATATGGATTTCAGAACTAGAGATGGATTGTCCTACACGTGTATCACATGTACTAAATAAAACACAAGATCCTAATCACCCATAGCCAGTTCCCGTTTGCCAAAAACTTTTCCTAATCACCTGAGAGAGATAAAGAAAGAAGAGAGGGAGGATAGGTTCTTACCGGAGAGAGAAAGGCGGAAGCTTTGGAGTCGCCGGAGGGGTATGAGATAGCTCGTCGGAGCGGCGCCGTTGGAGTCACCGGCGAGCAAGGGAGAGAGGGGCGATAGCAGGGTTTTGTGAAGAGATGAGAGGGAAAATACGGATGGGAGAGTTATGGGTTTTAATTTAGACCCCATTGTTCGGATTTTTTTGCCACTTTTTGAAAATATTTGCATTTAAACTATTAGGACTCGTGGGCTACTCTGTGCCATGTCAGCAGCGGCCGTTATTTTCAATAGCGATCTCTTTATTTTAGAAGCCGCTAATGGAAATAGTACCTATGTTGTAAACTTTTTGGAATTTTTTTTATCTGTCGCTATTCTTATTGGCGACCTTAGTATAAATTAAGTCGCTAATGGGAATAGCGACCACTAATGCAGTGTATTCTCCACACTTTGCGAAATTTAGAGAGCTTCACTTTTTTGAAATTTTTAAAAATAACAACTTAACTGATGTCGCTATTGAGAAAAATGACCTCGTATAACTGTGGTCGCTATTTTCTATAGCGACCACAAGTGGGACCCAACCGTTAATAAGGTTGGGCTCCCACTGTCTCTCACTCTCTCTACACCTCACTTTAATTTCATCTTCCTCATCTTTTTCTCCCTAAAACCCTAAATCCCAATAACCCTAACCTCCAATACCTCCCCCAAATCATAAAATCTCAAAACCACAAAAATTCCAAAAAATCTCTATCGCTATGACTCATCCTCACCCTCCTCCAAAATAAATAGTTTCTGAAATCCTAGCTTAACTTGCATAACCTTATCCCCTCCACATTTAAGGAATATATTCTCTCTCGTTGCTCCCGAAGGTGCCCTCCATTACAATTGGTCATCATCTCAGGTATCATCTACTCCACCTTTTTGATATGTCAAAACAATTTAGTTTGTTTCATGGCGAGAATATCGGTTTATCGAGGCTTATATTTGTGTATTTTGGTGTATAAATTGTATGTGGATAGAGAGAGATAGAGGGTTATATTGGATTTGCCTTTTTTTGTTAGAATATACATGAACTAAAATAGGTAAGGTGTTGTGAACGTTTGATTCTTAAGAAAATAACATAGATTTTCTTAATTGTGAATAGATCGTTACTTAATATTATTGTAATTATGTTATGGTTATGATTGTATATTGAATCACAAATTTGTTTATTAATGGATAGGTATGGACTATAAAATTCCTATTTGGTTGTATTACGGAGGAGAAATAGTTCGAGACCCAAAGGTAGGAGCTTGTTATATAGGTGTTGAACCGAAAATATTTTGGGTATATCGTAAAATCAAAAAGTAAGAACTAGTAGAAAATGTCTACGAATTAACTAAATGGGATAGAGGTGAATGAAGTGTGAAAATCCTAACTAGGTATGCAGCTAGAAAAGGTGAAGGACAATATTTCATTGCGGTGCCTATAGTTGATGATGATTCTCTTATTTCTATGATTTCAGGATCACTTCATCCGAACTCCAGTTGGTCTGCATTGGAGTTATATATACAACAAATCAAGATTGTTGTAGGTCATCCACATGTTAGTCGTGTGTCATCTTCGTACCCGAAGTACCGGCCCCTGAGCTGAGTCTCAATCATCCTATTCAATCGCATGTGGAATTGTCTCCGACACATGGTAACATATTCACAATTCCAACACCAACAAATCCTCCACAACATGGCTTGTCACCTCCTTCCAATTTGATACGTCATCTTGTTGATAATAAAAACATAATTCAATCCTTCGAAAATGTTGTTGTTAACAATGACTTGTTAGAAGATGAAGAAGTTGAAGAACATGTGGAAGATGTAGAAGACGGTGAAGCTGAAGAAAATTTGCGTGTACATGATGTAAATGATAACCCTAACGACATTAATGATGTTCACGAGTTGGAACAAAATGTCAAATTGGCGGTCTCATTGACTCGAAGGCGACCTACCACTTTTCCTGAATTTGAATCAGTGGACTGGGTTAACAATGCTGGAGTATATCACTTTGGTGAAGAGTCCTGTGACTCATCTGACACACACCAATTGTACATTGGACAGAAATTTTCAACCAAAGATGAAGTGGTACATGCCGTGAAGATGTTTTCCATCAAGGAACATCAAGAGTTCATCATAGTTAGGTCGAACAAAACCATAGATTCTGTGAAATATAAAATGGTACCAAAGGTACGTACATTTGAGGAGTAAGCAACAATTCTCGACGTTGCGGAGCCGGGTTGTATGTGGAGATTTCGTGCAATGATTCCAACAAGGCAGACAAATTTTATTGTGAAGAAACTGGAAGGAAATCATACATGTATCAATCCCACATTGACTCAAGACCACAAGAGAGTAGATTCTAAACTAGTTTCAAACTTGATTTTAAATGTTGTGAAGGCACAGATAGGATTAACTCCAAAAGCAATTATTGAGATAGTCTTGCTTGAATGCAATTACAAGATATCTTACAACAAGGCCTGGCGAGCAAAACAAAGACTATTGAGCGATTGTTCGGTGGGGTTGAGGAAGTTTATACGAAGTTGCCTTCACTTTTATCGGCAATACAAGAATCAAATCCTGGCACTTATGTCAAATGGGATAAGGTTCCGTCCGGTCCTGGCGATGAGACATTCAAGAGAGCTTTTTGGGCATTTGTGGCATCTATCGAAGGATTTAAGTCCTGCAGACTTGTTATGAGTATTGATGGATCCCATCTGTATGAAAAATATAAGGGTTGTTTATTGATAGCAGTTGCACCCGATGCTAGTGATCATCTATTTTTATTTGTGTTTGCAATAGTAGATGGAGAGAGTGTAGAAAGTTGGACTTGTTTCATGAGTTGCATTTGATACTATGTCACCGACCGCCAAGGGTTATGAGTTATATCTTATCGTCACGCTGGGATTTGCATGGAGTTCAAAAACGGATCATGGAATGAGCCACATGCTTATCACCGTTATTGCATGCGGCATTTCGCTACAACTTTTTTTTACCAAATTTGGTAATAAGGAGTTAAGGAACAAGTTGAAGGTGGTAGCATGTCAAAATCAACCCAAAAAGCTAGCCAAAAGAATGACAGATGTTGAGTCAGTAAAACTAAAGGCAACAAATTGGCTCAAGGAGAAACCTATTGAGAAGGAGGCCATTGCGGCAGATGGCGGACGTCGATATGGGATGATGACTAAAATATTAGTGAAGTTTTTTAATTCTGTGTTGAAGAGGGTTTGTAGGATTATACGAGGACGTCCAATATGTATGTGTTCCCAATACCATATTTGTAGTATTAACATCGGACTTGTCGTCTCCTTCGCATTCAATGTTCCATTGCACAAGCTTCTATACAAAGAGGCTAATGTAGCACTGCCCCAGTTGTATTGAGTAACTCTAGTCAGGTCACTGATCAATGGTAAGTACATGAGAGGCACAACCTCTCCTATCGAGTTGGGAAAAAGGACACCTCCAAATATAGTCATCAAGTAGGCTCGGGTGTAGCACTCTATATGATACTCCATCAATTCGTTGTTTAAGAAATTCTTGAATGTATTCTTAAGCCAACTTAATTAGATAAACACACCATTAAATGTAGTCTCATCTGTCTCAACACCAAGAAAACCTACCGCAAGTACCTCCTTATTAAATGTCATTGTACCTGTGACAGCGTGACCATCAATTGGAAGTCCTGAGATAACCGTGATATCCTGAAGCGTCACGGTCATCTCTCCAAAGGGGAAATGGAACGAATGAGTCTTTGGCCTCCAATGCTCGAGTACCACTATAAGTAGATGTCGATCAAGTTTCATCTTCCCTATCAAACCTAGTCCGTAGAAACCGGTCTCCACTAAGAGCTCATGTGTCATTGGATGCATTGGCAACATCTCATGCATACGGAAACTGTAGTCTCTGGTTGTACTGTCCCACACCCGCTGGGATCTATGTGTCTGCTGCATAGTTAACAAATTCGGATCATGAGGACCTGGCAGGTGCAATGTGAGACGTTAGGGCGTGCCCAACACTAACATACGAAGAAGCTCCCCCACCTTGGCCACCCCGCGATGGACATCCAGGTCCACGGGCCACGGCCAATATTACTCCGTCCTTCGTCGGTAGCCTACATAAATACATCAATGTTTAGTGAACACTGCATTGAAACAAGTATATTATTTAAACCAAACAAAAAATACTACTTGGGGCCTACCACCCGCTACAACATTCTTCATCCATACCATTTAATCATTGATTACAACTGCAAAACATAATCGAAAATATTTATAAGTTCTCCAATAACAAGATATACTTGTAACATTTCCAATATCAACGAATATAACACAACATAAAAGTATATTTATTCGGATCCTTATTGTACAAAATAAAATCACAATCATAACATTAATGTTGATGATTATTCAGATTACACAACAACTTCATCTTCTACCATCATTACATCACAATCACCAAATTACACCAAAAAACCTCACAATTATATTGAAAATAATCCTCCTTGCCTGGCTATAACCAACACAAAGATGATGCTTTCTTTACTTACTGTCTGTTGTGAACAACATAACATTCATAAAGAGTAACAAGCATACATAATATGTACCAAATTTGATAGTTTATGTGTTTTAGCAATATTCAACTCAAGCACAAATTATTCCCAAACTTATACAAGTCAACTAACGATAACCTACAAAAAGAATCGAACATTACAAGTAGTAAATATTGGGCATACCTCTATAAGGTTTCGGATTTGAAATTTCTGAAAGTCCAAATATTGTTGGAGGTCGCTAGTTGGCGGAGAGATAAAGATAGATGATTCCATTTTAAGAATTGAAGTCTACGAAAATGTATGGTGATTTGAGGGAAGTATTGGGGGTTAGGGTTAGTGGGGTTTAGGGTTTAGGGTTTTGAGGGGAAGAAGATGGGGAAGATGAAATTAAAGTGAGGTATAAATAGAGAGAGAGAGACACTGGGAGCCCGACCTTATTAGCGATCTAGTCGTTATTCCCAATAGCGACCTCAGTTAAGTTATTATTTTTAAAATTTTCAGAGAAGAGAAGCTCTCTAAATTTTGCCAAGTGTGGAGAATACACTGCATTAGTGGTCGTTATTCACATTAGCAACTTAATTTATACTAAGGTCACCAATAGGAATACTGACAGATAAAAAAAATTCTAAAAAATTTACAACATAGGCCGCTATTCCCATTAACGGCTTCTAAAATGAAGAGACTGATATTGAGAATAGCGGCCGCTGCTGACATGGCATAGAGTAGCCCACGAGCACTAATAGTTTGGAAAGTAGCCCTTAAACGCAAATATTTTCAAAAAATGGCCTAGTGTGGCAAAAATTCCAATTGTTCTGATTGAACCTTCAAAAAAATAAATATTATGCTAATCAACGTCCCCACAAAAATTTTGCACTAATCAACTTCTGACAAGTCACGCAGGTGTGTCAGTAGTCCATTCATCACAAGGGTGGAAGGTCAAAACAATCAGACATTTCAAAAGGGAGGAATGCTACACATACCTCATTTTCTACCCCAAATCTACATTGGGCTTGTCTTTCAGTAATTATTAGGTCCATTAATTACTAAAAGACAAATGGGTAAGACCTGATAATCACTAAAACAAAAGCTCAATGTAGGTTTGGGGTAGTAAATGAGGTATGTGTAACATTTCTCTTCAAAAGGAGGATTCTGAATAAAATAATTTTGAAAAGTTTAAAGAGGAACCAGTTGTTTCAAATGACGGTTTCTTAAAAATTAAAAAAATAAAAATTTAAAAAGGAACAATTCGTTTCTTAAAGACTTTTTTCACCAGGCGCTGGTAAGTGGCTCCAGCGTTCTTCAACCCGAAGGGCATGACTCGCTAGCAATAGAGGCTTTGGTCGATGTCTTCGGGATGTCGAGAGGAAACATTCAGATATGTTTATATCCCAAGAAGGTATCCATGAAACTGAGGAGCTAGTGCCCGGATTTGGCACCGATTAAGGCATCAATGTTGGGGAGTGGGAATGGGTCATTTAGACGTGCTTTGGTTTAGTTCGATGAAGTCGATGCAGATCCTCCACTTTGTCATTTACTTTATTTACCATGACTTTGTTGGCTAGTCACTAAGGGTAGCTAACTTCTTGAATGAAGCGAGTGGCAAGGAGTTCGTCGACCTCTTCCATGACCGCTTGTTTTCTGTCGGGGGCGAACTTTCTGCGCTTTTGCTGGACCGGCTTGACAATCGGATTAATTAATATTGAGGCATGATCAAGTCTTTCGAGATACCATGCATGTCAACGACGGTCCACGCAAAAAAATCCCGGTTCTCCCTAATGCAACTGGCAATTTGTTCTTTGACTCGGTGGAAGAGTTTTGCTAACCCGAAAACACTTCGTCTGATCTGCTTTGAACAAGGAGATTTCTTCTAATTCATTCATGGCCTCGGATTCAAGACTCCTATGTTAAGGGAGTTCTATGGCATCAACGGGGCAGACTAAGCCCCTATTGTGGTTGTGTAACATGTGAGAGCCGCATCTTGGCTTCCCTTAACTTCTCCTACCCCTGCTGATGTAGGGAACTTCATCTTCATATAGAAAGCTAAGGCCACGGCATGAAGAGTCGCTATACCTGGCCGACAAAGGATGACAATGTAGATGGCTTTCACATTGACAACCATGCATGTCATGGCTTCAGTTAGGGTAGTTGGGGCGTTTTATGCATTTACATCGAGTGTAATTATTCATTCAATTTGGACCAGGACCCTAGAGAAACCATGGAGGGATACCCGTGGGTTTAAGACGGTCCCTAAAGAGTTTACAGCCTTGGAAAGTTTCCAAGAAGCGGATGCTCATTGAACTGCCACTATCCACCAAGATGTGGTGCGCTTCATGGTTTGCCAAGCAGAGACTGATTACTAGTGCGTCAAAATGAGGTGTTCAAACGCCTTTTATATCCTTTTCCGAGAAGGTCACAGGGACCCCCAAACTCTTGGGGGGGGGGGGGGGGGTTGTGCACTGATTTTACCTCACAGACGAATGCTTTTTGGGAGGAGTTAGATTCCCCACCCATTGGGATGGAATTGACAATGGTTAAGTGCTCTGAGTCTTGAGATTCAGATTCTTTCTTTGCACGCTTGTTAGCTCACCAAACCTGAGGAGGATCAACCTTATCTTTTTCTGGTGTACTTGGAGAGGTAGCCTCGCTAGATCAGAGCTTCGATCTCCTTTTTAAAGGCTCGACAGTCATCAGTTTTGTGGTCATGTTCCCTATCAAACCGGCACCGTAGGTTCCTATTCGTTCTTTTGTCCAGCATGTTCATCCTAGGAGGAGGAAGAAGTAATGGGACTTCTTGGGCCCTTCTTCATTGGTATTCATTCGTTTGTTCCTAGATGAATGTTCACCTTGGCCCTGGGGATGATGAGCCTCTTCAGCTCGGATGTACTTCTCACTTCATTATAGAAGTTCAGAGAAGTTCCGAGGAGGCTGCTTGGCTAGGGATGCTTTGAGGTTGGTATGGTGGAAGTTGTGCCTGAAGGCGGTAGCCGCTACGGTTGAGTCAATGGAGGGGATGGATCTGGAATCGTCAGTGAAGTGTCATACAAAATCCTTGAGAGGCTCCCCATCCCTTTGTTTCAAATCAAGCAAGGAAGCACTCATCTTCTCAGCCTTGCAATTGTTGGCAAAGTGGGTGAGGAATAGCTCTTGGAGCTGATCGAAGAAGAAGATAGATCCTGGATAGATACGGTAGTACCATTTTTGTGTTGATCCCTTCAGGGTTACTGGGAACGTTCTGCATAGGAGCGCATCAGGAGCTCAGTGAATCATCATAGAGTTTTGAAACTCTCGATGTGATCTACGAGACTAGATTCACTATTGTAAGACTCGAAGGTTGTTAGCTTAAATTTCTCTAGAATGGGAGCCTCAAGAACTGACATAGAGAAGGGAGGTCAGTTAGGCCGGTAGCCTTTGCCTTGGTGACCCACCTCTTGATCGATTTGAACAAGACGGTCCTCTATCTCTTGGAGGCAGCGAAGGATCAGGTCTTCCCATCCCTCGGATTGAATTGAGGCCCGTGAGACTCTCCTTGTTGCATAGTTCTAGGATGGTGATAGGATGGTGATCACTTGTGTGATGGTCGCTATTCGAGACTACTTAAGGGGCTTTGAGAACTTGGTCTTTGAAGTCGCAGAACTCGGCCCAGGTGATGGGTGCCTCATCTTCTCTATTTTTCTTGGGAGCTCGCCAAATAAATGGAGTCGTACTCCTCTCACGTCTTCATCCACATGAGGAGGGCATTCGATGAGATATCTGTCGTCTAGGAGAAGAGTTTCTCCTACTCCCTTAGTGCTCTGAGCGGGGGACTACATCTTGAGCGTGCTTTTCATCTAAGCGCTAGCGAAGGTCTGTCCCTTGCTGTTGGGAATTGATAATGTCGCGGTGATCTGACTGTGCAAGATACAACGAATAGGGGGAGCCTATGTGGACTGAGACCCGATCCTCAATCTGGTGAGGCCCAGGGCAAGGATCAGAGTAACGTCATTGGGAGCCTGCCAATTCAGCCTTGCTTAGGGGAGGCTGCGATGATGGCCGTAGAGGTTGCCCCAGAGGAGGAAGAGGAAACACCGGCTTGATGACATGTGGGCACAACCTTCCTTCCTTTGGGGGACATGGTTGAAAGTATTTTTTTGCCGGTGATATCTGATCAGAGGGGCTTATATGTAATTTCTCAAAGATTGTGCCAATATGTTGCTTTATTTTTTCTGGTGTAGGAGCAATAACATGATTAATTCTTTTTTAGGGAGGAAACTTACAATTTGTATCGTTGATCAGATTTGAAATTTGATGGCTGAAGTCTTCTTGATTTGAGTCTGAACCATTGAGGACGCTTGGATCTGGATTTGATTGCTGAAAGATCGCCGGTGAACCTACACAAAGTCTGAACACCGAGGTTGGCCCTTGTGAAAAACCTTCGGACGCTCAAGTCAGTAACTCAAAAAGAAGATTAGAGTTTCAGTGGAAAAGTTATGATTCCCCCCCCCCCCCTTAAAGGGGGGGGGGCTTAAAGACTTGAGAAAGTATCTTTCAAATTTGGTTGGAGATTCCCTGGTTGAGGGATATAATTAATTATTCAATTCCTAATTTGAGAGATTTGACTATTGGCTGTAATTAGTTACAAAATTTCTCTTTCTTAGGTTGTAAGTAAGTCATAATTGTGGAACTTATTGAGTTGATGGGCTTGAAAATGGCTCATATTCCTCTAGTGGGCATGTAATTATTATGGAATTATTGTTCTACCTTTTAAGAAGCTTTAAGATGCCTGCCGAGATCGTGCGGCTCTAATTTTACTCATTCACCGTTCATATCGGATATGATTAAATTAGCGAACCTTGGATAGACTTCAAAGTATGTTCTGATTACCTCATCTTTATAATTAAAAAACTTTACATGGGTTTATAATATTGGATACATGCCTCCTTATAAACCTTTAGGAGGTGTTTGGTACGTGGGAATGTGCAAAGGAATCCCAAATT
The DNA here is from genome assembly GCA_017893485.1 of Hemerocallis citrina. Taxonomy (NCBI): domain Eukaryota; kingdom Viridiplantae; phylum Streptophyta; class Magnoliopsida; order Asparagales; family Asphodelaceae; genus Hemerocallis; species Hemerocallis citrina. Next base: position 24,887,323 of record CM030359.1, on the reverse strand, counting down.
CCCCATTAAATTACCTTGTTTGGTATTTGACAAGCATAGTTTTGGAATGAATGATGGATTCCCAAGGGAATCAAAATTCTTTGTTGGGAAGAATTTCCATTCCCCCAAAAAACCATGGGATTCGAGGATTCTCATAGTATTTTCATAACAAACAATAAAATAACCGAAAAAAACTAGATTAAAAAAATATTCCTTCATCAAAACCATCGGATTTGAGGATTCCCAGAGATTTCCATAACAAACAATAAAAAAAAAGAATAAAAAAAATACAATAATAACAGATTCCCAGGAATGCAATGTATTATACCAAACGCAATAATGCAACATTCCCGGGAATCTTCATTCCCACCCTCACAATCCTTGGAATCCTCTCATTTCCGTGAATCTTCCAATCCGTGTACCAAACACCTTATTAGATTATATCTAATACACTCTGAAAACGACCAAGATACTTTACTGTCATAGTTATCTCTTGAGGTTATCTTCATCCTTTGTAGAGATATCCCATATAGCTTAAAGTTTTATCGTGGTTATACCAAAACGCATTTAAGTTGTTTTTGACATAGGAACTATTAGAGATATAGTTGTAATAATTTATTATATTTTGAAAAAATTCCGTAGTTGTTTGTGCTAACTATATAAAAATCATTGTATCCAATTAATAGATAAGAAATAACATACTTTTATATGATATCAAAGCTATGGTCCTAACCCTAGCCAGCCGACGTCGTAGATTGCCACTCGTGGCCTTATCGTACGACCAAGCCCAATAATCGTTGGTGCCCTCATGAAGGATCACCACATCTCCTTCTCCCCTGCACTGTCTCTCCACCAAAACCCATTTCCATCAGTCCATCACCACAAGAACTATTCCTTTTATGATAAATCGTATATAGAGTATGGAACGAAGACTTGATTCTTCCCTGTGTCCTATCGTAACCTCCTGGCCGCTTCTACTACCTTTTTGGGAAACCAGTTAGTATGAAAGGAAAGACAGAGATGTAACACCCCGAATTTCAAATAAGGATAAATTCGAGATTTCACAGGATCTTTACTTCACTTCGTACAATTTTACAAGGAATTTCAAAAACTTTTCTAATAGTACATCAGAATTCATTTACACTTGGTTTTTACACAGCAGAAAATTACAACATTTGAAAACAAAATGTAACTAGTACAACTTCATAAACTGAGTCATCGATTGCATCATATACTCCTTCAAAAATAGTCCATTACCTGCATGTCAATCTGTGGGCACGTCAGTCACTTACAACTAACGAAATGTTATACTCGGCTATCCTCTCTATGCCGTACATATAACGATCTCATTACTTTAATAAAAATAAAACATTTGAATGAATAATAAAGTGTTAATGTGTCTACGCTAAACATGCAAGTGTATGTCATGCCTTAATGCCTAATGCACACAATTCTACACTAGGATGACACTAATGCACACTTGTTCGGATTCTATGCATCTCATACTACATAGGTCCGAGGGCAAGTGCCTACGCCCTTCACAATACAGGGTTCGATCACTCGCCATGAAACTACCCAGTAGCAAGAACAAGGTTCAGGCATTCCACGAGTACGGATCCCAGCCCCAGAGTACACTGCCCGACTGTTATACAGACTCCTCGTCGTGCGAATCCCCCGCAAGTACCACTCTAGCCCCGGTATACGTATATACACTGTGGAACGAAAAACTATCCGCCCAACTATTCATGATCCCGGAGTACACCGCCCAATCAATCATTATAATCCTGGATTTCAAAAATAAACTCATCCCCATCGGAGCAACCACAGTCCCAGAGTATACCGTCCGACTGGGTCTATAGTTCCGAAGTACATCGCCCGACTATATAGAGTACCTCATTTACGTTTGCCCAGGTTTACTACACTTCACTTAAGTGCCTAACTCTTAATGTTCAAAACATGAATAATCTTTCAAGCCTAGAATTAGTATTACCTACTACCGGGCTTAATCAACCTCCACCGAGATAGCTCCATGGCTAATCTCAAAATATAATAATCATTTCATTCAAAATTGCCGGTATACGAGGCCTTACTAACTCTAAATTCAAATTTCTCATGTACAAGAATAATGGGTATTCATACCCTTTCAATAATCATGCCTATGCCTCCAACTTATTCATGATTCCACTTAGTATTGATTCATGCCTTTTCAAACATAGACAAATGGTCTCTATCTCAAAAGAATTCAACATTATAAACTTATATAAGCAATTGAAACAAATTCCTATCTCAACATGAGTGTTTGTTCAATAACATTCATTTCAAGAACACAATTTCGCTACATGATTTATTACAACAAAATCTAAGTCATCACAATGTCTTTGTTCATTATAAAAATATTTCTAAATAAGATATAAGTGTAATTCGTTAAAAGATCACTTCACAAAATATACTAGAATTCTCTTCTCATGATTTTCATTTCTTTTTATACTTAAAATTATACAAGCAAACTATCCTCTAATATTTTCATTCCACTTTATATCCATAACCCATTTTAATTAGGGCTCCATTACATTAAAAAAATCCATTTCATATTCAAAATTAGTTTCAATAAAAATTTCATTTCACATCTACAATTAGTTTCAATTAAATCCCTTTAGAAAAATATCAATTCATTGAAACAACAAAAAAAATAAATAAAAGGGTGCTCCTGGGTTTCGAACCCATGACCCCAGATCGAACCGCACAGAGCTCAAGCACAACTCGCCGACCACTAGTCCAAGTGGACTTTGGTGTTCAAATGCCTCGATAAAAACCCTTTATGTTCACTCTGGGCTTCGGGTGAATTTTAAAATAAGAAAAAATTATATACTTGGGCATAACGAGTTTCGAACCCAGGCCCAAAGGGAAACCAGCGCAACACTTAGACCACTAGGCCAAGTGCACCTATCGATATGTAGTCTCTTCATATGTTTTTATTCCAACTTTCTATTATTCCACTATTTCACAAACCTCGATTTTCTAATTGTTCTAATCGTTTATTAGGCTGAAACTAAGTTTACTTTCTACAGTAACTCAATGATTAAAAATCCATATTTTAGACAATAAAAATCAAAATTTTAATTTATTTCTTCCTATTGATAAACATGAATTTACATTTATTCAATGTAATCAAAATAGCGCATTATGTCTTTTATAGACCATCAAATGAGTTTAATAGTATCAAATTTACTTTACAAAATAAAATTTGTTTGCTTAACAAAAGAAGGAATCCCAACAATTGTTCATACATTCAATTATTCATTCATGTATACTAGTGCATGGTAGAAAGATCAATTATTTCTTTTCTCATTAACACTACATGTTGTAATTTAATTTACTCATCATAACATGATTTACTACCATGGTTTATGTGATTGTTTCTTTACTTTCAATTTTCATGATAAATAGTAAATTACTTAATTTCAACCAAGTTTTAGCATGTCATACTAGCACACATCACATTCAACTTTTATTCTATTCATTATTAGCATGGTAATAATAAAATCATGAGTTGCTACAATATCTCATTCAATTTTTTACTACTCATTAACATATTAACATGCAAATCCTACTTAGAAAGCATAAGAACACCCACCTTTAGTGAAGGGTTGAACAGACAAGATGGAAGCACTCCTAGCTCCAACCACGCAATCCTAGCTCCTAGCAACTCCTAGCAAGGCCTTCTCCTCCTAGCAAGAATTCTCCAAAGCAAGAACTCTACCACAAAGATGTGAACACTCTAATCTCTTTCTTTTCTTTTTCTCTTTCTTTTCTTACTTCTGTTACTTCTCTTATTTGGTTATGGTTTTTGGTGTGAGAAAAGAGGAGAAATAGTGGGCTATTTATAGGTCTAGGCTAGGGTCTAATGTGCAAAATTTCACAACCTAATAAATTTCCATTTATCATAATTTAAAACTCATTTTCATAACCACCCTAATTAAATCCTCCAAATCATAACCCCCCTAATTAAATCCTCCAAATCATAACTCCCCTAATTCAAATCCCTCTCTTCTCCCATGTGTACAATCCGGTCAAGCCTAAAAATCGGCCCTAGTGTGTGTGTGTGCATGTACAAATGCACATAAAATTTTAATTCAATCCGATAACTTTGTGTACTAACCTTTTGTAACTTGTTATGTAGTAGTGTACACTTAGTTTTATTTGTAAATTTACTAGTGGGCTTGCTTAATGAGCATATTAATTAATTAATTAATTCAATTACCTAGTGAGCTCACCTCCTAATGGGCTAAATTCTAATCTTTTGGTCCATGGATTAACTAAGGACTAAATAAGTTATGCATGCTAAAAGAAATGAATAATGAGATTAACAAATGAAGATAAAAATTTTGCACGTGCATCATACGTGCAAAGAAAAAAAATGCATTTTAATTAAAATAAAAAGTGGGGTGTTACAAGAGAGGTGGCAAAAGCATTGTACTTTGATATAAAACCATAGGCCGAGAGCCAGGGCCGGCCCACGGCCCAAGCTACCAAAGCTAGGGCTTTAGGCCTCCAATATATATATATATATAAAGAATAAAGGTCTCCCGCCTCCTTACATACCTCACCTGCCTTTTTGGGTTTCCAGAATTCCCGTTTTCCAATTGCCTCTTTGGTTTTCCAGAAAGGCCTCTCATCTCTCAGCCGCTTCTTTCTCTCTCTACCGACTTCCTCTCCCTTCTCTCACCCCGACGTAGCGACGCTCGCCCTCTCTCTCTCCACCTGCAACCCCCTTCCACCATTGCTGATGTCCCTGTCGTCTTCTTCCTCGCCGTCGAGCCTCACCACCGAACCATCGAGTCCCATTGTCGGCCTTGCCTCCATCGTAGCCTGCGCCTTCCCGTCACCATCGTCACCACCATCGTTTGCTCATCAAGCCACCCTTGACTGGCGACTGCCCTCGCCAGTGCCTCCCTGAGGCCTGAGCCCCACCACACCAACCCCATCGCCTTCCTCATCTTATCACCCGCACCCATCCCTTGCTTCATCGCCTGCAACCATCCGCTGTTCTCTTCCCCCGCTCGACTGCAACCAGCACCAGCGCCGCTAGTACACCACCACTGCACCATAATCCCCGCTTCATTCTCCAGCCAAGTTTTATTGTTCTAATCTCTTCTCTTTTATTTGAATTCTGTAGTCTCTTAATTTAGTCTTAATTTTCATTGTTTTTATTTTTAAATATATAAATGTCAACTCAAAAATTTGAATCAGGTTATTCGAAACTCAAAAAAAAATTGAAGCTTTAATTGAATCACAAAAAGGGGCTTTAGATAAATTTGTTAAAACAAACAAAAAAGGTAAATTTGAAAATATAGATGGTTGCTCATTAAATGAACAACTTAACAATGTATACACAAATGAAACTGAAAATAGAGAAGAAGAATTAGTTAATGAACAAGTTAACAATGGAGACACAAATGAAAATAGAGAAGAAGTGTTAGTTAATGAACAAGTTACCAATACAAATGAAAATGAAAATAGAGAAGAAGTATTAATTAATGAACAAGATAACAATGTAGATACAAATGAAAAAGAAATTAGAGAAGAAGTATTGGTTAATGAGCAAGATTGTATAATTTGTATTGATTTTCATACTCATAGTGAAGATAAAGAAGAAATATTAGAAGAATCTACTACTAAAAATATATTTGATCCAAGTCAATGGACAAATATTGATAGAAGTTTGAGAAATCTATTAGTAGAAAATGGTCGTATTAAAGTTACCGATATAGATTTTCCTAAGTATGAATTTGCAAGACATTTTTCTTCATCACTTTACATTCAAAAGTTGTCCAACAGAGAAAAGCGTGAAAGAAGATGGTTCGTATATTCCCAAGATTTGGATAAAGTATTTTATTTTTGTTGTAAATTATTTAATGCTCTTTCTGGTACAAGTAAATTAGCAAGTGAAGGTAGTAGGGATTGGAGAAATATTAGTTTTAAGTTGAAGAGTCATGAGATAAGTAATGAGCATATTACTAATATGAGTTCATGGATTGATTTAGAAATGAGATTGTTAAAAAATAAAACAATTGACAAACATGTTCAAGAAAGAATAAATAGAGATGGGGAGCATTGGAGGAATGTATTATTTAGAATTATTGCAGTTGTTACAACTCTTGGAAAAAATAACTTGGCCTTTCGTGGGACAAACGAAAAGATTTACCAAGAAAATCATGGAAATTTTTTATGCCTAATTGAAATGATTGCAGAATTTGATCCTATAATGCAAGAACACATTCATCGGATAATGATATTCATAATCATTATCTTGGACTTAGAATACAAAATGAATTAATAAATTTGCTAGCAAATGAAATTAAAACTAAAATTTTAACAAAATTTTGAACGCAAAATATTTTTCAATCATACTTGATTTTACTCCTGATATAAATCATCAAGAACAAATATCTATTGTATTACGATGTGTGGATATTTCTCCAACCCTAGTACAAATAATTGAATATTTTTTAGAATTTTTAAAAGTAGATGATGCAGCTGGAAAAGGTATTTTTGATGCTATTATTAATGAAATAAATACTGTTGGACTTGATCTTAGTAACTTGAGAGGACAAAGTTATGATAATGGGTCTAATATGAAAGGAAAACATCATGATTTTCAAAAAAAGTTTTTAGACATTAATCCTATATCATTTTATACTCCATGTGGTTGTCATAGTTTAAATTTGGCACTTTGTCCTAAATCTACATCTTTTTTTGGAGTGTTGCAACGTATATATACACTATTTTCTTCTTCTACTAAAAGATGAAAAATTCTACAAGATCATATCCCTAGCCTAACTCTTAAATCATTGTCACAAACACATTGGGAAAGTCGTGTTGAAAGTGTAAAAGTTATAAGATTTCAAACTTCACAAATAAGAGATGCTTTATTGAAATTATGCGAAGTTAATGATGAACCTAAAATAAAAAGTGAAGTTGAATGTTTAGCGACTTATGAGCTTAAAAATTTTGAGTTTTTGTTAGACATGCTATTTGGTATGAGATATTGTTCCCGGTAAATTCAGTTAGTAAAAACTTTCAATCAAAGGATATGCGGATGGATGTTGCTATAAAACAATTGAAAGGTCATTTCTTTTTTTGTAAAATATATGGAATATGGATTTGAAAATGCTATAATTTCTGCTAAAGAAATTTCTATTGAAATTGATATAGAACCCAAGTTTCGTGAAAAACGTGTTATTCGTAGAAAGAAACAATTTGATGGGAATATGGACAATGAAGTTTTAAAATCTCTGTGAGAATCATTTAAAACTGAATACTTCTTGTACATAATAGATCAAGCAATTACTTCATTCCAAAGTAGATTTGAACAATTTAAAATATATCAAGATATTTTTTGTTTTATATTTAGTATTTAGAAATTAAGGTCATTGGAAATTGAAAATTTAAAAGCATATTGTCTTAACCTTGAACGATCATTAAAACAAAATTACATCTTAGATATTGATGGGTTAGATTTATTTTTAGAATTGAAAATTTTTAAGAGAAATGATACAAGTGGAAAATGATACACCAATTGACATACTTAATTATATTAATACATTTGATTCTTTTCCAAATGCATATATTGCTTATAGAATAATGTTAACGATTCTTTCTTCAAAAAAAATAATGTTAACGATTCCCGTAACTTTTGCTTCAGCGGAAAGAAGTTTTTCAAAACTAAAATTAACAAAATCTTATCTAAGATCAACAATGTCTCAACAAAGATTAAATGGATTGGCTTTATTATCAATTGAAAAAGAAATGTTAAATGAAATTGATTACAATAATATAATAAATGATTTTGCATCTCAAAAAACCCGAAAGATAACATTTAAATAAAAATATATTAATTTTAACAAAATATTATTATAAGCTTTTAAAATGCCTCATTTCGGAGTTCGCTTTAGACCTCAATAAGTGTTGGGTCGGCCCTGCTTCAAAGAACCCTGTACCGGGCAAAGTTCCTCGCATAAGATTCCAACATTTGATCCATGATTCATATGTATCTTCTGTGATCATCAAACTGATTTTACAAAGAATTTAATGCAAAAGTCTACAAGTTGTAACTATATGGTAATTGTTCGGCTTTCACATGGGTCGAGGAGAAAAAATGGCAAATATGCTGAAGGGTATGGATATCTTATAGAATCGAAGGGGCTGCTGGATTGCATTGAGGTATGCATCTCAATATCCTGAAAGGCTTTCCTCAAATTTCGATGACATCATGCTGGATGTGCAGATGCTAAGAAGATTGAGCAGCTCTCCCCTTATATTATATATGATATTGTATATCCTCGATCAATTTAAAATCCTCCCCCCCCCCCCCCCCCCCCCCCGTGATGCTTTTTCTTTTTCTCCAACCAAATGCTTCCTTAATCGAATGCAACCAATCTAAGAGCAGGTCGTTCATTTTTCTTTTTTTGGGGCTCCATCAGTATAACACAATTCTTATGATGAGAGTGACTTTGATTTTGCAACTGCACTGCCACTACGCCCTCATCATTGACCCTGAAATCTACAACGTCCATCGCCCACAGGGGCGAGAGGTGAAGGTGATTCTTCAAATTGGTTGTGATTTGGTTGGGTTTTACGTGAGAGAGAGAGAGTGAGAGAGTGAGAGAGTAAAGACGTTGCTTCTCACTACTCTATGCAGGTGCCTGTTTGAGTTTGTGAGTAATCATCTGAGAGAGTATAACTTCATTGCTCTCTTAGACTGTGAGAGGTGAAGGTGCGACAGTTCTCCTTTTGGGTGTGACTCCAATTGAACCATGTGTGAATTTGCGTTGGTGAGGTAGAAGGAGGGGAGCGGCAAATTTTCAAATCCCACAAGATTCGCTTCAGGTGGGTGGGCGCGTGCCGTGGAGGTGGGTGCTCGAAGCTTGCTTGACGGACATACAATTAGTTGGTCCTCGTAGATTAGAGTGAGAGCTGATTATATGTACTGGTCATGTCGCTTCATTTTTTTTCTCTGTAGGTTGTAACTTGTCCCAGCATGCTGGGGTGTTTTGTTAATTTCTTATTAATGAAACAGGGTGGCCTTATTCCACCTTTTCACTCAAAAAAAAAACCTATGTGTACGAGTGTTGAGTCTAATGCGGAATAACTCAAACCTAGATGCTAACAAAAGAAACTAATCAAAGATATGAGAACAAACAAACAAACAAACAAACCAAGCACACTAGAACATACAAGATTTTTTCGAGGTTCACCTAATGCAATGGCTACTACCCCATACACAGACACTTATGTGATTTCCACTAGAAATAATGAAAAGAAATATGTTACAATCACTCAAGAACTCATCACCAAGGTGTAGAGTTCATTTTTTTCTCCTTTCAAGAATGGCTGATTGATCTATCTTTCTCACTTGGAATAATACAGAATTACTCTCAGTTAACCCTAATAATCGTACACCATACATACAAAGGGTTACAAAAGATTAGATCTCAACCGTAGATGATCAACACCATCAAAAGTGATGGTCAACTGCAATCATACCCCAAGTAAACAAAGAGCGAGTGCGGTCGACTGCCCTGCTGGCAGTCGACTATCAATTCTTGAATAATGCTCGCAGCATTTGACGGTCGACTACCCTATCGACAGTCAACTGTCAATTCACATGTTGTTCTACTTTCTACCTAGAGCTACTGCACTTCTCGCTGCTGCTTCTTTTTCCTTGATGTGCTTATTTAATCTTCTTCACAATGTTCTCGTGTATTGGATCCACCAATCCCAACAATCTCCCACTTGGAGATATATACACGAAGTCTCTAACGTGTTCTTCATTTCTCTTTTGGCCTATTCAATGCATGTGCCTCTGCGAGTCTCTTCAACAATTAAACTGGAGACAATCCAATAGCGGTATAAAAATTGTAGCTTCTTGCCATCCACTACCTTTGTGAGCATGTCAGCCAGATTCTTAATGCTAAGAATCTTCGATAGCTTCAACCACCTTTTTCAACAACCATCCTGATGAAGTGATATCTCATCTGAATGTGTCGAGTCCTAGCATTATACACCGAGTTCTTTAGCAAGAATACTGCACTCTGATTGTCATAGCATGGATCTCCTATGGGTTTCCTTTTACGCAACTGGTCCATGAGTTCCGAAATCCACAACATGTCCTTCGAAGACTCTGTAAGTGCTATATACTCTAACTCTGTAGTTGAATGTGCTACAACCTTCTGTAAGTATGAAACCTAAGTAACAGTTGTACCTCCAATAGTGAACACATACCCTGTAGTATTTTTACAACTGATATGGATAAAAATAGAATAAAGTTCGGATCATTTAAATCGGGCACGAATCTTAAAGCTCTCAGGAGTAAAACGAAAATTTCAACAGATATAGGCCCGATGAGATGAAATGGGCCGTTTCAAGCCTATCGACCCAATCCAGCCCGTAATAGGGACGGTTACAACAACCCTAATGCAGAAGAGTCCAGATCCATTGAACCCAATTTAAACCCCCTATTTATAGGGGGTAACTGATTATATCCCTACACCCACAAGAAAGAGTTTGAAAGCTCAATCTCTTCATCAAGAGAGAGCCCAGACTAGGTATCTTCATGTGAAAAGGATAACCGGCTTTATCCAAACACTGAGAAGTAAAGATAGATGAATATGAAACTGGTCCCCCTCGGTGACTATATATACCTCGAGACCTCCCCAAAAACTAGGAAACTGACAACTTCACTCTCAAAACCCACCATATCTTCGAGTTTCTGACTTGGGCGTCGGAGGGTCTATCGCCGAGGCCACCCCGGTGTTTCAGAATTGATTGCAGGTCTACGGGAGCAATTTTAGTCGTTCTTGACGATTAGATCTCAGAGTCAAGTGCAGTTTTTTAGCGGTCAACATCGACGAATAGAGAAGGTTCGATCTTTACTGTTTTTAGTTTTAAGGATTCATGTATGTGTTTGTTCCCACAAAGAAATAAGCAGCAACAGATTAGCTTCATTTGTGGGAAGACAGGAAAGATCACTGATCCAACTTTGTCAATCCGAAACCACCCTATCAACCATGCCTCTGAGAAGGAAGGCAATGACGACGACTACCAGCCAACAAGCCAGCCATCTTCACCTCCTCCCTTCGCGGAGGACCCACCTCAAAAACTTCAACAGGTTCAGTAGTCTCAACCAGACCAACAACCTTGATCCGAACATCCCCCTCTTCAGCAGATTCAGACTCCGTCCAGTGGAGCAACGCCAGGGGGCTCTCGCCGAAGCTGTCCCAAACAGCCACTTGCACGGCCGTTCGTCAAAAGTAGAGGACCCATTCTACGGTGCTTCAGTCACAACCGAATCTTCGTCAAGTCATCGTTAACTACCAGAAGGGGTTCAACCTTCGAATCTGCCTAAATGAGAGGCGATCCCATGAAGGAGCCCCTCATCCAGAACAATAGAGAAATAAGAGGAGCCTCTCTCCTCGAAGATCGATGTCCAGAAGAACCCCCTCTCCAAGGGGACGAAGATGGTCCCTCGGCAATGAAGAAGTGAGACAGCAGCCAGAGAACCAGTTCACAGGGCTAACATAGTTGAAGAGGCACTTGTCACCAATGCAGAGTTCCAAAATTTCAAAGATGAAATCCTCGAAGCCAACAACGTCGCCCCAAACAAGGGCCGACAAATAAAAAGTCGCCGTCTTGCCACTGTACATGAGGAAGAGTCCTGCGGGTTGATCAGATCTGACCAGAGGGACGACTCAATCCTTCGCCGCCTCCGAGAGATGGAAGACTGTCTCAACAAGATAAACCGAGAGGAAGACCAACAGGCCAAAACCTTTTGCCTAAGCAGACCTCCCTTCACCAAGTCAATGGAAGCCCCTATCCCCGAGACCTTCAAGCTACCTCACTTTGAGTTCTACAATGGAGAGTCTGATCCAGCCGATCATATCAAGAATCTTAAAACTCTCATGATGATCCATCAAGCCTCAGACGCGCTTCTCTGCAAAACTTTCCCTATAACATTGATGGGGCCAGTAAGGGAGTGGCACTCCCGCCTATCTCCAGCCTCCATCTTCTCAATTGATCAGTGTAAATAACTTTTCCTCACCCATTTTGTCAGCAGCCGCCAAACCGAGACGATAAGCGCATCCCGGCTAGACCTGAATCAAAGGAAAAGGGAACGGCTCAAGGACTTTATTTGGTGTTTCCATAGTTGAGTTCCGATTTATCGCTTCCTTCGATCAAGCAGTGGCAGCTGCCACATTCAGACACAATGTCAATAACACCGACCTCAAGGCATCCCTTGTTAAGAAACCTACTCGGGGCTTCTTGAAACCCCTGCTTATGAGTGAGAGGTATATCCAAGCAGAAGAGGCTATCAAACCCCCTGGTCAAGAAGAGCCCTCATCTGGGAATAAACGAAAGAGTGCAAATGAAGAAGGATCTCAAAAATTTTAGAAAGACGACAATGTCTACTCTGCCCTCCTCCTCGTTTTGAGAAGTTCACCCCCCCCTCAATGCTAATATATCAGCAGTTCTCATGGAGTTGGACAAGGAAGGGCTACTCTACGCTCCCCCTAAAATGAATACCCCGGCGAAGAGGAGAAACAGAGATAAGTGGTGACGCTTCCAGAGGGACCATGGCCCCGATACAGATGATTTTCGTGCTCTTAAGGAAGAGATCAAAAAGCTCATAGAGTGGGGGCACCTATCCAAATTCTTCTGAAGAGACAAAGTCGATCTTCCAACACCCCCGAGGAGCTAACAAGCAGGCCGAGAAGCCAATTGAGTCCCAAGACTTAGAGCGAGGAGCAGTCCTCCAATTGATCCATGGAGGGCCTATGGGGAGAGAATCAAACTCCTCCTGAAAGGCCTTTATCCGAGAAGTTAATTCGGTACATAACCTCCCTCCACCTAATAGCTTAGGAGTTCCGGTGACATTCTTAGACAGAGACCTAGAAAGCTTTCGAACGCCTCACAAATCCGGCAACTCAAGAAATGGGGCTAAGAATGTCTTCAAAGTGTACTATATATTGTTCCTTCTTTCTTTAGTTATAGAGTAGACTCAAACATTGAACAAGGAATGCAGAATAGAATCATCTGAATCATTGTAGGATATTCCATCTAGCTGGGGTTGGCTTTCTCTCACCAGGAAAGGGGAAACCAAATGAAGCAGATGAACGGGGGATTATAACCCACAATATGATCTTGAAGATGGGTACCTTCCTTCATTGAGAAACGAAACAACTTCCTCTTCCAGTACATCCGATCCAATAATGACAATCCCGAGTAGTCAGTTTTAAGTCTCGCCCACAGACTCGCCACACTTGTCTCATCAAGGAAATCACACTTGACTTCGTCTTCTAATTGCAGCCGGATTAAACGCAATGCCTTGAAACAAATCTCATCCCACTTCTGCTGCTTCTTGTCAGTTGGCTTCCCTTTATCTCCTTCTAGGGCAATATGCAAGCCCTTTTGAACCAATGTGTGATACATGTCCACCTTCCAAATATTATAGTTGATCTTACCGTAAAACTACTTGATCTTCGTGATCTGATCTGTCAACTTCTCCAAGGAACTCGAGCAAACCCTAAACTGTAAAAGATTTTTGACCTGATGCTCTGATACCAATTGTTAGGAATTATGCGTCAGATCTTGTTAAGACTTCGACACGATCAATACAAACCACCAAGAAAATAGAAGATCACACCAAACATACAAAGCACACAATATTTGTCCCGATTTGGGCAAGCTTTAACTCGGGGGAGAAAAACCGAGATATTATTCAACTAGAGAAAATACAAGAGTTAAAACTCTCACCACGACCCTCTCTCAATCCTAACTAGAAATACTTGATGTTTACAATCAAAAATTACATACCTCTCAGATGAAGTACTCTCCTTTTCTATTCGGAATTCAATATAATCATATCGTTCTTTGAGCCGTTACATTGATTATATAGAGATCTAGAGAAAACCTAGTTTAAACTACTTGATACAATAACCATCTAATGTATACTGAAGAAATAACCATACGATGAGAGTTGTACGATCTAAACTGGAGAAAAATTCGGGCTTCAATCGAATCATCAAGATCCAATACCTGATCTATAGGCTGCATCGATGCGGTCAACTGCCCAAAATGACAATCGAACATGTTTGGCTGATTCCAAACCCGAAAGTGTGGGTGATCGACAGCCCAAAACACAGTCGACCATCAAATCCTTTGTTCCTTTTTGCTGCTGCTCTGCTTGCTTCCGATCTCCCCAATTCCTCTCGTCGCTTCCCCGTCTTCTCTTTACATGGAGAAAGTATGCAAGTGTTGCTGTTGATTATGGTGTGGAAGCAAACCGATGAATTTGTGGATTCTTTGAGGGAACGAATAAGGCAAACATGTTGACTTTCACCAGCGTTTGACTGGTTTCTCACCGTTGTCGTGAACCTGCAAAAAAGTTTGATACACCGGGATGGATCCTAGCGACGAACCCTCCGACGCTCCTGTCAGTAATCAGGAAGATTATGAAAGAGCTTTTTTCATGCCCCGGTTCCCAAAAAAGAATACGGAATACGGATACGCGATAAAAGCCCAGCGAATGATTTTCATCATCCTTAAGTTGTTCAAGAATCTTTACAACATCTCACGAAATAATCAGAATCGGAAGCAAAAGAATCAACCAACATGCACATATGAACCAAAATACCAACAAGAATACTTGAAATTAATAATATAAATCTCAAATAGTCATGATCTGAACAAGTCAAATATCCCGGTTCACATCGCCCAAATACAAGATAAATATCCAAGTAATCAAGTACATTTTATTCAAGTTCACGCAACAAATAATAATAATAATAATAAAGCAGAAATTCTAGCACTAATATCTCATATCTCCAATGCCATTGGGCAGCTGACCATCCTGATCTGCAATTAGACAAATTGTAGGAAGAATGAAGAAGAAAACAAGTACCTGTCAATTGCAAGTTACGGGTCACTTATAATGTAGGATACAAGTACATGGGATAGGTAAATCTAAGTAATAAGCCTAGCATGGTATAATCATGATAACAGATTATAAATCATGGCATGGCACGATGAGCAAGTATAATAGTAAGTGTCGAGTGTCAAGTAAACAAGTGTTATGTACCAAGTAACCAGTATCAAGAATCATGTAATCATATAGCATGTATCAAGTATCAACTCTTATGTATCCTGTAGTCAAGTGTCAAGTGGGCATGTATCATGTTCAAGTATCATGTATCAAGTCTTATAGTTATTACTATCTAGGTAGCACTTCATGCCCCCAAAAATATAACACATGGTTGCTACACCAAACAGTTTCACTTTAGATTTCGTAGGGGGTCATACAGGGCAGTGTACTCAGGGACAAGCTCCAAGTATCATGTAAATAAGCTCCAAAACCCAAACAAGCTACAGTGTCATGTGTGTACGTGTCAAGTATATCGTGTCAAGCTCCACATGTAAACAAGCTCCAATAACCACTAGGCTCTCCCGAGTACACGTTTCTGCACTATCCACTACTAGATCTTTCTCTTAACACCGGCTTGGTTATTTTATTATTATTAGTGTCTAACAAGCATGTAGATGTGCAAAACATATCAAGAATAACATGGTATGATCATGTGGCAAGTTCAAGTTGCAAGATAAACATGTGCGAGTACAAGATAGTTCATAAAAGAATAAAAATGAACAAGTCTCAAGTTCAGGACAGCATGACCACACTGCAGTAAAATAGTGATTCCCATTATTACAAATATGCAAATCTGAATCCGTCGAAACGTCTAGAAAAAAGACACCCAACCGAATCATGCGAGTATAGATAAGTTAGACATTAATTCTCAAAAAACATAGCTCAAAACTGATTTGAATACAAAAAATAGGTTCAGCTAGAAATCAGAAAAACGAATTCAAGAGCAGGAAAACAACATCAAAACTCATTAAATAAATCCACGAAAAATCTGGGCTATTTCACTATATGTCTAGTATCAAAATATAAAATTTCATAATTTTTCTAGTAAAACTAGTTTAGCCATCAAAAATCAGAAAACATCAACAAACGATAGTTTGGCAAATCTGGAATTCCCAATACTGCTGTACGAAAACTATAATATCTCGCAACCAGTGAAACAAAATCCAAATCTGCCAAAGGGAGATAAAAATAGAAAAAATATATTAACTTTCATACTTCACAAATATTTTTCATACAGTAAAAAGAATTAGGATGAAAATACGACTCTTTACAGAACAGCGAGTAAAATACAGCAAGTATAGTGTTTATAAATAAGCATGAAACGACATATAAACTCGTCAATAAAAATCTGCCAAAATTATGGGTAATCCCTAATGATATGGCTAAAAATGGGGGTTAATCGGAACCTTCCAAATCGGGCACGAATCTCGAAGCCCAGGGGTAAAATGGTGATTTCCCCCACAAATAGATTCTGAGATGGGTACTGGGTCTCTCCGATAAAGGCCCAATAACCCACAAACGAACCCGCTTCAATCGGGCTCGGGTTTCAACCAGCAATAAAGCCCGATTAGAGGGATAGAATTAGGGTCCCTGATTAGATCCTAATCAACGGCCTTGATTCATGCCTATCCCTCCACTGGGAATTAGGGATTACATTCCTAATCTGTTCACAAGGAGAATATTCCTTATCAGATCACGGGGATTACATTCCTAATCCGTTCCCTAAGACGCCTATAAATACCCCCCATCCATCTCCATTAAGAGGTAATCAATCTTTCACCGGTTTTTGCGCTCTTTCATAGTCTTCCAGATTACTGACTTGAGCGTCAGAGGGTGCGCCGCCGGGAACAACCCCGATGTCTCGCACTTTTTGCAGGTGCACGGCGGGAACGACGATCAAAGCCCGACGGAACAGGCAACAGGTTTACTATTCAGTTTCCCTAAGAATCCACAAATACTATCTGTTTGCCCCCACACCAAAATTAGCGGCAACAGATTGGCGCCGTCTGTGGGAAGCTAACGAATAGAGACCTCTCCTCTTCCTGGTGAACAGGTCTTCTCCAGCCATGCCACCTCACAAAGTCAGGTCAAGGGGTTCCAACCGAGGACCCAACCCTGATCAGCAGCAAGAAGTCCCCAACAATCCTGCTCAACAACAAAGGCAGCTTCCCCCTACGGCGGAAGACCCGCTCCAACAAGACCTTCCTCCTCCTAATCAAACACCCCCGAACGGTCCTAACCCTCAAAAACAGCCTCTTCACCAGGAGCACGTCTCCATCCACAACGCCTCTACGGACTCCATGGCTTCCCATCACCCCCGAGCCTCTGGTCGCCACAATACCGCCCTCAACCGCCAGAAAGATGACGACCTCCGCCGCCACCTGGACGAAAAGCGGGCCCGAGAGGGAGCCTCCCGCCAACACCATCCGGGCGAGCGGTCTCCTCGCCACCGGTACATAGGTCCCCCGTCCGCAGGGGGAGGAAAGAGTCCCCCGAGCATTACCGAAGAAGACACTCCCCGGCGGGTCGGCAATAGCCCAGGAACAATGAGGCACCAATCACCCATGCCGAGTTCCAGCAGTTCGAAGCGACCATCCTGCAGGCTCTCAACCTCCGTCAAAACCCTAATGAGCCGAAGGCCCCGTCCCCTCCTCCGGTCCGAAGCCCACGCCGACAGTCCCCATCTCCTCGTCCTGCTCCTAGCAACTCCCGGCGAACCCCAAGTCCTCGTCGCTCCCGAAGTTACCATCGCCGTAGCCCCCGCTCTCCCTCATACAAAGACGAGTCTAGGGGCTCGGCTGATTACCATCGGAGGGATGACACCATGTACCGTCGTCTTCATGAAGTAGAGAGGCACCTGGGCCAGATAGACCGAGAAGAGGAGCTTAGGGGGAGGACCTTACATCCTAGCCGACCCCCTTTCTCCCGAACCATAGTGGATGCGCCAGTCCCGTTTGGCTTCAAACCTCCCCAATTTGAAACTTACACCGGGGAGACCGACCCAGTTGACCACATCGAGAGCTTTAAGACCTTGATGCTTCTCCACCAGGCTTCCGATGCCCTCCTCTGCAAAACCTTCCCCGCAACTCTCAAGGGCCCAGCTCGAGAATGGTACTCTCGCCTTGCCCCCTCCTCAATATTCTCCTTCGAGCAGTTCGAAACCCTCTTCGTCACACATTTCGTAAGCAGCCGTAGGGCTGAGAAAACCAGCGTCTCCCTATTGCACCTCCACCAAAAGAAGGGGAGAAACTGAGAGACTATGTGAAGAGGTTCACAGCTGAAGCCAGGTCTATAGCATCCCTCGACCAGTCGGTCGCTACGGCAGCATTTCAATCTAATGTCCTCAATTCCAACCTCCGCTCCTCCCTCGCCAAGAAGCCTCCACAGAACTTTTCCGACCTCCTCCTTCGCAGTGAAAAGTATATCCAGACCGAAGAGGCCGAGCAGCGACCAAACTGGGAGGGGTCTACCTCTGGGTTTAAGAGAAAGGGAACATAGGAGGAAGGAGCCAAGAAGCTCCAAAAGGACAATGCCGGTCAGTGCCGAACTCCCCCCAGGTTCGAGAAGTTCACTCCCCTCACCACTAACGTCGCAACTATTCTGATGGAAGTTGATAAAGAAGGGGTCTTACCGCCTGCTCCCAGGATGAACACCCCCGCCAAGAGAAGAGATAAAGAAAAATGGTACCGTTATCACCGGGACCATGGGCATGACATCAACGATTGTCGTGCCCTGAAAAATGAGATCGAAGCCCTTATCCAGAGAGGGCAGCTGACCAGGTTTGTAAGAAAAGACCGAGCCGAACTCCCTTCCCCGCCTCGGGGGGCTAACAAGCGTCCGGAACGAGAAGAGACGCCCAACTTTGAAGAAGAACGAGTCCTCCACCTCATCCACAGGGGTCCAATGGGGGGCTCCTCCAACTCCTCTCGAAAGGCATTCATAAGGGAAGTCAATTCGGTCCGACCCACCCCTCCTCCCAAAGGCCTCGGAGTTCCCGTCACCTTCTCTGACGAAGATCTTGAGGGTGTCCGCACCCCTCATTGTGACGCACTCGTCATCAGTCTTCATATGGCCAACTTCAAAGTGGAGAGGATCCTAGTAGACAACGGCAGCTCCGTCAACATCCTCTTCCTCAACGCTTTTAAAGGCCTGAAGCTCTCGCGGGACAGACTCAAGCCCGCTGGATACACACTCCACGGGTTCACGGGAGTGCCAGTGACTATTGAAGGGGTGATTACCCTCGACGTAACCGCTGGCAAAACTCCTACTACCCGAACGGAGTCGATGGACTTCATGGTCGTGGACGTCCCAGCAGCCTACAATGTCATTTTGGGTCGGCCCGGTCTGGCCGCCCTTGAAGCCGTTCCTTCTGCCTATCATCTTAAAATGAAATTCCCCACCCGGGCCGGAGTGGGAGAAGTAAGGGGCAATCAGGAGCAGGCCCGCAAGTGTTATATGACCTCTACCCTCGGACCCGTCCTCTCCTTAGAAACACTGGAACTCCCCCAAGATGCTGCTCGGCTGACTTCCGAGCCGGTGGACGAATTGGAGGAAGTACTCTTCTCTGACCAGGAACCGACCCACAAGTTCTTTGTTAGCAAGACCCTCCCGTCCGCCCTATACTCAGATATTGTAAAATGCATCCGAAGCAATCAAGACCTCTTCGCGTGGTCGGCTGCAGACATGCCCGGTATCTCCGAAGAACTCTTGGTCCACCGCCTGAGCATTGATCCGGGGTCCAAACCGGTTCAGCAAAAGAGGCGCAAGTTCGCCCCCGAGCGTCAGCTCGCTATAAAAGAGGAGGTAGACAAGCTGTTGAAGGCCCGATTTATACAGGAGGTAAACTACCCTGAGTGGTTGTCAAACGTAGTAATGGTGAAGAAGTCCAACGGGACTTGGAGAATTTGTATTGATTTCACCGACCTTAACAAAGCCTGCCCCAAAGATCCCTTCCCTCTGCCGAGCATCGACACTCTGATTGACGCAACCTCGGGACATGAGCTCCTCAGCTTCATGGATGCTTTCTCGGGTTACAATCAGATAAGAATGTTCCCCCCAGATATCCCGAAGACATCTTTTGTGACCGACCAAGGCCTTTATTGCTACAGAGTCATGCCATTCGGCCTAAAGAATGCAGGGGCGACATACCAACGCCTCGTCAACAAGGTTTTCCAGGCCCAGATCGGCCGGAACATGGAGGTGTACGTCGATGACATGCTTGTGAAAAGCACCCGAGGTGTTGATCATGTGGCCGACCTCCAAGAAGCATTTGATGTTTTGAAAATGCACAATATGAGACTCAACCCGAACAAGTGTGCATTCGGCGTCTCATCAGGGAAGTTCCTCGGCTTCATGGTTAGCCAACGAGGAATAGAAGCAAACCCGATCAAGGCCATATCGGACATGGTCCCTCCTAGAAATGTTAAAGAAGTTCAGAGATTAACTGGTCGCCTAGCCGCCATAGGGCGCTTTCTGTCAAAGTCTGGGGAAAAATGCCTCCCCTTCTTCAAAGCCCTCAGGGGGGCTAAAGGATTCGAATGGGGGCAGCAGCAACAGGAGTCCTTCGACCAGCTCAAGGCCTACCTCGTCAATCCCCCTCTCCTCAGCAAGCCGATCCCTGGTGAGCCCCTATACCTCTACCTGGCAGCCTCCGAGCAGACCCTAAGTGCGGTCCTAGTGAGGGAAGAAGACCGGGCCCAGAAGCCCATCTACTATGTCAGCAAAGTGCTTCGGGACGCTGAGCTAAGATACCCGAAGATTGAAAAGATGGCTTATGCTCTGGTGATGGCCGCGGGGAAGCTTTGCCCGTACTTCCAGTCCCATTCGGTGGTCGTTCTTACCGACCAACCGCTGAAACAGGTTCTTCACAAGCCCGAGACTTCGGGACGCCTTATGAAATGGTCGATCGAACTGAGCCAACATGACATATCATATCAGCCTCGGACCGCGATCAAGGCTCAGGCGCTGGCCGAATTCATAGTTGAGAGTACCGTCCCTGAGCCCAGCCAGACAGTGAAGGGACCACCGGTCTGGTCGATTTATGTTGACAGATCCTCTTACAATGAGGGAAGCGGGGCAGGAGTCATTCTCGCAGGCCCAGATGACTTCATCCTCCAATACTCTCTCCGTATAAATTTCAAAGCCTCGAACAAAGAGGCCGAATACGAGGCGCTAATAGCCGATCTTCGAATGGCCCGAAATGCAGGGGCACAGCGGCTGCTGATCTTCAGCGACTCTCAGTTGGTCGTCAATCAGGTCCTCGGCGAGTATGAAGCCCGCGATGATAGAATGGTTAAATACTTGGCCAAAGTAAAGAGCCTCATGGCGCTATTTGAAGAGGCCCTCATCCAAAGGATCCCTCGAGAAGAAAATGCCCAGGCCGACGCCCTATCCAAATTAGCCTCCTCTTCCCTTCAAGGTCTGGAGCAGACCGTATTGATAGAATTCCTCCTGAAGCCGAGCATAGAGGACGAAACACCTAACTCCGTTGAAACATTGCCCATCCTCCTCGAAGACAACTGGATGAAACCCCTCGTCGAGTTCTTAAAGGATGGACTCCTCCCCGAAGATCCGAGGGAAGCAAGAAGAATCAGGACCCGAGCCGAGCGTTATACATTAATCGAAGGTCTCCTATATAAACGCTCCTTCACCCAGGTGGACGGTCGGCCTTACCTGAGGTGTCTTTCCCCCGGGCAAGCCGACTACGCCCTGCAAGAACTCCACGAGGGCATCGGTGGGGCCCATTCTGGGTCCAGGGCTCTAGCGCGCAAAGTGATGAACTACGGGTATTACTGGCCCACTCTCCTACGGGACGCCGAACGATACGTTCGGCAATGCAGCTCCTGTCAAAAGTATTCCGACATCCGATGCCTTCCACAAGCACCGCTCACCTCCCTATCAAGTCCGATCCCCTTCGCTATGTGGGGGATGGATTTGCTAGGGCCGTTTCCACCAGCCCCCGGACAGCTAAAGTTCCTAGTCATGGCAGTCGACTATTTCTCGAAATGGATAGAGGCCGAGCCCCTGGCTACAATCACTGAGCATAGGGTCGTTCAATTCTTCTGGAAAAATGTGATTTGCCGATTCGGCGTTCCCCGGGTCATAGTCACGGATAATGGAACACAGTTCACTGGGGCCGCCTTCCGAGCCTTATGTGAGGACTTCGCCATACAACACCGATTCTCCTCCGTCTCCCATCCTCAGTCGAATGGCCAGGCCGAGAATGCCAACCGACAGATCCTTTCAGGCATCAAGAAGAGGTTAGACAAGTGTTCCAAAGGACTGTGGGTCGATCAGCTACCAAACGTGCTCTAGAATCACCGCACCACCAAGCGTACCCCAACAGGCGAGAGCCCATTTAATCTCACCTATGGGGCCGAGGCTATCATCCCCCTAGAAGTCGGGATACCCTCTCCTCGTCTGATAGCTTATGAAAAAGAGCAGAACGCTAGAGAGCTCAGAGCAAGCCTAGATCTGATAGATGAAATCCGAGAGAGAGCTGCCATACGCCAGCAAGCTTACCGAAGGAGGATCGAGCTAGCATACAACAAAAGGGTCCGCCCAACGGACCTCAAAGAAGGGGACCTGGTCCTTCGAAAATTGGCCATCTCGTTCCCTGGTCAGAAAAGCAAATTGGCCCCGAACTGGGAGGGACCTTACAGGATCTCAAAAGTAATCCGCCCCGGCACATTCCGACTAGAAGATCTTGAAGGTAGGGAGATTCCCAGGGCTTGGAATGCCGATCATCTCTTAAAATACCAAGAGAAAGCGGCAACGCCTCTCTAAGTAGTCCGGGATGTCGAGCCATTCTTTTCCTGTCACTTGTAGTAGTTTTCTTTTATTTTTTTTCATTGTAATAACGGCTAGCAACTTTAGAAGCAGCCGATCATTGGATATTAATAAATAAAGTTTTTCATATTTTTGCTGCAATTACATCTCTCTGCTTTTAGCTCTTTAATCTAACGATGGTTCGGAGTCCAACACTTGGTTCGATTCTACTTCGCAAGTTCGCTCCTAAGCAAGCTAGAAGTAGCTCGCCATTCGGAATTGCTCCCACAACCGTTGAATGGTTCGGAGTCCAACACTTGGTTCGATTCTACTTTGCAAGTTCGCTCCTAAGCGAGCTAGGGGTAGTTCGCCATTCGGAAATGCTCCCACAACCCCAAAACTAATCTAACAATGGTTCCGAAGTCCAACACTTGGCTCGATTCTACTTCGCAAGTTCGCTCCTAAGCGAGCTAGAAGTAGCTCGCCATTCGGAATTGCTCCCACAGCCGTTGAATGGTTCGGAGTCCAACACTTGGTTCAATTCTACTTCGCAAGTTCGCTCCTAAGCGAGCTAGAAGTAGCTCGCCATTCGAAATTGCTCCCACAGCCGTTGAATGGTTCGGAGTCCAACACTTGGTTCGATTCTACTTCGCAAGTTCGCTCCTAAGTGAGCTAGGGGTAGTTTGCCATTCGGAAATGCTCCCACAACCCTAAAACTAATCTAACAATGGTTCCGGAGTCCAACACTTGGCTCGATTCTACTTCGCAAGTTCACTCCTAAGCGAGCTGGAAGTAGCTCGCCATTCGGAATTGCTCCCACAGCCGTTGAATGGTTCAGAGTCCAACACTTGGTTCGATTCTACTTCGCAAGTTCGCTCCTAAGCGAGCTAGGGGTAGTTCGTCATTCGGAAATGCTCCCACAACCCTAAAACTAATTTAACAATGGTTTCGGAGTCCAACACTTGGCTCGATTCTACTTCGCAAGTTCGCTCCTAAGCAAGCTAGAAGTAGCTCGCCATTCGGAATTGCTCCCACAGCCGTTGAATGGTTCGGAGTCCAACACTTGGTTCGACTCTACTTCGCAAGTTCGCTTCTAAGCGAGCTAGGGGTAGTTCGCCATTCGGAAATGCTCCCACAACCCTTAAACTAACCTAACGATGGTTCGGAGCCCGTTTCCTGGATCGATCATACTTCACATGATCGCTCCCAAGCGGGCTAGGGGTAGTTCGCCGTTCAGGATCACGGTCATAGCTGCCGAGCTACCCCAGCAACGATCCGAGGCCCAGCACTTGCACTTTGACGCAGTTTGAAAGGCAGCCGCTGAACCCGCCTCACAAGACGGCACAATTGGGCAGTATAGACGAGGCTCGGCACCACTGGCCGAACATTCCCCTCGCCGATCGGCATACAAGTGTGCGGCTGGCTTAGAAGCCTCGGCGCAGCAGACAACAGTCGCGAAAGTAAAAAACACACAAGTTCGGCAATAACACTTTTATTGATGAAACAGATGCGGTACAAAGACAGACACAACAGGATTACAACTCGCCAAAGAAAAAGTTACAATGCCGACTTATTACACTTAGCAAAAAAGAAAAAGGGAAAGAAATACACAAAAGCTCGCAGAGTCGACGACTTTAGCGCTTTTTTGGAGCTGGAGCGTTCCGCTTCAAAGACACTCGAGAGTGACGACGCTTGTCTCCGGAGCGCGACCCCAAGCCGGCAAATTAAGACGTATCCTCGGCACCACTTCTAGTAGCTACTCCGACGGATGCTCCGCTCGACGAAATTGCCACCGAGCTCTGCGCGTCCCCCGGACTACGTTGGCCGATCCGCTGACGGGTCGCCATCTCATAGAAGGTAATGCCCCGCTCACTCTCAACACGAGTGCACGACGTGCTTCGAACGTTGATCGGTCCTGAATGCGGCTTAAGACGGGCCACTTCTGCCTCCAACTCCGAGATCCGATCCCACAACGAGTTGTCTTTGACATTGACTTCGAAACGTGGGGGTATCACGGAGTCCGGAACTCCTGATCGACTGGCAATGAGGCGCCGAAGGTGGGTGACCTCGATGCTTTTATCCACCGTTGCTCTCTTCAGCGCTTCGACTTCGGCAGTCAACTGTACCCGTTCGGTCGTCAACTTGGCCACTTCGGCCGTCAGCCCCTCCCCCTCACTCCGAAGCTTCATCTCTACGGACTGCAGATGCTGTATCTCGGAAAGCAAGTCATCCCTCTCCGCTGTTATTTTGGACAAATTATGATGGATGCACTGAATCCGAATCTCATTACTGAAAGCAGTTGGCGAATATTCACCTTCAACCGCGGGGGTAAGCTCTTCGATCCTGCTTTCCAAACGGCGAATCTCGATATCTCGCCGGCCGAGGATGAGCTGGAGATGGTTCCTCTCGCTTTCAGCTCGGTGCAATCCGAGCTCGACTTCGTAAAGCCGCTCTCGGCACCTCGCCAGACACAGCCTCATCGCCCCTAGGCCAGCCTCGGCTCGAGCTTCCTCATCCGAACGCGCGAGCTCGGCATCTTGGGCAACCACCATAAGCTGCAAAAAGGTCGAAATGATCAGCAAAAAGGTCGAACACCGCCGGAGCACAACACTTGGAAAAAAATTTCTAAAAACAAGGAACTCTCGAAACAAGAAGAAAACGCTGAGCGGAAAAAGGGGCGAAAGACAAAGATCCGAACACCAACACTTGCGAAAATTTTCTTTTCATTCATTTCAAAAAGTAGCGGTGGCCAGTCCGCTATTAGGCGTTACAATGAGTGAAAAGAAACATAACGAAAAAAAAAAAAAAGAGCGAGGAGCGGAGTCAAGGCTCGACCTCTTTCCCCGAGCGACGAGGTGGGGTGGGGGTTGACTTCGCCGAAGGAGACGCCATCGACAGCGGAGTGACCGCAGCGCTAGGGGCCTCGCCAGTGACCCCAGCCCCGGCATCAACTTCGTCGTCCCCTTCATCCTCCTCCCCCTCGGATTCGGGGTCGAAACCCTCGACGTGGCCGGGGAACAGCCTCCACCCCGAAACATCCACGTCGGGGTACTCCTTCGACACCCGTTCGAGGGCGGCGGTGAAGGCCTTCGCCATGTTCTGGGCGAGGAACCCCTGTGCCTTCTCAAGGGTTGCGTCCTCCGCCGCCTTCACAGCCGCAGCATTGGCGGCCTCGACCTCGGCCAGCTGCTTAGCCGACCCCTCCTTCTGGCGAAGGAGCTCGCCCTCCAACCTCGTCACTTCGGCCTCGAGGTGCTGGATCCTCGCCGACCTTCCCTCATGCTCGACACGGAGCTTGTCGAGATCGTTCGACATCCGAGCTTTTTCGTTTCGAGCTTGGTCGGACTCTTGCTTCAGCTCCTTCTCCAGAGCTGTCAGCCTCTCGGTGAGGTGGCCGAAGTGGACGATGATCTGCAGCAAAGAAGAGCTAAAAGAGTTAGAAATTTTTTTTCTTTGTGATTCAAGAAGTGCGACAAACAAAGGAAACTCGGAGTTTACCGACACTGCCGAACGAGCGATCTCGATCACGTCGTCTCCTTCTCTCCCCGCCTCCATGGCGGCTCGGTCCTTCGGGGTGGCGAGGTGCTTGACGGCCTGCATGCTCGCCAACGAGTTCCCGAGGAACCCATCATGCCTCCGGACTTGCCAGTCCGGGATGTGAATCCGCTTGAGCTCCTCCGTCAGGAGCTCCTCGCCTGCCACAGTCAGCCGCGGCGGCGGCATGGCGAGGGCGGCAGCAATGGGGAACTCGCCCACAGATGCTGGGGCCGGAGTCCCCGCCACAGTGACGGCCGGGCTGTCGAGGACCTCCACCTCCTCGACAGAGGCCCCAATCCTCGGCGCCTTCGAGGTCGAGGGCAGCTTCGATGCGACCCTCTTGCGCTTCTTCGGCACCTTGCTGGCGAGCCCTGCCCTGAGCGCCAATACTGCATCGTAGTCCATGGATTCTGCATCAAAAGCAAAAATTGGTCAGCACATAAAAAACCACAAGGAAGAAGGTACGGAAAGAAAAAAGAACTTGACGAGAGCCGCGTACTAGGGTCTACGCAGTAGAGCCCTCCCCTGTAGAGGACGTCCTCCGTCAGCTCCCTCCAATCGTACTTCGGCCGATCAAGGAGAATCCGGACCCCCTCTTCTTCTTCCACTGAGAGCTTCGGCATCGCCTTCGCCCTCTTCGGCACCCCTTCTACACAGTCAGAAGGGATCGGCCATACCTCTCGACTCCGCACAACCAACCACTTCTCTCGCCAGTTCTTGATGGAGTCGGGGCATATGACGAGCCTGTCGCCGTGCCTCGGAGTCAAGTAATACCGGTACTCCGACTTATTCCCTTGGTGGAGCCGGTATAGCGTCCGAAGCACGTTCAGCTGCGGCTCGATCTGGCAGTGGAGAACGAAACCGTTTATCACTCGCCACGCGTTCGGCATGAGTTGGATGGGGCTGACCCCGAACCAACTCACCACGGTAATGGCGAACGCGTGGGAGGTAGCCGAGCACCGGCGATAAAGGCGTTGACCGGCCAGCAACACATCGTCACTGGCAGCGGCGAGTTGGCCCTAACTCTGGGGCCCGGCAGCATAATTTCGTACTCCTCCGGGATGAAAAAAGAATCCCAGATCACTGCCAGATCCTCCTCACGCAGGATCGACGCCGCATCGTCCGCCTCCGTCGTCTCCCTCGCGGCATTCTCCTCGAAGGACCTCCCCCTCCCATGAACAATTCGCTCGGCCTGATCCTTCGGGAGCTGCCTAACTCTGTGGAGCCCCGTCAACGGCCCTGGTAGTTGTCCGAACTTCCCCATTCTCTTCGGATCCACAACGATCGAATCCTTGCCGAACACCTTCTTGCCTTTGGTCGGGGTCGGAGTCGAATCCTCGACGTCTTCAAGGGAGGGCTCGGACCAAGAGATTTCTTCGGAGACAGAAGCTACAGACATAATTGATGATAAATTACCTTAAGAGAGATAGCCGCCGGAAAACTTCGCCTGAACCAAACGCCGACACCGGAAAAATTCGCCTGAGCACAAGAAACCGTCTGAGCAAAAGAGAGGAGAAATGAGAAATGAGAGAGGGGGGTGAGGATTTATAGAGAGGGGCGCTCCAAATGAGGCTAATGGGCTCGTACGACCGGCCCATTCAAACGAAACGACGGGGCGACCCCAATCGTCGCCTTGCTAACCGCGCCAAATCATGAGTCGAATTTAATGCGCGCCCCATCTGACAGAAGCCCAGAGGTCACTGCAATTAATAAACGTCCCATCTGTCAGAGCTGTCAGAAGCTGTCAGAAGTTCAGAAGGCGCATAGTAGATACAAACTCATATGTTGAGACGAAAAGCGACAAGTTCAGGAGCTCGGCACCAGCTGCCGAGCGTTCGTGACACCGACCTCATTACGGGAAAAAATCAAGTTCGGCACCCAACGCCGAGCGTTCGTGACACTGACCTCGTTACGGGGAAAAAATCAAGTTTGGCACCCAACGTCGAGCGTTCGTGACACCGACCTCGTTACGGGGAAAAAATCAAGTTCGGCACCCAACGCCGAGCGTTTGTGACACCGACCTCGTTACGGGGAAAAAATCAAGTTCGGCACCCAACACCGAGCGTTCGTGACACCGACCTCGTTACGGGGAAAAAATCAAGTTCGGCACCCAACGCCGAGCGTTCGTGACACCGACCTCGTTACGGGAAAAAAATCAAGTTCGGCACCCAACGCCGAGCGTTCGTGACACCGACTTCATTACAGGGAAAAAATCAAGTTCGGCACCCAACGCCGAGCGTTCGTGACACCGACCTCGATACGGGGAAAAAATCAAGTTCGGCACCCAACGCCGAGCGTTCGTGACACCGGCCTCGTTACGGGGAAAAAATCAAGTTCGGCACCCAATGCCGAGCGTTCGTGACACTGACCTCGTTACGGGGAAAAAATCAAGTTCGGCACCCAACACCGAGCGTTCGTGACACCGACCTCATTACGGAAAAAAATCAAGTTCAGCACCCAACGCTGAGCGTTCGTGACACCGACCTCATTACGGGGAAAAAATCAAGTTCGGCACCCAACGCCGAGCGTTCGTGACACCGACCTCGTTACGGGGAAAAAATCAAGTTCGGCACCCAACGCCGAGCGTTCGTGACACCGACCTCGTTACGGGGAAAAAATCAAGTTCGGCACCCAACGCCGAGCGTTCGTGACACCGACCTCGTTACGGGGAAAAAATCAAGTTCGGCACCCAACGCCGAGCGTTCGTGACACCGACCTCGTTACGGGGAAGAATTGGACCTCTCGCTATGCCGGACTCCCTCCTAGTACTCGCGGCTACGCTGAACTCGTTTTCCTCTTCGGGAAAACACGCCGAACCGCGTACGGACCTCGGCCTCCTAGCCGGCGAGCCCTAGAAGGAGTCGGAGGCGTGGTACAAATGTAAACACCCCTCAACGAAGGATAATGACCAAGCCATGGCGCCAAAAAACAATTAAAAAATTCAAAAAGGTAAGGAAGAATCCCTGGGGAGCAATTATAAAGTGGGAGAGTACCTTCTCACCCCCAAACAAACAATTGTTGCCCAAAAACAATCCTCCAAGAGCTCAGGAGCGACTCAGAGTTCAATCCACTTGAAAAATCACCAAACTACCACCTTCAAGATTCAAAACCTTCCGGGTAGGCTCCGATACAACTCCATTAGCCATTGAAACATTTAAAACTACTCCTCAAAGGTCGATCAATCTCCGCCTTTAGGAGTGGGGGGCTCGTGATATGGCTAAAAATGGGGGTTAATCGGAACCTTCCAAATCGGGCACGAATCTCGAAGCCCAGGGGTAAAATGGTGATTTCCCCCACAAATAGATTCTGAGATGGGTACTGGGTCTCTCCGATAAAGGCCCAATAACCCACAAACGAACCCGCTTCAATCGGGCTCGGGTTTCAACCAGCAATAAAGCCCGATCAGAGGGATAGAATTAGGGTCCCTGATTAGATCCTAATCAACGGCCTTGATTCATGCCTATCCCTCCACTGGGAATTAGGGATTACATTCCTAATCTGTTCATAAGGAGAATATTCCTTATCAGATCACGGGGATTACATTCCTAATCCGTTCCCTAAGATGCCTATAAATACCTCCCATCCATCTCTATTAAGAGGTAATCAATCTTTCACCGATTTTTGCGCTCTTTCATAGTCTTCCAGATTACTGACTTGAGCATCGGAGGGTGCGTCGCCGGGAACAACCCCGGTGTCTCGCACTTTTTGCAGGTGCACGGCGGGAACGACGATCAAAGCCCGACGGAACAGGTATACAGGTTTACTATTCAGTTTCCCTAAGAATCCACAAATACTATCTGTTTGCCCCCACACCAAAATTAGCGGCAACACCTAACTAGTTAAAGAAACATTGACCAAAGTTTTGGATCAAAATAATATATGTAGCACAAGTATCAAAATGATTTAGTCATCAAAATCACCAAGAAACGAAATCTGAAAAAGATCTACACCTCTGTAGTAAAACAGTCATATCTCACACATACGAAAATGAAATCGAGCAAGGTCAGAGGAGTTATAAAGAAGACGAATTTCTCTACAAATTATGTTTTATACTGAAATTAAGATTCTGACCTTAATACGGTCTAAATTACTGATCAAGGCAGAATATCGGCAAAACACAGAATTTCCTCAAAAACCAAAATCAACATAGATTCAACGAAACTTGATCCAAACACCACCAAACATGAAATCGAGTCTACCAAGTGTCCAAACAATATGAAATAGGGTATACAATATGTCCACAACAAGTATCTCACATGGGTCTCACAAGCACACGAGTTCTCATAATTGTTTCACATATACATCATATCAAGAACGGGCAAAACATAAGGTTGTTTTATGTCAAATTTTGTGTCGTGAGTCAACTATGGTCAAGCACTATAGAGACAAACTCATCAAGAACATCACACACACGAGTTGTCTCTAGAACCCAACTAAATTACAAGCGGCATTTTTGACTTGTATCATACAAAGGAATTTAAGTACAAGTTACTTGCCTGAAAGACAACGAGAACAACACAAGAGCAAGAATAACGGAAACGGATTCCCAGGCACGAACTCAACGAACGAACGGGACATGAACAAGATCACGAATCCAAAGAACAAATAACCCACGAACACGATCGGATGGCTGAGATCAAGGGATCAAGATATCAGGCGATCGGATCAGATCGGACGACTGATCGAAGATCAAGATCAAGATCAAAATATGATCAGTATCTTGATGATGATGATGATGATGATCGGGGCAGATCGACGAGCAGATGGCCACCAATCAAAGTGATCAAGAACTCCAAGATGATGATAATGCGATCCAACGGTCCATAATCAAAACCAAGGGGATATGATCATGATAATCAACATTATCACGACGATCAATGGCTCACAATAAAGGAGGGTCAAAACCCCATGAACAAAACAAATATCAATAACAATGTAATGGTAGCCGGGGGGAAAGTGTGTGTTGTAGGGGAAGGCGACGACGGTCGGGGTCACGGCAATGGGCGGCACCGATGGCTAGGGGTGGAGGACAGCATGCCAGGGAGAGCGCAGTCGTGGCGCTGCATCGTCGCAGGGAAGCTGCGATGCACTGCTGGCTGCGCTACAGCAGTCAGCTGCTGCTGTCGAGTTGCCATGGAGGCAGGGTGGGGCTAGCTGACGCTCAGGCTTCGGACTGGTGGCTCGCGAGGAGGTCGCGAAAGGGAGGTAGGGTGCTGACTGACGTCGCTCGGGAGGAGCACTGGGAGGTTGGTGGTCACTGCAGCTGCTGTGGTTGCGCTCTGGTTTTGCGAGCAAGGGAGGGCACTGCCGTGCTAGAACAGAACAACGAGGGGGTGCTGTCGCGGGGCGGAGCGACGCAGAGACAAGAGAGAGAGGAAGATGATGAGATCGGGAGATAGGTTGGAGGAAAGGTCGGAGAGAGAGAGAGAGAGTAGGTGAAACGATAGAAGGGAAAAGCATGGGTTCACGGGGGGGGGAGGGGGGGATTAATATGACGGCTGGCTGTATGGGAAGGTGAACAGGTAAGGTTTAATATATAGGGTTGAGAATAGGGTTTGGTGCAGATGGGTTGGTTAACGGGTAGTGGATATTGGATATATAGGTAAGGTTTAAATCGGGTTTGGGTGTTTTAGGGTATTTAAATGGGTATTGGGTTTTAGGGTATAAGGTAATGGGTTTAATAAGAAAAAAATACAATAACTAGTAAAATATAATTTTTTTAAAATAATTTAATTTAAATTATAATATTGCATTTATTTGAAATAAGTACAAATATAATTAATACATAAAAATGGATTTTTAATAAACATTCAAAAACAACAATAATAACAAAATACGAATTGTATTACAATATAATAATCACAGAAAATATTTAAAAATAAGGTTATTGATCGAAAATAGATTTGAATAGGAGATCCAATAATACAATTTGACAAAAGAATTTGAAAACCGAAAAAAATAATTTGCGAAAATTTTAAATACAGGAAATACACAAAAATACATTTTTAGGAAAACAGGTGTTACAACTTTTTTGGGGAAAAAGATTGATTACCTTCTCATGGTGGGGGGGGGGGGGGGGGGGGGGGGCATTTATAGTCACCTTTAGAGACAGTTTAGAGTTAATAATTTATTCCTATGTCCCGGTATTTTTGGATAAGATGTAAAGTTTAAATCAGTTCATAAAGATAACCATGAATTTGAATTACTCTTTAAATATCTGAATTAGTTTGTAGCGGGATGCTACCCATACCCAATAGGACAGATCCGTTTATGGGTTATTGGGCTTTGAAGAAAGACCCATTTTCCATTTCAGAACCATTTGTAGGTGAAATTACCATTTTACCCCTGAGAGCTTTTAAGATTCGTGCCCGATTTGAATAGTCCCGATTTAGTTCTATTTTTAGCCATATCAAAAGCCTCCCACTCCTAGAGACTAAGTTTTAAAGTCTTTGAGGAGTAGTTTTATCCGTTTTCAATGGCTAATAGAATTTATTGGAGTTCTCGGGGGAGTTTGGATCTTGCTCGAGGTGTAACTGTGATTTTCTGAGCTTGTAAAATACCCAAAATTATTCTCAGAATTTTCTGGTTTTTTTGTGATTTTTTCAATTTTTTCTTCATTTTTTGAATTTTTTATTCAATTTTCAAATTTAAATAATTATTTATCGAAAATTTTAATTAATTATTCTAATATAATCATTATTATTTTCAGAATTTTAAAATTATTTTCTGAATTAGTAATTATTTTAAGAATTTTTAATTATTTTTTCGATTTTTAATTAATTTTTTGAATTTTTAAAATAATTAATTCAATTAAATAAATAAATAAATACCTGATGACGTGGTATAATCCTGTGCGTTGGTCACGATCAAAAGAGCGTGCATCGCGATGAGACAAATTTTTTCCATTTCGACGTCGGTGGCACGAGTCATCGGCTCGCGTTGACTGCGTTGACCAAGTCAATGCCAACCCCCTTATTTTATTGAATTTTTTCCCAAAATGACCAACTTTTTGAAAGTTTTTTCAGAACTGACCTGTTTTTTTTTAAAATTCCATAAACGACCCACTCGCTTTTTGAAAAAGCGAGTTTAGTTAAAAATAACTCGCTTTTTCAGAAAGCGAGTGTTAAACTTTCAATTTTCGAAAGGTTAGACTCGTTTTTTGAAAAAGCGAGTTATTTTTAACTAAACCCGCTTTTTCAAAAAGCGCGCATGGTTATTTTGATAAATATTTTCGAAAGTGGGTCAGCTTGGTAAATACTTTTAGAAAGTGAGTTAGTTTGGTAAATAGTTTCAGCAAGTGGGTCAGTTTGATAATAAGTTTTTCCTATATCACATTGTTACTTCATCTTCTTTAGACTACTATATATGAAATCGTTTCTTTAGACTACTATATATGAAATCGTTTGTCAGGACTTTCTATATCACATTGTCACTTCATTTCTTTGGTAATGATTTTATAAAGTTAGTAACTGTTTAGCAGTAGTCGAGAATATACATAACTTGACATTATTTCAGTATACACATAATTGATGTGTTTTAAGTTGTCAAGAATGAGCCCATAGATACTCTCAATCTCCGGTATACAAATAATTGGCTTTTGACCTATCAATCATATGCACTGAGTTCTTGCGCCAAATGTCTCACACTCACTTTCTGAAAAAGCGAGGGTGGTTAAAAGGGTCCATGATTTTTTTTTTTTATTTCACATTGGCGAAAATGACCAAGTTATCCCTTCCTTCATATAACCAGATTATCACCTTAGGGATAAAAGGGTCATGCGGTAGTGATAAAAGGGATATAACCAGATTATCCCTTTTATCACCTCAGGGATAAAAGGGATAAAAGGGTCATATGCACTGGGTTCTTGCACCAAAAATTCTTCTATTAAAAGGGTGGTTGTAACTTCGTCCATGGCTGCTGTTATACATAATGGTAGACCACAAAAGCCTGACGTGGTAATTGATGAGACATGGTTCTCTAGTTCTGAATATTATTAGCAGACTAAGGTTTGATCATAATATATTGTTTTGTATTTCTTGCACTTATTGGTAGGAGCATCAACATATGCCAATTCAGTATTTGGGTGGATAAATGTTAAAATTGTTGTCGAGGCCCGGGCATTGGATCTGATTTCTAACATTTCTAAATGGTTAACAGATATGAGCCTTGTCACACACACACACACTCACTTTTTTATAATGTGTGTTTTTCAAAAAACATCAAAAAGAGTCAAAATAGTTTGAAGTAATTTAACTGTTGAGTACCAGTCGACTGATACCTCTGGCAGTCGACTGACAAGTACAAAACTGTTTATTCAAACTCTGACCAGTCGACTCATATGGCAACCCAATCGACTGTTCGAGTGCTTTTGACCGTTTTCTGTTTTCAAAATTTGATTTTTCAAAATAATTTAAAGCTAAAGATCCGTTGGTTGACAGTTGGAATAACTGTCCCCCAACGTCCAGGAGATCTAACTTTATAAATAGAGTTCAGATCTCACTGAAAAGATCTTACAACAACTTTTTGAGATCCGAGCACTCTTTGAGAAAATTCTAAGTGAAAAATTTGAGAAAAAGCTTTCAAGTTCAAACTCTTTGGTTCTCTACATTCAGTCCAGTATAACAACGATTCTGTTCTGGACTGGGTATAAAAGTCGATCTTGTTTTTAGCCACGTGCAACAACACAATACACCAACAAGGCTATAGGTTGACTGTAAAGTTTTTCTTGTTCATTTTGCTCTCAGTTGGAGAATGGTTTTTGACTCTAGGTTGTAGAGTCGGTTTGTTTCACTCTTGGTAGTAGAGTGGGTCTGCTTTCTCTGGTTGAGAGAAAGGACTACGGGTTAGACAAGGTTGTTGTCTTAACGCCGTAGGGTATTCTTGTAAACTTTTTCAAGAATAGTGGAAATCTCAAGTGGGTTGCTTGGGGACTGGATGTAGGTCGGGAGGACCGAACCAGGATATATCTTGTGTACTCTGTGATTGGTTGTCTTGATCTTGCATTTACTTTTGTTTTCATAAGTTCTGTAAAACTTGTCTGGACAGTCGACTCCTTGCACTATCAGTCGACTGATCAGTCTCGTATAACTTGTACTGTCATTGCATCATCAGTCGCCTGCCTTATCTATAAGTCGACTGCACCGAGTTATTGTATTTACTGTTGTTTGATCACTTCAGTCGACTGGTTCACAGACAAGTCGACTGTACCGAAGAAAATTTCTGTAGTTTTTTATTAACACTATTCACCCCCCCTCTAGTGTTTGTTGTCTCGCCTACGGGATCCAACAGTATCTATGGGCTCATTCTCGACAACTTAAAACACATCAATTATGTGTATACTGAAATAATGTCAAGTTATGTATATTCTCGACTACTGCTAAACAGTTACTAACTTTATAAAATCATTACCAAAGAAGATGAAGTGACAATGTGATATAGAAAATCTTGACAAACGATTTCATATATAGTAGTCTAAAGAAACGATTTCATATATAGTAGTCTAAAGAAACGACTTCATATATAGTAGTCTAAAGAAGATGAAGTGACAATGTGATATAGAAAGAATTTATTATCAAACTGACCCACTTGCTGAAATTATTTACCAAACTAACTCACTTTCTAAAAGTATTTACCAATCTGACCCACTTTCGAAAATATTTATCAAAATAATCATGCGCGCTTTTTGAAAAAGCGGGTTTAGTTAAAAATAACTCGCTTTTTCAAAAAGCGAGTCTAACCTTTCGAAAATTAAAAGTTTAACACTCGCTTTCTGAAAAAGCGAGTTATTTTTAACCAAACTCGCTTTTTCAAAAAGCGAGTAGGTCGTTTATGGAATTTTTAAAAAAAACAGGTCAGTTCTGAAAAAACTTTCAAAAAGAGGGTCATTTTGGGAAAAAATTCTAATTCTATTTTATTATTGTGTTTTTTTTCTTCCCGCCATCTGCCTTCTTCTACTCTTCGTCTTTGCTGTCTTCTGTCGTCCTATTCTGGTTCTTTGGGTTGAGCGCCAAAACCCCAAGTCTTGAGACACCGGCTCGAGGAATGGCAGAGGGGGGCTCACGAAGGGTGTTGGAGTTGAGGTCGGGAGCTCGACGACGGAGTGAGGGAGCTCATCATGGGAACTCGATGATGAAGAGGGTGATGGAGTCGTCGAGCTTGGCCATGGAGCTCTCAAACTCGGAGGCGATGATTTTTGATCTCGACGAGGCTGAGCTTGGAGAATTGGAGTCAATGTCGGAGCTCGACGACGGAGTGGATGAGAGGAGGGGTCGAGCTCGGCCTGGGGAGAGCTCGACGGAGCCATGGGAGAGGATTTCGAGCTTCGACGGAGCTTGGGGAGTGGAGCTCGGAGTTTCGGCAGAGCTTCGACGAGGAAGCTCGAAATGGAGGAGAGCTCGAACATGGAGGTGCTCGGCATTGGTTTTCGAGTTGGCAAAGTATATGGAGCTCGGCAGTGGAGCGCGTCGGAGGTGATGGGCTCGAAGCTTTCGAGCTCAAGACAATGGAGGCGGTGAAGGAGTTCGGCAGCGAAGAGGAAGCTCGGGATGTTGGAGCTCGGCAAGGAAGGAGGATGGCGAAGTAGATGGAGCTCGGCATGTTGGAGCTCGGTGAGGAGATGGGCTCGAAGCTTTCGAGCTCGAGACAGCGGAGGCGGTGAAGGAGTTCAGCACTAGAGCTCGACGGCATGGTGAGCTTGTGAAAGTGCGAGTTGGAGCTCGGTGATGCTTCGATGGTGCTCGGCGAGAAAGAGGAGAACTCGTGGTTGGCTGTGATGGAGGTCAGAGCTCGGCAGTGAAGGTACTTGACGAGAAATGGGGCAGCTTGAGGGTGAAGGTGGGTTTTTTTTCTTTCCTTTTTTGGTTTTTGGCGGGATTAACCGAAGGAGAAGAAGAAGAGGGGGATGATGGAGGGTTGTGGGTAGCGGGTCCGAACCCGACCCGTTAACCCTATTTATATATATATAGTTTTCGCTTCCTTCTCCTTTTGTTGTTTTTTTGTTGTGCAAATCTGGACCGTTGATTGTGATTGAGCTCGGATCTTGAGGCAGAGTTTTTTCTCCATTTTCTAGTTCGGTGGAAAGAATGCTCGGATCTTGTTCCCGAACTCAGGAGAGGCTTCAACTGCTTGACACGTGGCAGTCAATGGTTGATCGTTGACTTGGTCAACATTGACCGTTGACTCTCTTTTTTGATTTAATCACAACCGTTGATCTTGATTTGAGCGCGGATCGCGAGCGGGAGTTTTTCTCTCATTTCAGGGTCGGTGGCAAGAACGCTCGGCACTTATTGCCGAAGTCCAGGAGGGTGACACATGTCATGTTGACCGTTGAAAATTGACCAGTCAACGCCATTTCTCGCATTTGGACGTCGGTGGCAAGAACGCTCGGCGAGAGCTGCCGAGCGCCAGGGAGGCTTCGGCGCAATTATATTATAACCGACGTTCCCGGTGCTACAGAGGTCGGATTGGAATGTGTGACCCCTCATTTCGAAGCTGACTCGAAGATCTACAATTTCTCTTTAGAAGTTAGCTGAAGAATCACCCTTCTTCATGTTCAAAATAGTCCCGCAACATCTTTGTCCTCATGAAGTTAAGAAGAGCTTTGTTTGAATATTGAGAAGATCCATTCTTGAAGGCGGGTCTAAGGAGCATCTCTAGACGAGTTAGGCTCCGAACTCTCTTAGAAGAAGGCCGTTCAGGAGATGAGCAGGATGAAAAGCATCAACAGGCTCTAGGAGAGAGCTGTTTGGGAGACAAGTTTGAGGAGCAACTCTAGAGGAGAGTTGAGCTCTGAACTCATTAAGAAGAAGGCCGCTCGGGCGGTGAGTGCGAGGAGCAACTCTAGGGAAGAGTATTAGCTTCGAACTCGTTTGGAAGAAGGCCACTCGGGAGGCGAGTGGGGCGAAGAACATCATCAGGCTCTAAGAGAGCCGTTCGAGAGGCGAGTTTGAGGAGCAACTCTAGGGGAGAGTTTTAGCTCCGAACTCGTAGAGAAGAAGGCTGCTCGGGGGGCGAGCAGAGTGAAGAGCATTTCCAGGCTCTAAGAGAGAGCCGTTTGGAAGACAAGTTTGAGGAACAACTCTAGGGGAAAGTTTTAGCTCCGAAATCATTTGAAAGAAGGCCACTCGGGATGCGAGTTGGGCGAAGAACATCTTCAAGCTCTAGGAGAGAGCCGTTTGGGAGACAAGTTTGAGGATCAACTCTAGGGGAGAGTTGAGCTCCGAACTTGCTTGTTGTAAAATTTAACCAGTAGTGGGAGTAGTATGAATGTTCATTTTGAGCCTCGAAACCGCATACTTGCAAGCTGTGAGGGCAATTTCGAACTGTAATTGTGAACTTCGAACTTACCATTAAGGTAGTTTCAATAGTTGTGGGAGCAATTTCGAATGGTGAGCTACTTTGTACTTGCTTGTTCGCAAGTAGCTAAAGCGGCATCGAACCAAGTGTTGGACACCGAACCTGTCGTTAAGAGAGTTTCAACAGTTGTAGGAGCAATTTCGAATGGTATGCTACTTTGTACCCGCTTGTTCGCAAGTAGCTAAGCGGCATTGAATAAAGTGTTGAACTCCGAACTTGTCGTTTAAGAGAGTTTCAACAGTTGTAGGAGCAATTTCGAATGGTGTGATACTTTGTACTCGCTCGTTCGCAAGTAGCTAAAGCGGCATCGAACCAAGTGTTGGACTCCGAACTTATTGTTTGTGGGGGTTAACGAGTTGTAGGAGCAATTCCGAATGGTGATCTGCTACGCACTTGCTTGTTTACAAGCAGCTAAAGCGGCGTCGAACCAAGTATTGGACTCTAAACTCATTTATTGAGCTTAGTGAGTTGTGAGAGCAGCCCTGTAGCTGGAATCCGAATTCACCATTTAACGAGTTGTAGATGTGACTTAGAGATAGAGGAATGAGGCAAATGCAATAATTTTCAATAGGAAAAAGCTAAGTTTTATTAAGCTAAACTAAGCGGCCGCTTCAATGGGGTGAGCCATTATTACATGCTTTTGTCCGTGTTACAAGCATCAGCCTTATTGAAACTGAAAACCTACTTCTACAATAGGGTGAAGGCCTCTTGAGAGGAGTTTGGTTATCCCCTTCATTGGACCTCCATGGATAAGGTGGAGGATGGCCCCAGTTTCGGAGTCTTGGAACTTATTGGGCCTCTCGGTTCGATTGTTGGCTCCTCGAGGTGGAGGATCAGCCCCATCTTTTCAGACTAACTTGGCCAGGTGTCCCCGCTGTATGAGTTGTTTGATCTCCTCTTTGAGAGTCTGACAATCATCTGTGTCGTGGGCGTGGTCCCTATGAAAGTGGCACCACTTATCCCAGTTTCTTTTCTTGACAGGAGTATTCATTTTAGGGGGACCGCGGAGTAGCCATTCCTTTTCCACCTCCATAAGAACTTCTGATATACTAGCATTGAGGGGGGTGAACTTCTCAAAACGAGGACCTGGGCAGCACTGGCCATTGTCATTCTTCTGGAATTTTTGGAACCCTTCTTCGCTTGTATTCTTCCGTTTGTTCCCGGAAAATAGTTCCTCAAGATTGAGGGCGTTAAGAGCTTCTTTCGCTTGGATGTACTTCTCGCTCCTAAGCAGGAGTTCCGAGAAGTCCCAAGGAGGCTTCTTGGCAAGTGACGCCTTGAGGTCGTCTTTGGTGATGTGGTAGGGTAAAAATGGCTTGGGGCCCAACCAGGGCCCAATACAACTCTCACTCAAAAATTGATAGAAACAGCAGTCTAGTTCGGTTTCGAGCCACTGCAGGGTCGGCGCCGAACCTCAAGTTCACCCCCACAGATCTGGTCTCCTCGTATCCGATGAGCGGCGATGGCCCTCGACCTCCGATCCACGACAGCCCTCCGGGCCGTCCGCCCCTCCTGGTATAGAATAAGGATGACCTGGCACAGCCTGGGCCACCAGATCCTCCCGGAAGCACAGAAGCCCCATGATCTGCCATGTCAGCTCCAAATACCACCAAGGGCTTTTCCGCGTCAGCCCTATACCACTCCGGGTACTGCCACGTCAGCCCTATACCACTCCTGGTACTGCCACGTCAGTCCTAAACCCCCTGGGCCTTCTGCCACGTCAGGCCCATGGGCTTTCGGGTTCAGACCCGGCCCCCAAGCGGATCCAAACCCAGTTAGAATTCTCTATAAATACTAGACCCTCACCCACCTTTAGAGGTAACCAATCTTTTGCCACTTAAATTCATCTAGTTATTGCTACTCTCTCACAGAGACTGACTAGATCGTCGGAGGGTCCGCCACCGGGATAAACCCCGGTGTTTCAGGACCGTCTACAGGTACACAAGACCTCGGATCCAAACCCTCTGATCCGAGCCGAGGCATCCACTTCACTCCGAGCCCGTTGCAGGAGCTGCCAGGTCACTCCGAGGGTCGTCTGACAAGCAGCTTTCTCCTTCAATATAAATTGAGTCCGAACTCACACCTGGTGCATCCACACGTCTCCCAGAAATAAACCGCATCAGGTTGGCACCGTCTGTGGGAACCTGCTTCAGAAGCCGACCCGAGCACGACCATCAAGGCACCCCGACCGCCGAACTCTCATGGCCTCAAAGGGCAAGGGGGCTGCCTCCTCCGTCAACCGACGGGACTCGCCCCCACCAACCCGCTAACGCCGATCCACACCCTTCAAAACACAGGGCTCACCATCATGGGTCCCAAAGGAGCGTCACTCGTCAGGTCCAGCCCGACCTACGGGGAATAATCGTCAACCAACAGATTAGCCGCATCAGGGGAAGGGTTGCTTCCAACCCGGCCCCGAACCATCCTAGGCCGCCGCCCGAGGGACGGAGGTCAGCACTCAGCCGCATCGGAAGGCAGCCTTCAGATCGACCCAACAGGGTCGAGGGAGCCCCCGTCACTCACAAGGAGTTCCAAGACTTCCGGAGAGAAATTCTCGGGGCCCTCCGACGGGCCCCCGGGGAGGAAACCCTCCACTCCCAAACCGGATCGGATGCCGAGGCCAGCGTGTCACGCCCGTCAACAATCCAGCCAGAAGACGATGGCGTACTCCTAAGGCGCCTCCAAGAAATGGAGGATCGCCTCGATCATATAGGATACGGCGACCGACGAGCGGCTCAGGGGGACAGACCTGTCCGTCCTCCCTTCTCCGCCCCCATCCTCCAAGCGGAAATACCCAGGAATTTCCGACCACCTCAATTCGAGACCTACGACGGCGAGGGAGATCCCGCTGATCACATGGAGGGTTTCAAAACCCTCATGATGATTCACAGCGCCTCGGATCCCCTACTATGCCGAGCCTTCCTCGCTACACTTCGGGGTCCGGCTCA
Source organism: Hemerocallis citrina (assembly GCA_017893485.1). NCBI lineage: Eukaryota > Viridiplantae > Streptophyta > Magnoliopsida > Asparagales > Asphodelaceae > Hemerocallis > Hemerocallis citrina. Next base: position 24,845,758 of record CM030359.1, on the reverse strand, counting down.
TGAATGGTACTCGAAACTCACCCCCGGCTCTATTTACTCCTTCGACCAACTAGAGGGCAATTTTCTTGCCCACTTCGTCACCAGCCGGAAGGCAGAAAGAACCAGCGCCTCTTTACTTGGGCTCAGACAGATAGAGGGAGAGTCCCTCAGAGTGTTCGTCCGGAGATTTACCACGGAGGCGAGGTCGGTCTCCTCTCTTGATCCAGGCGTCGCCTCTGCGGCATTTCGGCACAACGTCCGTCATAGACAGCTAAAAGCTTCTCTGGCGAAGAGACCCCCCGTCGACTTTCCCGACCTCCTCGACAGGGTTGAGAAATACATTAGGGCGGAAGAGGCCCTTAGCCCCGAAGATGTTAGGGAGGCCACCGGGAACGGAAAACGAAAGGCCGAAGAATTCGAACCATCAAAGAAGGCTCCGAGGGACGCGGGGCCCACGAAGAAAGTTCCGCCGGTCCCCCGCTTCGAGAGGTACACTCCCTTGACACATAGCGTATCCGCCATCCTCTTAGAAATCAAAGACAAAGGCCTCGTCCGACTACCTCCCCGACCTAATAACAACAGGAATCAAGATCAGCGCTTCTACTGCCGCTTCCACAGAGATCGTGGGCACGATACCGACCAATGCCGAGCCCTGAAAGACGAAATTAAGGAACTCATCTCACGAGGGTTCCTCCGACAGTTCACCCGAGAAGGCCGACGGGATCGGCGAGATGATAGGAACCGGAGACTTTCGCCTCCGAACCCTACTTCGACCCACCTCCGTGGTCAGGATCTCGGGTCCGAGGGAACCGCAGATATGCCATTCATCTTGCACTGTGTCCACAGGGGGGCGATGGGAGGAGGGTCAAATACATCCCGAAAAGCCTTCATCCAAGAGGCGAATGCTGTCCAAAACAACCCCTCGTCCAAGCCACAACCAGGGCCAGTCTCCTTCTCAGGAGAAGACCTCGAAGGCGTTCACCTACCTCACTGCGATGCCCTCGTCATCAGCCTCCACATGGCTAACTGTGAGGTTTGCTGAATCCTCGTTGACAACGGTAGCTCAGTTAATATTCTCTTCCTCAAAACCTTCGAGAGCCTCAAGTTACCCGGTGGAAATCTCAAGCCCGCCGGACACACGTTACATGGATTCTCTGGCGCCCCTGTCGTAACAGAAGGGATTGTTACCCTCGACGTCACCGCAAGATCGGCTACTGTCAAGAGGACCGAATCCATGGATTTCATGATTATCAACATCAAGGCAGCTTACAACGCCATTCTCGGCCGACCCGGACTGAACTCCCTCCAAGCGGTACCTTCAACCTACCATCTGAAACTCAAATTTCCCACCCCCCAAGGGTTCGGCATCGTCCGAGGTAGCCACGAAGCCGCGCGGTCGTGCTATATAGCCGACGTCGGAGGGGGTGTATCCCCTCTCGACGCCGCTGAACTGAACCCGAGAGGGATGGCCCAGCCCCTGAGCCTGTCGACGAACTAGAAGAGGTCCTGTTCAACGCCGAGGATGAATCAAAGTGGTTCCGGGTAAGCCGCTCGCTCACCCGGGACTTGAAAACAGGCATCATCGCCTGTGTCCGTCGCAACGTTGATCTCTGCGCTTGGAAGCCCTCCGACATGCCCGGGATCTCCGAAGACTTGATTATGCATCGGCTGAGCGTCATCCCTGACTCTAAGCTGGTCGTCCAAAAGAGGCGCAAAGTCGCCCCGGAGAGGCAACAAATTGTGAAGACAGAAGTGGACAAACTCTTGTCCGCTCGATTCATTCAGGAAGTCAGCTACCCCGAGTGGTTGGCCAATGTTGTTATGGTAAAGAAGGCAACAGGGGGTTGGCGGATCTGCATCGACTTCACGGATCTTAACAAAGCATGTCCGAAAGATCCCTTCCCCCTCCCCCGCATCGACGCTTTAATCGACGCAACCTCGGGGCATGAACTACTGTCCTTCATGGACGCATTTTCGGGGTACAATCAGATCTGGATGTTTCCACCAGACATCTCCAAAACCTCGTTCGTCACCGACCAGGGTCTTTATTGTTACCGTGTTATGCCCTTCGGGCTGAAAAATGCCGGAGCCACGTACCAACGGCTCGTCAATAGAATCTTCAAAGACCTGATCGGCCGCAATGTAGAAGTCTACGTCGACGACATGCTCGTCAAAAGCCGGGCCGGACCGGACCACGTTGCCGACCTCGAAGAGGCCTTCGGTGTCCTCCGACATCATAACATGAGGCTCAACCCGGCTAAATGCGCCTTCGGCGTCTCCACTGGGAAATTCCTGGGGTTCATCGTCATCCAACGCGGCATTGAGGCAAACCCCGAGAAAATCCAAGCCATTATGGACATGTCCCCCCCTCGGAATGTCAAGGAGGTTCAGAGGCTCACGGGCCGGTTGGCTGCAATCGGCCGTTTCCTCTCCAAGTAAGGGGAGAAGTCTCTCCCCTTCTTCAAGGCCTTACGCGGAAAATGGGGCTTCGAGTGGGGTACCCATCAACAAGAAGCCTTCGAACAACTGAAGCAATACCTCGCCAACCCACCTCTCCTCAGCAAACCCGAGCCAGGCGAGTCGCTTTGGCTATACCTGTCGGCCTCGGACAGCGCCCTCAACGCTGTCCTCGTCCGAGAAGAGGAAGGGGTCCAAAGGCCATTGTATTATGTGAGCAAAGTACTACTCCCAGCCGAGACGAGGTACGCAAAGATAGAGAAGGTGGCCTATGCCTTAATCATGGCAGCCCGAAAACTTCGTCCTTACTTCCAGGCCCACTCCGTCCAAGTACTGACAGACCAGCTACTAAAGACTGTCCTTCACAAGCCCGAAAACTCCGGCCACTTAGTCAAGTGGTCAATTGAGCTGAGTCAGTTTGACATCAGCTATCATCCGAGGGTGGCCATTAAAGGACAGGCCCTCGCCGAATTTATAACTGAATGCACCGCCTCGAGCAGCCCAGCATCGAGGGCTCGGATCCGACCTGGGAAATCTTTGTCGACGGCTCATCATGCGAAACCGGGAGCAGAGCTGGCATCATCCTTCATGGCCCCGACCAATTCCTACTTCAATACTCCCTTCGCCTCAACTTTCCAGCCTCCAACAACGAGGCAGAGTACGAGGCCATGATCACCGGATTGACCCTCGCCTACCGAGCCGGAGCCAAGCAAATCCGGGCCTTCAGCGATTCTCAGCTAGTGGTCAACCAGATCACCGGAGAATACGAAGCCCGCGATGATCGCATGATAAGATATTTGGCGGCAGTCCGACGACTCCTGGCATCCTTTAGCTCTGCCACAGTTATCAGAGTCCCCAGGGAACAGAACGCTCAAGCAGACGCGTTATCCAAACTCGCCTCTTCCTCCTTCGAGGGTCTCGATCAGACAGTGCTCATAGAAATCCTCTTGAAGCCAAGTATCAATGACCCAGAGCCGGAGGCGATGTGTGTGCAAGATGATGCCAGCCCAGACGACTGGATCACTCCCATCCGAAGATTCTTAATCAATGCCGAGCTCCCTGAAGACAGAGCCGAGGCCAGACGAGTCAGAATCCGAGCTGAGAGATTTGTCATGATTGATGACATCCTCTTCAAACGCTCATACACCTTGGCCGACGGCAAACCATACCTCCGCTGTCTCACTAGCGGCGAGGCCAGCTACGCCCTCAAAGACCTACACGAGGGGATCGGCGGATGCCACATGAGGAGCAGGACACTTGCTCGGAAGGCCCTGAATCAGGAGTATTATTGGCCGACCATGCTCCAGGACTCGCAAGACTTAGTCAAAAGGTGCGGCCCCTGCCAAAGGTTCTCCCCTATCAAAAGGCTTCCTCAAGCCAATCTCCGATCCCTGGCAAGCCCTACGCCGTTCGCCATGTGGGGCATGGACCTTGTAGGGCCCTTCCCCCCAGCAGTAGGACAAAAGAAATTCCTGATAGTCGCCATCGACTACTTCACCAAATGGCTCGAAGCCGAACCTCTATCCAGCATCACCGAGCACCAAGTACAACAATTCTTTTGGAAAAACATCATTTGCCGGTTCGGCATCCCCCGGATCCTCGTTACAGACAACGGAACCCAATTCCAGGGTCAGAACTTCCAAACTTTCTGCACGGACATCGGTATCCAGCAACGCTTCTCCGCTATTTGCCACCCTCAATCCAATGGCCAAGCAGAGAACGCGAACAGGCAAATCCTCGACGGCCTCAAGAAGCGCCTCGACAGTTCCCCCAAAGGGCTTTGGGTCGAAGAACTGCCTAGTGTGCTATGGGCGTACCGAACCACCAAGAGGATCCCCACAAGAGAGACGCCGTTCGCCTTGACCTACGGGACGGAGGCAGTCATCCCCGTCGAGGTCGGCCTGCCTTCTCCCCGTATCATGGCCTTCGACGAAGCTGGCAATTCATCAGGCTTAAGGGCCAACCTGGACCTCGTCGCCGAAGTCAGAGAGAAATCCTCAATCCGGAGAAGCATCTACCAACAACGGATCGAGAAGTTTTACAACAAGAAAGTCCGCCCCACTAACATCAAGGCGGGAGACCTCGTGCTACGAAAACTGTCCGTCTCTGATCCAACCAAGAAGAGGAAATTGGCCCCCAACTGGGAAGGCCCATACCGTGTAGTCGAGGCTGTACGCCCTGGTACGTACCGACTGGCGGATATGGACGGCCGGCTCATCAGCCGACCCTGGAACGCCGAGCACCTAATGAAGTTCCTGGAAGAGCGAACCTAGGTTCTAACTTGGCTAATGTATATAAAACCCTTTGTAAACTTTCATGTGTAAAGGGCGGCTTCGATGACCGTCCCTATCTAGTATGAGAGAAATCTCTTTTTTGTCAAACTTCAAATGACTCGGCAGATCGGCACCCGAGTCCTCACTCCGGTATCATCCCCAGCGTCTCGGTAGGTCCAATCCAGCTTCGGGCCAAGGGCTCTTCCTAAGGCCCCGCGTTGATCCCTCACGGATCGACGGAGCCGAACCATGCCTCCGACGTCATTCACCGCACTTCTTAACAGAGCAAAGGGGGAAAAGAATTCTTTATTCATACTCCTTTATTTGGTTATGAGAAAACAAACAAAGACCGTTACAGGACCACTCCACTCATCTCAAACTGAAGGAAGCCACCATCTTAGGGCCCCTCGGGTCCAACAACGGGCAGGACCACTCCGACCGAATGGCTAGGAGCCCTCTCCTCATCATGTCGGTCCTTGGGCTCAGCCACGATCGACACACCAGCCACAGAGCTCTGGGCATCCACTGGTCGCATGTGCTCCAGCAAGAGCAGCGCAGAAGGAACTCCCTCCGCTCGCCGACCCACGGAGGAAGATGAAGAGATGCCCAGCATCGTCTTGTAGCGATGTATCTCCATCTCCTTCTCCACTATGACATTGCAAAGTAACCTCTCGGAAGAGGGCCTCTGTACCGAGGCATTCGACATGGTATGTCCAAGTCCGACACCTCCGAGGTCCCGGTCCACCATCGCCCTCCTCAGCCGGCTCGCCTCCTCACTTATGACCTCAGACTTATTCCGATAATAGTTAAAGGCCGCATCAGTGTCACGAGCCCCCTTTCGATAGCGAACCAACGTGGCCTCCAGGGCCTCAACTTTGCTCCGGAGCCACGCCACGTCGGAACGACGGGGGTCCACCTCGGGAAGAGGAGCCGCAACCTACAAGAAAACCAGCCAACTCAAAACACATAAGCAAGGAGGATCGGAAACACCCGAAGTCAAAACACTTGGCTGGTCAAAAAAATCTTTTTTTATAAATTGAGTCGCTTCTTACAAAAAATGCGGTGGCCAGTCCGCGGAAGGCAAATACAATCGAGAGAAGGAAATAGAAAGACAAAAATTATACAACTTATTTTCCCACCTCAGCATCGGCAGGCGGGTCCACGAGGGGGTCGACGGGCGGATCGAGGGCAGGCCCTTCTTCGCCAGGGGTCTTCGGTGTCCCCTCGACCTCCATGTCATACTCGAAATTGGACAGATCAAGGGTCGGGTAGAAGTGCCTCACGTGGCTGAGTGCCTTCGCATAACACTCGTCTTGAGCCTTGATCACCAGGAGCTGACCCGTCTCTGTCAGCTCTTCCCGCTCCTTAGCAAACTCCTTCTCCTGAGCTGCCATCTTCTCTGCCCATTCCTCCTTCTCCTTGTCGAAGGCCGTCTTCATCTCTTGCTCCCTCTTCTGAGAGCCTTCGAGCTCTATCTTCATCTCCTTCGTCTCCTGCTCGGCCTTGTCCGCCCGGTCGCGCTCCCGCTTCAAAGCGGCCTCGTAAAGGCCCCTCACGTGGCCCCCCTGCACGGTCGCCTGTAGTCACCGAGCACAACTAAGGGAACCTCCTCTACAACGTAATCACGGGACAAGAGAGGTTGACAGACTTACCAGCACATTGGCCTGTGCGAGGCGAGTATACGCCTCATCCTGGGTCTCGGTCTTCATCTCCGAACGATCCCGGGGGGTCGCCAACTTACTTGCCACCTCGACGGCTTGCCGCCCTCGGGTCAAACAGTCTCCCTCGCGGATCGACCAACTCGGCACCCACGGTCGCCGAAGCCTCTCCTCTATCTCCGGATCCGCCAGAGGGCCCTTCCCCTTATCGAGATCGGTGACCTTGCCCTGGTCCGGACCGCCCTGAACCGCCGCGTCCTTGACCGTCTCCGAGCGAGTCCTTTTGGCCCTCGACTGAACAGGGGCCTCGGAAACCACCTGGGACGACCCCCTCGTCTTCATCTTCTTCTCGACCTCCTCCTTCTTCATGGCGAGCCTTTTCGCCTTGATCGACTCAGGATCCATATCTGCAAAAAGATCCAGTAAGGACAATGAGCACAGAGGAACAACAAAGCCAAAAAGAAAGAAACAACTACATACATAGATCGGCCGGGCTCAGTCCGGCATTCGCCAAGTGGCCCTCGGTCACCTTCGCCCAGTTGATACTATATGACAAACGGAGGCGCTCAACAAACCCCCACTCCTCGGCGGTCAGGTCCCTCGGCTTCGGCATTTTATAGCTCAGCTTAGAGTGGTTCCACCGAGTGGGAATGTCCCAAGGTTCCTCACTCCGGATCACCAGATACTTCTTCTTCCACTCCTTGATGGAGTCCGGATGACCATAGACAACCTTCCCCTTGTCCCGGGGCGAAATGTAGTAGATACCCTCAGTCGACGAGCCGATCATCAACATCGCTCGGAAGACGTTCAGCCGTAGAGGTACCCTCTGCTCCTCGCACATCAACACGAAGCAGATGATCTGCTTCCAAGAATTGGGCCCATACTGCATCGGCGCCAAGGATGCCCAGTTCAGCACTTCACGAACGAACGGGTGAACGGGCAGCCTCAGGCCGGAGATAAAAGGCATCCACGGGGAAGACGCAATACCGATCCGGCAGAGGGTCGGTCGGTCGAAGAGTGGAGCTCGGCAACATGAGCTCATAGCTGGACCCTATATGGTACGCCAGCCGCAAAGCCTCCAAGTTACTTGCCTCCAGAACGGTCGGAAGTGCGTCCATTATCACCCTCTTCCGGCTCGGCGACGACGGTTGGACCCCACACACCTCCTTATCAGAAAGATCGTCGGGGTACCGACGGAACGGCTTAGGCTGTACAGGCGACCCTGTCATCAAGTTAACAGGCGCTTGACTCGAGCCCCCAATCCTCGACCCCTTCTTCTTCGGAGCCCTCTTCTTCTTCTTGGTTCGTTCCGGTGAGGGGGTAGATAATTGCCCCAGACCTGTCGGCCTGGAACTCGAGCCCACGCCCTGACCTCCTATCTGAGCCCCTTCGGCTCCCCCCTCCTCTTCAGAAACCAGCCCTAGAATCTGAACTTCGGCAGAACTACCGCCCCCTCCTCAGAATCGCAACTCTCCACAACAAAAAGCCTCCGAGACCGTAGCGGCTTCACATCATACACTGGCTGATCCTCGCCTACAGACTCCCCCTCGAGATCAGACTCTCCTACGAAGTCGGTTTGGAGGCAGGTTTTACGTCCCCCCAGACGTCGACGCCGACGAGCCAGACTGAGCCCTATCCATCTGTGCCTAAACTAAACAAACTTACCAACAAACCTGGGGTCGCTTCGGAAGAACGAGCCTGGTACAGCGAACGGTAGGGACGAAGACTGAAATGTTGGGAGATTTTTAGAAAGAGAAAGAGGCGAGTAAGAAGTGGACGATAGGGGGAGAGGGGGGAACATTTATAGAGGGCAAAAATGACTCCTCGATTTCTGCAATTACTGTTCACCGATTGACGTGTAGCGGCCGCCTGGAAAACCGCGCCACGTCCTTGAAACGTGGGCTGCTGACGTCATCCAGTGCCAGGCTAGCAGCCAGACTCAGGGGTCGGGTCGGATGAAGTGCTCGGCGGAAAAATTTTCTTTTTAAAGATTTAAGGCTACAGGGCTCGGTCGGCTCCCCTCTCACCTGCGAACAACTTGGGGCTTACAGCCTCGGCAGCCGAAAACCCCAAATTGTTCCCGGGTGGCAGGAAAGCCACCATCGCCTGCGCCCCGGGCTCCAGGGCTCGGTCGGCTCCTCTCTCACCCGCGAACAGCTCGGGGCTTAAGACCTCGTCGGTCGAAACCCCGAATTGTTCACGGGTGGGAGGAAAGCCACCATCACCTAGAACCCTAACAAGAAAGCAGATCGACCCACATATCCGAGGCTCTTCAGCCCCAGATCCAGAACACGGTGGGTACCCCTCCCGTCCTGATCTTTCTCGGGCCAAACAACCGTATGAGGGTCGTCTGACCCGAAAAAGGATCCGGACGATAGAGTCGCCACCGATTCGAGGCCCCTTGGCGCTACAAAATTTTTCAGAAGAGAGACGCCCGCCGAAGCATACACCTCTGGTGGCCATTGGACCACCCTTGCTGCGATCAAACCCGCTAGGGGGGAGAGGTATTTATAGCCTCCCCCACGGACCAGCCTTTATGACATTGGGAAAGCCAATCGACGGAAGCCCATGCGCCACCTGCATTCATTAGGCGGCATCATTTAATGCCCCTAGAAAATTGGAACATCGCACGGATCCCGGAAGCGCCATCAATACTCCGCTAAGGCGACAGATCACGCTGCTCAAACCTTCTTCTCAGGAGGAAACAATGGCTCGCCATCACCCTTGCCGACACATAATCCCTCGTCTTCTAGAGGTTCGGTCGAGCACCAGGGTACTCTTCTCAGGAAGAAACAACGGCTCGCCATCACCCTTGCCGACACGTAATCCCTCGTCATCTCGAGGTTCGGTCGAGCACCAGGGCCTTCTTCTCAGGAAGAAACACCGACTCGCCATCACCCTTGCCGACACGTAATCCCTCGTCTTCTCGAGGTTCGGTCGAGCACCAGGGAACTCTTCTCAGGAAGAAACAACAGCTCGCCATCACCCTTGCCGACACGTAATCCCTCGTCATCTCGAGGTTCGGTCGAGCACCAGGGCCTTCTTCTCAGGAAGAAACACCGGCTCGCCATCACCCTTGCCGACACATAATCCCTCGTCTTCTCGAGGTTCGGTCGAGCACCAGGGTACTCTTCTCAGGAAGAAATAACGGCTCGCCATCACCCTTGCCGACACGTAATCCCTCGTCATCTCGAGGTTCGGTCGAGCACCAGGGCCTTCTTCTCAGGAAGAAACACCGGCTCGCCATCACCCTTGTCGACACATAATCCCTCGTCTTCTCGAGGTTCGGTCGAGCACCAGGGTACTCTTCTCAGGAAGTAACAATGGCTCGCCATCACCCTTGTTGGCCCATAAGTCCCTCGCCAGCTCGAGGTCGGGTCTAGCACCAGGGTAGTCTTCTCAGGAAGGCTCCACAGCTCGCCATCGCCCTTGTTAACTCGTAATCCCTCGACAGCTCGAGGTCAGGTCTAGTATCAGGGTAGTCTTCTCAGGAAGGCTCAACGGCTCGCCATCACCCTTGCCGACCCATAATCCCTCGCCTGCTCGAGGTTAGGTCTGGCACCAAGATAATCCCCTCATGAAGGCACAATGGCTCGCCATCCCATTTCTACAACCGTAAACACTCCTCCACGGCTAGCTCCCGCACCCCCGCAGGAGTGGGGGGCTTGTGTGGTAGGGTAAAAATGGCTTGGGGCCCAACCAGGGCCCAATACAACTCTCACTCAAAAATTGATAAAAACAGCAGTCTAGTTCGGTTTCGAGCCACTGCAGGATCGACGCCGAACCTCAAGTTCACCCCCACAGATCTGGTCTCCTCGTATCCGATGAGCGGCGATGGCCCTCGACCTCCGATCCACGACAGCCCTCCGGGCCGTTCGCCCCTCCTGGTATAGAATGAGGATGACCTGGCACAGCCTGGGCCACCAGATCCTCTCGGAAGCACAGAAGCCCCATGATCTGCCATGTCAGCTCCAAATACCACCAAGGGCTTTGCCGCGTCAGCCCTATACCACTCCTGATACTGCCACGTCAGCCCTAAACCCCCTGGGCCTTCTGCCACGTCAGGCCCATGGGCTTTCGGATTCAGACCCGGCCCCCAAGCGGATCCAAACCCGGTTAGAATTCTCTATAAATACTAGATCCTCACCCACCTTTAGAGGTAACCAATCTTTTGCCACTTAAATTCACCTAGTTATTGCTACTCTCTCACAGAGACTGACTAGATCGTCGGAGGGTCCGCCACCGGAATAAACCCCGGTGTTTCAGGACCGTCTGCAGGTACACAAGACCTCGGATCCGAACCCTCTGATCCGAGCCGAGGCATCCACTTCACTCCGAGCCCGTTGCAGGAGCCGCCAGGTCACTCCGAGGGTCGTCTGACAAGCAGCTTTCTCCTTCAATATAAATTGAGTCCGAACTCACACCTGGTGCATCCACACGTCTCCCAGAAATAAACCGCATCAGGTGATGTTGTGCCTGAATGCTGCAAAGACTACTAATTGGTTGAGGGAATCAATAGATCGGGCTTCGGTAGTAAAGCGCTGGACGTAATCTCTTAGGCGCTCACCCTTTCTTTGGCTAAGTGCTAGCAAAGATGCACTTGTTTTCTCGGCTTTGCGACTACCCACGAAGTGGGTGAGGAAGAGATCCTCAAACTGTTCGAATGAGAAGATGGAGGCGGGGGTTAGACGGGAGTACCACTCTCGCATTAGTCCCCTCAATGTGGCTGGGAAGGCCTTGTAGAGGACCGCATCCGAGGCTTGATGAACCATCATGAGAGTTTTAAAACTTTCGATATGATCGACCGAGTCCGACTCCCCATTGTAGAATTCAAAGCGGGGCGGCCTAATGGCTTCAGGGACCGGAGCTTCCATGATGGCCCTAGAGAAGGGGGGTCTGCTTGACCGGAACTTATTGGCCCGTTTCTCCTCTTCTCTGTCCAATTTGCCAAGGCGCCTCTCCATCTCATGGAGACGGTGATAGACCGAGTCGTCCCTTTGGTCATATATTGCTGATCCTTGGGACTCATCCTCATGCGGAAGGGGACTGTGAGTGTGACGGTGATAGCTTGGGGCAGGTTGAGGACTAGGAGCCCGTTGATTGTGGTTAGGAGCAACTTTGAGGGCCCTAGAATGGCTTCTTGAAAGTCGTGGAATTCTGCCCTTGTGATAGGTGCCTCTGGATCTCGATGGTCCCCTAGGGCGGGCCGACCGTTCGGAGTGCGGCTCTTCCTCTGACAGTGCTGGGGTGACTCCCTCCGAATTCTGGGAGAGTTCAATCTTCTGCAGTTGGGCCTACGAGGGGATCGGGCTCTAGCGGACCGAATCGCATGGCCCCTTTGGTGTTCACGACGGGGGATTCCGTCATGGGTCTGTCTCTCATCCAGGCAAGTTCGAAGGTCTATCCCATGCTTCCAGTTGATAATAATGTGTCGGAGATCCTTCGGCATTGGAGGACTGTGAGAGGCCATGGAGTCGGATGAGGGGTTATGTATCGAGACATGGTCACGATGAGGAGGTTGCCTTTGGAGACTTCGGCGGGAGGGTCCCACGGCAGCCCCTTGAGGCCCTTGAGGGGCTTGCTGGGGCTGAGGTTGCTGAGGAAGGGACTGTCCAGACTGCGGTTGCTGGACTTGTTGGACAGGTTGAGGGAGGACCACCTGAAGTAGAGGAGGAGAAGGAGCGGGAGTGGCTCTGCGGTTAGAGACCGTTGCCTTCCTCTTCTTTGGATGCATAGCTTGAAACTACTTTCGTTGATGAAATAGGGTTGGATTGCTTTTCGGTTCCCACAGACAGCGCCAATCTGTTGCTGCTGATTTTAGTGTGGGAGCAGACAGATAAATTTGTGGATTCTTTGAGGAAACGAATATGGGAAACCTGTTGACTTTCACCGGTGTTTGACTGGTTTCTCGCCGCTGCTATGAACCTACAAAAAAGTTCAATACACCGAGATGGATCTCGGAGACGAACCCTCCGACGCTCTTGTCAGTAATCAGAAAGATTATGGAAGAGCTTTTTGTGGAAAAATATTGATTACCTTCTCATGGTGGGTGGAGAGGGGTATTTATAGTCACATTTAGAGACAGTTTAGAGATAATCCCGGTGTTTTTGGATAAGATGTAGAGTTTAAATCATTTCATAGAGATAACCGTGAATTTGAATTACTCTTTAAATATCTAAATTTGTTTGTAACGGGCTGCTACCCATACCCAATAGGACATATCCGTTTATGGGTTATTGGGCTTTGAAGAAAGACCCAGTTTCCATTTCATACCCGTTTGTAGGTAAAATTACTGTTTTACCCCTGAGAGCTTTTAAGATTCGTGCCCAATTTGAATGATCCCGATTTAGTTATATTTTTAGCCATATCAACAAGACATATAAACCTAACAATTTTCTTAATATTCAGATGATACCCATAAAATGTACACTAAAAATACAAATCATGCTCCTAATACCAGTTTCGAGTAGAAAAGAAATGTTTTGTGTGTTCAATCTAACTACCCCGACAACATGAATCTATGCAACAATGAGTCATGATTTTCTTTTTTTCCTTTTCCAGTAGCCATATTCCAAATTTTTGGGCTCGTCCACCTTTTTCTGTAAACGGCATGGGCATGAAAATGACATTTCATCTTGCAAGCACAGGCGATAGAGCAGTCGCATATGCGAGTGTTGTAGGAATGGCAATTGCCACTTTTTTGGCCGATAATGTAAAGCTTAACCTCCGTGGTATTATTGTAGTCATTACAGAGCATCCACACCTGCCAATGCAAGATCTAAGCAATGTCACCTAACCAAAATCAAACCTGAGAACAACCGATGATGAATGATGATGACTCGATAAAAGAAAAAGTTGTTACAATGATTGACCTCGCATTAGTTGGTATATGTAAGTACAGTTCTGTGGTCACTGACTTCTCACCTCGACAAGAAGAAGGGAAAGCAATGGAAATGGGGGAAGCTGAGAAGATTTCCATTCTTGCCTAGCACACAATTCGACCTTCACCAAGAGCCAAAAAAAGAGGGCGAGCATATACAGAGAATCCATCTAACTCCATCCGATCTTATGTTACCTCGTCGTCTCCAACCCACTCACTGTAGATCCTTGATTTTGATGACTACAACACAATACACAATGATTCTATATTACATATCTTTCACAGTGTGTATCAAAAGTGTTCAAGGTCAATACCATGATGAAGCATTCAAAGTCAATACAATGTGATGAAGCTTTCAAAAGTATTTGCTCAAGCCACAAAGTCAAGATCAAGCCACAAAGACTCAAGTTCAAGTTCAAGATTTTCAAGAGCTTTCAATTCAAGACTTTCAAGTGCTTCAAGTGATTAGCTACATTGAACAAATGTCTTGTAATATTGTTTGTATTATTTGTGAGTCTTAGAATCTTGTAAAAGCCTTGTCACACACACACACTCACACATTCCCTACATAAAGAAAATGTTTTACAAAATCAAAATGTCAAAACAAAGCTTGTATAAGTTCAGCTGATTGAGTACCAGTTGACTTACTCTTGGAAGCAGTCGATTGCTAAAGTACGAAACTAACTGAACTCACTCAAGCTCTGACCAGCTGACTCTTATGGCAACCCAGTCGACTGTTCAAGCAGTTTTTGACAGTTTTTTGAATTTAAAACTTGTTTTTCAAATTCAAACTTTTACTGCCGTTGTATGGTAGTTGAGATACTATTTCTCAATGTCCAAGAGAATCTAACTCTATAAAAGAGTATAGATTTCAGTTGGAAAAGGTTACTAAACTTTTGATTCAAGTCTTTTGCTTTTGAGAAGAAAAAGAACAAGTTTAAAAAGCATATACTTTCTTTATGACTTGGTTCTCTGATTTTCAGTCTTGTATAACATTGAATTCGTTCTAGATTGAAGTCAGAAGTCGACCTATAGCCAATATACAAAAAGCACTTTTACATACAAGGCTTTAGGTTGCTGTAAATCTTTTTTGTTGTTGTTTCACTCTCGGGTTGTGAGAGTGGTCCTCTCGGTTGGAGAGTATGACTCTTGGTTTAGAGTCGGTTTCACTCTAGGGTGTAGAGTGGGTTTTGCTCTCTCTAGTGGTGAGAGAGTTCTACGGATTTGACATAGTTGTTGTCAAAGGCCGTGGAGTATTCTTGTATTTTTTTCAAGAATAGTGGAAAATCTCAAATGGGTTGCTTGGGGACTAGATGTAGGTCGGGAGGACCGAACCAGGATACATCGTGGTGTTTGCTGTGTTGACTCTCTGTGGTTGTATTCTCTAAACTTGCATTTTTAATTTCTTTGAGTTTCTTGTGTAAATCAAGTCTGGTCAGTCGACTGCTTTACTCTCTAAGTCGACTTAACAGACTTGTAACTCTTTAGTTAAATTACTCTTCTTATCTGACGCTTCAGTCGGCTGCCTTCTATTTTCAGTCGACTTAACACCTCAAAAAGTTCAATTTATTGAATAATTTTTATACAACATTATTCACCCCCTAGTGTTATTTGCCTTGCATACAGGATCCAACACTTGGTATTAGAGCCTGGTTGAGTGCAATGACATCTACTTCAAATGCAAGTCAATACCATGAAGGCCAATCCACACAAAGGCCACCTCTATTTGATGGAACAAACTACAACTATTAGAAGTGTAGAATGAAGAGCTATCTATAGTCCATCAACTATGAGATTTAGAACATGACCGAGAAAGAATATACCGTACCTACAATTCTCTATGCACAATGGAACGATGACATGAAGAGCAACACCATGAACAATGCAAAGGCGATGAATGCTCTCTTCTGTGCACTTACCAAAGAGGAGTTCAATCGTGTATCAAACGCAACAACGGCTTATCAAATTTGGCACATTCTTGAGGTAACACATGAAGGTACAAATAAGGTCAAAGAATCTAAAATCTCTATTCTTGTTCACAGGTTCGAGATGTTCCGTATGAAGGAGAACGAAAATGTGTCGGACATGATAACAAGGTTCACATACATCACAAACTCTCTTGTGGCTCTTGGAAATACATATTCGCAAGTAGAGATGGTGAGAAAGTTCCTTCGAGCCCTAACCCTCGAATGGGAGAAGAAGACCACCGCTATAGAAGAACCCAACGATTTAATACAACTCTCTCTTGAGAATCTTGTGGGAAATCTAATGGCATACGAAGTACAACTAGAAGAACGCAAGAAGGATCTAGAACCTCAACAAGCCAAGAAGAAGTCTCTTGCTTTTAAGGCCATGTCTGATTCAGAAGATGAAAAAGAAGATCAAGAAGAAATGGTCATGTTCACTAGAAAATTCAAAAAATTTCTTCGAAAGGGTAAATTCAATTCTAAGTTTAAAGATACTAATGAACTCCTTACTTGTTTCAAGTCTAACAAGACATGTCACATGAAGAAGGACTATCCGTTAGAAAATGCAAAACCAAAAGGGAAAGTTCCTAACTTCAAGAAGGACAAGTACACAAAGAACAAGTACATGACGAACAATACGGCATATTAAGCAACTTGGAGTGATAGCGACTCATCATCCGAAGAAGAGAATGAAGAATCAAATGAAGTCGCAAATGTGTGCTTCATGGCTACTGAAAATAAAGTAAGTGACAATTTTGATTCAAATAATTTATTAGAAGCATTTAATGAAGCTTTTCAAGAACTAAAAAAGGAGAAGATAAGAGTTAAAAATCTAGAGAAAGTTAATCAAACACTTTCTCAAGAAAATCTTGACTTAAATGTTGAAATCAAGTCTTTAAATTCTCGTCTTTCAAACTTGGGTATAGATCTTGTATCTCTTAAGAAAAATTATGAAGAGATATCCAAGAATGTATCTAGGTTTAATAAAGAAAAAGAGAATTTAAATGAAGTTCTCCAAAATCAAGTTCAATCTAATAAAAAGTTTGGGCTTGGTTTTCAAAAAACTCTTGAAAAACAGCATACTTCTAATAATACTAGTAGTAATAAGATTGATTCTGGTTCTTGTGTGAAAAAAAGTTATATGATTATTTTGAATAACCAAAAATTATTTTTAACCATGAAAAGAGTAATCTCTCAGATCAGACCAGTCAACTGAACCAAAAATTCGGTCGTCTGCCTAGAGGTTTGGAGTCTTATTCAAAAAGACGAAAACCTCATATAAGTCGACTTGTTTCACCTCCCAGTCGACTGACTTCACAAAACAGTCGACTGAAGGGTACAACAAAGTGGACTGGACAGACTAAAAATATTTGGGTTCCAGTCAACTTGAGTCTTAATGATAGGATTACTTATATAAATTCTTTTGTTCTTAATGTGTGTAATTATGTAAATTATATGCCTGCTTTTGGTGGTAAATCAAACTCACTTTGGGTTTGGTTTCCCAAACACTAATCTCTTTCGGACCCAATGAAAAGGGTACCATATTCACAATTCTTATTTTATAGGTACCTAAAAGAGAAAGATGGATACTTGACAGCGGATGCTCTAACCACATGACTGGCCATGCAAACTTACTTTCTTCCATACAAGAGATAGATGGAGGAACTGTTACATTTGGTGACAATGACAAAGGAAAAGTCATCGGGATAGGCATGGTCGGTAAGAACACTACCCCTACTATTGAAGAGGTATTTCTACTTAATGGTTTAAAGCATAATTTGTTAAGTATTAGTCAACTTTGTGATAAGGGTTATAAAATAGTCTTTCAAAAAGATGCATTCTTAATCTATGATTCATCCATGAAAAATGTAATCTTTGAAGGTTTTAGGAAAAATAATATATATGAATTATGTTTAAAAACAAATAAGTTTTCAAATGATTTTTGTTTAGTTGCTTCTAACAATGATTCTTGGCTTTGGCATAAGAGATTTGGCCATGTAAATATGAAAAACATTGCTAAATTATCTAAGAATAACCTAGTTAAAGGACTGCCAAAATTACCTTTTAAGAAAGATAAGATATGTGATGCATGTCAACTAGGAAAACAAGTAAAAGCTACTTTTAAGACAAAAGAAATGATTTTTACTAGTAGGCCTCTTTAATTAATCCATATGGATTTATTTGGTCCTACTAGAGTCGCTTCTTTAAATACAAGTAGATATGTATTTGTTTTAGTAGATGATTTTTCAAGATCTACATGTGTATTCTTTTTAAAACATAAAAAATGAAGCCTTTGAAGAATTTGCAAATTTTTGCAAATGAATTCAAAATCAAAAATCTCTAACCATAGTCACTATTAGAAGTGATCATGGTGGAGAATTTGAAAATGAAACATTTTTAGAATATTGCAACAAGAATGGTATAACACATTCATTTGCATTTCCTAGAGCTTCACCACAAAATAGAGTGGTCGAAAGAAAGGATAGGACATTGCAAGAATGTGCGCGTACTATGCTCGTTGAAAGCAATTTGCCTAAATACTTTTGGGCTGAAGCTATTTCTACATCATGCTATATTTTAAATAGAATATTGATTAGGCCAAATCTTAAGAAAACTTGTTATGAACTTTTTTATGAACGATTTCGTAAAGTATCATATTTTAAAGTATTTGGTTATAAGTGTTTCATATTAAACACAAAAGATATTCTAGATAAACTTGATGATAGATCTAATGAAGGTATCTTTATTGGATACTCAAATAGGAGTAAGGCATATAGAATTTTCAATAAGTCAACTTTGACTATTGAAGAATCTATACATGTTTCATTTGATGAATCTTTACCTTCGTCTAATGTTATTGAAAATGATAAAATTGAATCATCACCACTAGATAACTTTATTAAATCACTAGAGCAAACTACCCTAGACAAGTCAACTGATAGGATTCCTAAGTTGACTGATGTGAATCAGTCGGCTGATGGACTTGTTAAGTAGACTGATCCTGTTGTGATAATTCAAACTTTACCAAAGTCATTTGTTGAAGTTCGAGATCATCCTCATGACTTAGTCATTGGTGACATTTCACATGGTATGCAAACAAGATCTCATTTTAATATGATTTCTCAAATTGCTTTCTTGTCGGATTTTGAACCGAAAAATATACAAGAAGCATGTGAGAATGAATTTTGGTTGAATGCCATGCAAGATGAACTTAACCAATTTATAAGAAATGATGTATGAGATTTAGTTCCACGACCTCTTGATCATACTATAATTGGTATCAAATGGGTATTTAAAAATAAGTTAGATAAATCACAACAAGTTGTTAGGAACAAGACTAGATTAGTTGCTCAAGGATATAATCAAGAAGAATGAATTGATTTTGATGAAACATATGCTCATGTTGCTATACTAGAATCAATTAGGATTTTATTATCTTTTGCGTGTTTTATGAATTTCACTCTTCCAAATAGATGTTAAAAGTGCTTTTTTGAATGGTTTTATTAAGGAAGATATTTATGTTAAGCAACCACCCGATTTCGAACATGAACAATTTCCAAACCATGTTTTTAAATTGAAAAAGTCTTTATATGGTCTTAAACAAGCACCTCGTGCTTGGTATGATCACTTAAAAACTTTTCTCTTAGAAACTGATTTTGAAATTGGTAAAGTAGATACTACCTTGTTTATTAGGAAAATAAAGACCGATATTTTAATCATACAAATATATGTAGATGACATAATTTTTGGATCTACTAATAGTAATCTATGTCAAGAGTTTGCTAATACCATGAAAAATGAGTTTGAGATGAGTCACATGGGTGAACTCAATTATTTCCTTAGACTACAAATAAAACAGTATCAAAATGGCATATTTATTAATCAAGAAAAATATGCTAAGGAATTACTCAAACGATTTGGTATGGATAGCACCAGTAGTAAGACCACACCTATGGCTACTACTACTACACTTGACAAAGACGAATTAGGTAAGAGTGTCGATCAAAAGCTTTATCGAGGTATGATTAGCTCATTCTTATATATAACTGCTAGTAGACCAGATATTATGTTTAGCATATGTTTGTGTGCTAGATATCAGTCCAATCCAAAAGAATCTCACTTAAAATCAGTGAAACGTATTTTAAGATACATTAAAGGCACATCTGAATATGGTTTGTTTTATCCACGCACTAATAACTTTCAACTTCTGTCGTATAGTGACGCTGATTTTGCTGGTAGTAAAACTGATCGTAAAAGTACTAGTGGAACTTGTCACTTTTTGGGACATTCACTAGTATCTTGGCACAGTAAAAAGTAAAATTCGGTATCCCTATCAACTACAGAAGCTAAATATATTGTTGCAAGTTTGGCTTGTGCACAAATTTTATGGATGAAACAAACTTTATTAGATTATGGTATTTCTTTCTCAAGACCCGCTATAATGTGTGATAATACCAGTGCTATTAATTTATCTAAAAATCTGGTTCAACATTCACGTACGAAACATATTGATATTCGACATTATTTTCTACGTGATCATGTGTTAAAGGGAGATATCATATTGGATTTTATTTCTACTGATAAACAAGTAGCAGATATATTTACCAAACCTCTTAAATAAGACACTTTTATCAACTTTAGAAGAGAATGAGGCATTTTCTCATTTCATGACATTTCTTGAAAAAAAGTTTATGTTTAAGTCGACTTATAATTGATTTCCAGTCGACTTATACAGTATTTTCGTTGTCTATATGTCTGACCGAATTTTGTGTTCTGACCAGTCGACTGTCTTCAAAACGCAGTCGACTGACTGTAGCTTTACTTAATTTTTGTTTGGCTTTATTTTCTCTTGACTTAGTGGACTTATATAAAACTCAGTCGACTGTCGCGACATCAAATTGACTTTCTGACTCTGAATCGTCACAGTATGAGGCTTCTATCTCTCTCTTTCTTTTACCCTCTTTTTGATCTCGACCCTTCATTCAAACCCTCTTTCAATCACAGCAGTCTACTTCAAGTAAAAACCCTAAACTCTTCTTCCCCTTTTTTCACTTTTTACTTTTGCTCCCCAAATCTAAATCTGCTGCTCAGGTTGATTTCTTGAAGATCTCTTCGTTGCTGCTCCTGACGTTGAGTTCTCAATCCAGATTTGAATCCATTCAGAGTTTCTTGAGTCATTTGTTTCTCTCTAGTTGTGGGTAATCATCTTTCAATCTCTCTCTCTCTCTCTCTTTTCAAAATTTTCTTGCTTCTCAATATGCCTAAACCCAAAAGATCTAACGGTTCTAATGTTGAAGAAGAGCAATCTTCTCACAATTATCTACAGTACTTAAGGCACCCTACTCTTGTTGAGAAGTATTTTATCATTTGCCAAATAATGATCTTTCCAGGTCGATTTGTTAATTTTCCTGACTTAGATAGATTTCTGATGGCCCCATTGTTTGAACAATGTGGTTTATTTGAACTTCTATCCTTAGTCAATCAACCCTATTACTATCCCTAACTCATATATTTGTTTTATACAAATATAAAGGTTGCAACATCCGAGGATGGTAATGAAATATTTTTCACTACAATGGTGAAAAATGTTCAAATGAAAATAACTGCTGAAAAATCAGGGAATATTTTGAATATCTCTAATGAAGGGTTGGATTTAGGGAAAATTGAAATGGATGATCAATCTATTTTGTCAAAAATCTTTTTGCCTAATCGAGGTCCTCCAATGACCAACAAATCGATTACTCCTCTAGCCAAGCTTGTTGCCCGCATATTGTCGTATAACATTATCCCCAAAACAGGTAGCTACGAACAATTTTCATTTGAATTGCAACAAGCGGTGTATGCCATCTTCGGCAACATCCAAATAAGTTGGAGTCGAGTCATTTTCAATCGTCTCCATAAGACTCACACCTCTTTTCTTCCTTTTGGTGCACTACTTACTCATGTCTTTAATTTATATCAAATTGATCTTGATTCCGAGTCAAGTGTTGTTACTCGTCATGAATCTTTTGATTGTGCAAGTTTAGCACGTATGAAAATTCTTCACTCACCCCCTCAGTCTCCTTAAAGATATACACCTCCTATTCCTCTAGCTACTTCAATTCCTCGTCGGTCTTCTGCTTCCAGTTCGTCCTCTAGTTTTCGTCCTAGAGCTAGTTTTTCTGATCCTGAGGGTCTTTACACATCTGTTAATTATCTCATGGATCGTACCGATCTCATCTTAGGTCGACGGGATTCTCTTGAGGCTAGCATTGCTAACCTCACTCAAATGTTTGTTAGGCAGTTTCCACAACCCCCTCCTGCCTCAAACAGTGATGATGAAGACGAAGAAGAGGATTGATGTATTTTTATTTTGTTTTTGTAATTTTGAAATTATGTTTTATGTTCTCATGTTCTTCTATCTTCACTTTATGAACAATGTAATTGACTTATCATGTATCCATGATTTCTATTTATGCAATGTTGGTTTTTTATCTATGGTTTATCTTTCCTCCTTATTTTTTGTTGATGACAAAGGGGGGAGACATATGATTTTTTTGTGCATGTGAATGTTTGTGCATGTTATGTTGTTTTATTTCAAAAAAAAATTATATTGTACTTTATTCAGGGGGAGTTTGTAACAATTGTATATCTTTTCAAATTTTGTGTGAGTATCATGATTTGTAAATTTAATGTTTATAATTTTTTAAGTTATTGTGTTGTCATTATCAAAAAGGGGGAGACTGTAGATTCTTGATTTTGATGACTACAACACAATACACAATTGTTCTATATTGCATATCTTTTACAGTGTGTATCAAAAGTGTTCAAGGTCAATACCATGATGAAGCATTCAAAGCCAATACAATGTGATGAAGCTTTCAAAAGTATTTGCTCAAGCCACAAAGGCAAGATCAAGCCACAAAGACTCAAGTTCAAGTTCAAGACTTTCAAGAGCATTCAATTCAAGACTTTCAAGTGCTTCAAGTGGTTAGCTACATTGAACAAATGTCCTGCAATATTTTTTGTATTATTTGTGAGTCTTAGAATCTTGTAAAAGTCTTGTCACACACACACTCACACATTCTCTACATAAAGAAAATATTTTACAAAATCAAAATGTCAAAACAAAGCTTGTATAAGTTCAGCTGATTGAGTACCAGTCGACTTACTCTTGGAAGTAGTCGACTGTTAGAGTACGAAACTGACTGAACTCACTCAAGCTCTGACCAGTCGACTCTTATTGCAACCCAGTCGACCGTTCAAGCAACTTTTGACAGTTTTCTGATATTAAAACTTGTTTTTCAAATTCAAACTTTTACTGTCGTTGTATGACAGTTGGGATACTATTTCTCAATGTCCAAGAGAATCTAACTCTATAAAAAGAGTACAGATTTCAATTGAAAAAGGTTACTAAACTTTTGATTCAAGTCTTTTGCTTTTGAGAAGAAAAAGAACAAGTTTAAAAAACATATACTTTCTTTATGACTTGGTTCTCTGATTTTTAGTCTTGTATAACATTGAATTCGTTCTATACTGAAGTCACAAGTCGACCTATAGCCAAATTACAAAAGGCACTTTCACATACAAGGCTTTAGGTTGTTGTAAATCTTTTTTTTGTTGTTGTTTCACTCTCGGGTTGTGAGAGTGGTCCTCTTGGTTGGAGAGTAGGACTCTTGGTTTAGAGTCGGTTTCAATCTAGGGTGTAGAGTGGGTTTTGCTCTCTCTAGTGGTGAGAGAGGTCTACGGATTTGACATAGTTATTGTCAAAGGCCGTATAGTATTCTTGTATTTTTTTTCAAGAATAGTGGAAAACTTAAGTGGGTTGCTTGGGGACATGATGTAGGTCTGGAGGACCGAACCAGGATACATCATGGTGTTTGCTGTGTTGACTCTCTGTGGTTGTATTATCTAAACTTGCATTTTTAATTTCTTTGAGTTTCTTGTGTAAATCGAGTTTAGTCAGTCGTCTGCTTTACTCTCTAAGTCGACTTAACAGACTTGTAACTCTTCAGTTAAATTACTCTTCTTATCTGACATTTCAGTTGACTGCCTTATATTTTCAGTTGACTTAACACCTCAAAAAGTTCAATTTATTGATTAATTTTTATACAACACTATTCACCCTCCTCTAATATTATTTTCCTTGCATACAGGATCCAACACTCACATCCTTCTCACGTACCCTCAACGACTTTTATCCTCTTGCTGGCCGCCTTTCAACCACCAAACACAAAAATAATGACAACTCCATCTCCATTTGTCTTGATTGCATTGATCAAGGTGCTAAATCCATCCATGCCTCTGCTTTCAACGTCAAAATCTCTTATATCCTCAATACTCCTTCCTCATCCTACGTTCCACCTAACGCTTCTTCCCTCTCAATGGAATCATCAACCATGATGGTCATTCTTATCCATTGCTCGGTGCACAAATTACAGTCTTAGCTGATGGCATTTTCATTACCTGCTCTCTCAATCATGCCATTGCAGATGATATTTCATTCTGGCACTTCTTTAATACATGGTCTCCTGATTCATGTAATTTTAGCTTAATAATGTGATGTCGAGATTTTCACAAGTAGGCTGGTTGTCAATACTTTTGCCAGTCAAAACCTTCTTGTCATAATACCAGAGAGATAAACAAAAAAATTTCCGTACTGCCCCCTTTTTTGAAAATATTTAGCGACTTGTCCTACTTCCCAAAACAATTAGCGATATGCCCTTGTTTAGGACACATCAGCAACAATCGTTATTAGGAAAAACGGCATACGTTATTTCGATGCCGTTCTTCTCAATAACGGCATCTCTTTTAAAAAAAAGTGTCGTGCCGTTATTTGGAATAACGACATCTGTTATTTTTGTTTAAAGATCGAACAGTCTCAATTGTGAGCTGAGAGATGTTTGCAAAATGAAAACAAGTGATGAACGACATCGATTATACTGATGCCGTTATTTTGAATAACGACATCAGCTATATTCATTTTGCACAGTTACCTATAATCAAAAAACCCCTTCTCCTCTCTCCTACCCCTTTGTGATTCGTAATCTTCTCTCTCTCATCGCTCCTGTTACCCACAAACCCTAGATCCCAAAATCAAAAAATTCCAACCATTTGAGTCCTCTAAAATTCCATACATCCTACCTCCTTACTCCCACTCTAATTTGCAATCTTCATCCACAACG
Source organism: Hemerocallis citrina (assembly GCA_017893485.1). Lineage (NCBI taxonomy): Eukaryota > Viridiplantae > Streptophyta > Magnoliopsida > Asparagales > Asphodelaceae > Hemerocallis > Hemerocallis citrina. The sequence continues at coordinate 24,821,380 of CM030359.1, read as the reverse complement.
AATTTTGAAGCTAGTGGTTTTTGGTTTAATTTGAAGGTATTATCATCTTAACCGTATGTTTGATATGTATTCTAATGTAATGCTTATTGTGAGTAGTGAATGACTTGAATATGTTTGAATTTTTATGCATAGGTATGGAATTTGATATCCCTATTTGGTTATATTATGGGGGTGAAGTAATTAATGATCCGACGATTGGATATTCTTATAGTGATATTGAACCGGTAATTATTTGGGCTCCCCCCAACTTTACGTACACAGAATTAATAGATAAGATATATGAAGTCACCAATTGGGATAGAAGTGAAATGAGTATGAAACTCAGAGCCCGTTATTCTGCTAGTAAAGGGGATGTGCAGTATTTCATGTTGGTACCTATAGAAAGTGACAATTCTCTGAGGTCTATGTTGCTTAGGACACTTCATCCAAGTTGTGGTTGGAATATAGTTGAGTTATATATCGATCAAATGAGGCTTCCAAATACTACAAGAGTTGTTATCGAAAGTCCAAGGCCCACATGGACTTTGAAACCATCTGCAGAGTCACATGCTAGAATTTCAAATACAGACGTAGATACTAGTACAACTCCAACGGAACCTGAATTCTCCGAATACGAGCAGGTACATCCTACCATATTGCCACAAAATATTTTGGTAGCTGGCATTGCTATGGAAGACTTTGACACTGCCGTTGTAAATAACAACTTGGTCGAAGAGGAAGAAGATAAGGAACGCGGTATCGAGGATGATGATGAGGAGATTGCTGTTGAAGCTCCAGTTGTTGATGTCAATGTTAATGTGTCGGTTAACAATGCCCGCGTGTTGCCAAGTCAGGACACAAGTGCAGCGATGCGTGGATCTCAATCCAGTGAATAGATGTCTCGTGCCACCATACATGAACATAGACAGTCTTCCGTTGGTTCTTCCAACTTGGATGAACTCTTCATAGGTCAAAGATTTCCAACCAAAGAAGCTCTACAACATCAAGTGAAGATGTACGCCATGAAGAACCACAGAGAATTCGTGACGGTAAAATCAGATCGTGGTCTATACCATGTGAAATGTAAATACGCGCTCATCAACCATTCAGCCGAGGAGATTGCAGAAAATCCATCACTTCAAAATGTAGTTGGTTGTCTATGGCGGTTGCGTGCAATTGTTCTCAAAGGCTGTAATTATTTCGTGGTAAAAAAGCTTGAAGGTGTACACACATGTGTGAATCCTACATTGACTCAACATAAACATCAATATAAAGTTTATAATTACTCAAAAATAAGAAAGTCTAATATTACATAAACACATCATCAAAAGCTTAATAAGGTAAACATAAAATTCGCAAATTGTAAAATTTAACTCGGCATATACTGTTGGGGTGGTCTCTCTGTTTGCGAACCGGGACTTTCCTCCTACGTTCCTGGGTCTCTTGAGTTGCGGGTGCACTTGGACCAACTCCTTCTTCTTCATCACCTCCTCCTACTTTAATCTCGGGATTTGCAAATTCACTTTGCGTAGGAGGGAAGCGAACTGTCTTACCCCTTCGTGGATGATGTGACAGAGTTTGTGGTTGAGTTTGAGGTGCGGGGGGGTCTCCTGCTTCCACTGCTTGTTGTGGTGGAGGTGGAGCTTGGCTAACACTAGGTTCGGACCTGTTGAGTTGGTACTTCGGTCGACCGCATAAGGTCATTGAAACGTGAACCATCTCCAACCTCTTCAAGAGAAGTACGACAAGTGCATAGGAGATCTCGGGCCAATTCCTTGCATGCCTTATTGGCGTTGCTCTTCAAGATACTCGTACATTTTCTCGCAATGTCCCATGTGTTGTCAATCTATATTAGGAATATAAATTATTAGTAGTAAACCAAACTTTACCATTAAACAAGCATAAGTAAAATCCATTGAAATAAATTTAATTGACCAAAAAAAATAATTCACCATTAAATGGTATGAGGAAGCTTTCGGTGGATACATGGGTTGCGATGATGAATGTGCGGGTGGTGGTTCAACTTGGTGCGCGGGTATCGGTTGCTGGATACCCGCCGGAAGATCCGTTTTCGGTGCAACATACAACCTTGTGATGCAATGGTACCATGCCATATATGCAGTTTGCATTGATCCGTCGTACGACACAATACCCTCTATGACCAACTCGTACCTCCGCTCATTCCAACATCCTACATGAGCACGGTGGTGATTGGCCCAATCCATATTTGGTAAACGACCTTGACCCGTGATGTTGTGAAGTCTACGGTCGAACATTGAGTTTACGGGGACGGGTCATTGTGCATTGAATTGGCGGAGAACGCGGCCGGGGTAATAAAACTCCACAACTGAGAAGTTTACAAGTGGAGCTAATGTCAACCATAACTGATTATTGGCAGTGCAAATGGGTGGTAGACGTTGTAGCCTATCATCTGTGTACGGGGTCCAATGGACGAACTCTTCCCTCAACTGATCGAGTTCGTCCCTATAACAGGTGAGGACACCATGTGGGTTATCCCTCCATGTAAGACTGACACGCCCCGTTTCCCAAAAATACGGAATACGAGTACGTAACAAAAGCCCAGCGAATGATTATTATCATCCTTAAGCTGTTTCAAGAAATCTTCACAACATGTCACAGTAAAATCAGAGTCGGAAGCCAGAAAAATCAACCACATGCACATATGAACCAAATACCGACAAGAATACTTGAAATACAATGTATTAATCTCAAATAGTCATGATCTGAAATAACACAAATAATCCTGGGTCACATCGCCCAAATACAAGAAATAATACAAGTCTCAAAATACAATATTGTCCAAAATAAGCAACAAGAATAGTAATAGCAAAATTTCAGCCTCATCGTCCAATATGGGAAGTCAAATAGTTTAGGATCTAATCTAATTTAACAATCTATCAATCTAATCAAATTTTCATTGAAAGTTAATGTAGCACTTGGTTAATGACGATTTGTGAGTCACCTTCAATGGAAACTCTCAAAGTATATGAGAGGAGATGAAGGCCCATAGCTTGCTTTGCTCCTCGTGGCTATTAATCAACGTCATTATATATTGGCCCACTCTCTGCTATAAAAACACGACTTCCGCAAATCGCTATTGAGAATGTCGTATCCACCAACACTCATTTGCAGGATAACATTGAGATTAAGTTACTTCCGGCTTCTCATTGCAATGCATGCAAGCAGTTGCCTTGCTGAATCCAGCTATGAGCAATGTCCCCTAACCAAAATCAAACCTGGGTCCAAATCATTGATTATTGCATACTGAATCCGGCTTTGATTGATTTCTCTCACACTTGTTGCCATGCATCTGTTTTCATTTTCCTCCAACAACAAAAAAAACATTCAAAGTTTATTTTTTTTAGAAAAAGATTGAGTCTGGCCATCCTGTTTCATTAATAAGAGATTAACAAAAAAAAAAACATCCAAAGGTAAAAGCAACTATTGCATGCCTATCTAATTATTGAAGTTTTGTTGACACCCCATCTACAAAAGACAAAAGTGGAGCTTTCAGGGGCCAGGGTGCCAGATCCTGACACAACTTAGAAATTAAATCTCTAACCTCTAATAATATTATAATGTGAGACTTGGTGTTGTCGTTTGTAAACATACCAACTTATGTGTATAATCTCTAATCTCTAATATTATAATGGGAGAAGGCCTTAGTGTCATTTGTCATTTTGTCATTCTACCAACATGTGCAATGCACGTACATAACTAATATAAAGAAGGTTTTCGGTTCAAATCTCCCTATGTCAGAGTTTTTATTTTTATTTTTTGAAATTATTAACACGTGTAAATTACTAGTAATATTATAATGGGAGAGTTGATTAGTGTAATTTGTAAATTACAGTAAAAACATAGCCCTAATTTTTACTCATGACCTTGCCATTCCCAACGATGTCCCCCGATGTTGTCGTGCCGCCAAACACTGTCACCCACCTGTGCTGTCCGACGTATTCTCCACCATCGCAATCTCCACTACCACTTCCCCACTCCCGCCGCACGGCTGCCCCACCGTCGCCAGCGCACGCACTCTTCAGATTTCCTTTGTTCCACCTTTTACTTATAAAAGAGTCCTTTGTTGGTATTTGCACCAAAGTCTCGAGCTTTATGCAGGATCTTGCTAAAATGTTCACCCATGATGTCAATTTTCTGATTTGTGTGTTGAATAATGATTTGTGTGTTGAATAATGTTAACACCCATGATGTCAATTTTAGTTGTTTTTTTTTCCTGAATAAATATCCAGAGTTGGCGTTTGTTTGAAGTGTTTTTTGGAAACACTATTCAGAATACAGCTATACCCCTCTTTTCTTTTTTGATTCATCGGGAACCCCCCCTCCCTTCTTTTCCTCTGTTTCGAAAACCCGACATTGCCGAACACCTCCTTCCACTCGAACTACCGCTCAGCCTCGAAGCCCCCGCAGCTCACCGCCTTCGCCGCTCTCCGTCTTCTACGGTGAGTCGCTCCGCAGTCGTCGCCCTCGAGCTCGTCGACGCTGCTCAAGCCCGCCATTGCCAACTCACCCGAGCTCCTCGATCGTCGTCTCCGTCGAGCCAGTTATCATCGTCTCCACTCGACCTCCTCGAAGCTGCCATTACCGAAGCTTTGCCCCCATCGCTGCCGCTTCCACAGCCGCTCACCTCGCAGCCTTCCGTCCAGCTGTCGCCAACTCCGAGAACCACCTTGCACCTCTCCACCTCGCCCCTGTCTACATCCTCTAACCGCTGCCATCCTCCTCGCATTCCCTTCAACTCGACTCCTCGCCGACCGTCCGCTCACCCTCCAACTTCGTCGTCGACCATCGCCTTGCCGCCGTTGCTGTCGACCGCTCGCCTCACCGCCCGTTCACCATCCTCGACTCCCCCGGCCCTCGAAGCTTCCGTCGCCGTTCCCTATCTCCCATTCTCCCGCTCGCTCTCTTCTCCGCTCGTTCTCTCTCTCTCTCTCTCTGTTGAAAAAAAAGAAAAAGAAGAAGAAGGAGCTATAGTGGGTTTTATTGGTGGTGTTTTGGGTTGTAGTTGCGGTATTATTTTGGGTATTGAAGTTACTGTTTGGTGATAGGATAGTCGTATTGGGGTTGGTGTTTGTGAAGTGAAGTTGAGGTTATTAGTTTGCTCTTTGGTGTTGTGTTGGAATCTTACTGTAGTGGAGTTGCAATTGGAGGTGTTTGCTGTCTTGGAATTTATTGAAGGAGTTGTTGTCATTTTCAGTTGCTTTGGGAGTTGCTGATTGGAGACTTGCTGATTTGGATTTGTTGAAGTGGAGTTGCTGCTTACTTCTTTGGAGTTGCTATTATTGGAGTTACTATTGGTTGAGCATGTTATTATTGGAGTTACTATTGGTTGAAGAAATAAAACCGAACAGCTTTTAAACTCTCGTTTCAGGAAAACAGCTTTCAGATAACAGTTTTCAGCAAGAAATATAACCGAACAGCTTTTAAACTCTCTTTTTCAGAAAAACAGCTTTCAGATAACAGTTTTCAGCTAGAAATATAACCGAACAGCTTTTAAACTCTCTTTTTCAGAAAAACAGCTTTCAGATAACAGTTTTCAGCTAGAAATATAACCGAACAGCTTTTAAACTCTCTTTTTCAGAAAAACAGCTTTCAGATAACAGTTTTCAGCTAGAAATATAACCGAACAGCTTTTGAACTCTCTTTTTCAGAAAAACAGCTTTCAGATAACAGTTTTCAGCTAGAAATATAACCGAACAGCTTTTGAACTCTCTTTTTCAGAAAAACAGCTTTCAGATAACAGTTTTCAGCTAGAAATATAACCGAACAGCTTTTGAACTCTCTTTTTCAGAAAAACAGTTTTCAGATAACAGTTTTCAGCTAGAAATATAACAGAACAGCTTTTCAACTCTCTTTTTCAGAAAAACAGCTTTCAGAATACAGTTTTCAGAAATAAATATAACCAAACAGCTTTTAAACTCATTTTCAGAAAACTCTATTCAGAATACAGTTTTCAGAAAACTCTATTCAGAAAACTCTTTTCAAAACAACAAAACAAACGCAACCTAAATTCCTGAGGAAAGAAAGAAATATGATTTGGGATTTGATGAGTAATGAATGTAACCTAGTGTTTCTCTTTACCATTAAATTAGATAATCTACAGCCTAGAATGATTCATTAATAATTATGGGAAATATAATTACTTCAATTTCTATTCATATTTTGATTAATCAAAGTTGTATGTAGGATTGGTTTCAATACAACATCTAAAAAAGTCATAAAAATTAAAACTTCAGCATTTTATGTTGGTTAATAGACGGGAAGTTTCGTAGTTTGGGGTAGGTAAATAATGGTTTTTGCTGTGTATGTTAGAGAAACTACCCCACTATTCGTAGTGCTAATAGCGAAAACACAGCACAAGCAATAGAAACTTCCAAGACTTAGATGAACTAAGAACAACCTACTACAAGATATGCAAGATCTCACAAGAACGCAATCAATATGCAGAGATAACCAATACTTCTTATTCCCCAAGAAATACAAAGATTACAAAGACATTATAACTCTCAATATCTCTCTCTCACATTTGTAACACTCGACACAATCCCCTCTTGAAGTTGAACAATGATAACGGCTCACCTCTTGATTACACAAATTATGGATTAGATCAGATCAACTAAACCCTAGAGTTTACGGCTATATATATAGCCCCTAAGTAAACCTTAAAAGATAAACACAGATCTAGCAATTGGGCCTTTAAACTCGTAAGCCCAAAGATAATCAGCTGCCGAAGTCGATCGACCGCACCCCCAAGGTCGGTCGACCGCAACGTGTAAATCCAGACCCAAGAGCTGACCGGTCGAATGCACCCCCAAGGTCGGTCGACCGATCTCTCCTCTGTTGGACTTTTACACTCGAAGAACTCTCAGCAGACTAGGTCGGTCGACCGCAACTCTCCAGGCTGTATTCTTCTACTCGCTGCCTGTCTTCTCTTGCTTCTGTCTCATTCTCTTCTTCTCCAACTTCAAGTACTCAGTGCCTACGTGTATTTGAGGCCAAACCCTAACAATCTTTCACTTGGACCAAATACACCACGCTTCAAAATTATTGCAATCTTCACCTCGCATTATCTTTGTCAATCTCCCACTTTCATGGAAGACTCAAGTACTCCCCACTCTCATGAAGAGCACTTCCGCCACTCCACCACATGGAGTGCACCAACCACCCCTCATCACCTCATGAAGATTGTGCTCCACCAATCGCATAGAGCACGAATACTGGAGAAACAATCTCCCGTTTCGAATTCCGTGTTATGAGACTCCCCAACTCGCAAAATCTCCATCAACACCGGACATGGTTCAAAGCATCTCAATGCACCATCTACACTAGAAACCTCCGGGGACGACACCTCCACAAACTCCGCAGACTGTTCAACCTCTATAGTCTCATTTCGGTTACTCTCATCGACATCACTCTGCATATTGATACCAGTGCTCTCTATCACACAAGAGCGACTTGAAGCTTCAATTGCCAATTCGCAAAGTACCCTCACCGCAGCAACGTGTTGCCCTCTAGGATCACTTCCATGGCCAGCTGCTCCCACTAAATTAGTAACCTTCCCTCCACAACTGAAAGAACTCGGTTGCATCCCACACATCCTACTACTCGATTCCGGCTGAGAGTCAACTACAGGAGAAACGTCCCCACGTATCTAAGCAAATACAGCGTTCCCTCACGCTTTCCTTTTGCAATCACTCCTGAACCTCCAGCTATACACCACTCCTCATTACCAACTGTAGTAGACTACCCCTCTTTGTCTAGCCTTCCAATCGAGATAAGATTTTCCTTCAAGTTTGGAACATGTCTTGTCTCCCGCAAGACAACACTTTGATCAGCAATGGTGTTCATGTGAACAATGTCAACCCCATGTACAGGACACTGGTGACCATTCCCCACGATCACATCTCTAAAAGAACCCTCCTCGTAGTCATCAAATATCTCTCTCCTCGGAGTGCAATGAAAAGAAGCTCCCGAATCAATACACCAATCTTGAGTACTCAACTCCTCTCGAGCTGATAAGCATAACTCCTCAATAAGCCCTCCTTGAACTTCTTTTGGATTATCTTTCTTCGGTTTCTCCTGCTTCTTCTTCATATAAGCCTTACAACTGCGCATCATGTGATCCTTCTTGTGACAATACCAGCACTCAGGCCCATGTCCCCCATTGCTGTCATCAGACCCACTCTCAGATGAATTACTCTGATCTTTTCTTCTTCGACTGCTCTTAGATCTCCCACGTCTCTTCACATCGTACATGACGGAATCTCTAGAAGATGATGGTGGATATCCCCTGTTTCTTACCCTTCTCACCTCCTCGTTCAGAATGCTACTCACCACATCCTGTAGAGTCGTCGCATCTGTTATAATGCTTGTAATAGTCTGTTCTACCGTACCATAACTATCGGGTAAAGTAGATATAAGTAACAATGACTGCCCCCTCTCTGAAAACTTCAAACATGCAGCTTCCTTCTGGTTGTAAACTATAGAGTAATTGTTCACATGCTCTGCTACTGAACCCCCTTCCTTCAACTTCATATTAACCACTTTCTTCAGATGAAGAATTTGATTAGATGTCGACGGTTTCTCATACATATCCGTGAGAATCTCTATAGCCTCCTTTGTGGTCTTTTCCTTCGAGATATAAAATAATGCCTTCCTACTTAGTCCCAACTGAATCTACCCCAGCACCTTCTGATCCAAACGATTCCAATCTGCCAAGACCTTCGCATCCTTGTCTGCACCTACCGGCTTCTCATCAAACAAAGGACCATCAAGATCTTTCTGACGAAGATACGCTGTCATCTGAATCTTCCACATCGCGAAGTCACTCCCATCGAATCTCTCGATCTTCATCTTGTTATCGATTATCTCGAACCAGCTGCTCTGATACCACTTGTCGGAGAAACTACCTCAAAACTTGTAGTGCTAATAGCGAAAACACATCACAAGCAATAGAAACTCCCAAGACTTAGATGAACTAAGAACAAGCCACCACAAGATATACAAGATCTCATAAGAACACAATCAATATGCAGAGATAACCAATACTTCTTATTCCCCAAGAAATACAAAGATTACAAAGAGATTACAACTCTCAGTCTCTCTCTCTCACCTTTGAAACACTCAGCACAATCCCCTCTTGAAGTTGAACAATGATAATATCTCACCTCTTGATTACACAAATTATGGATTAGATCGGATCAACTAAACCCTAGAGTTTACGGTCATATATATAACCCCCAAGTAAACCCTAAAAGATAAATACAAATCTAGCAAATGGGCTTTTAAACTCGTAAGCCCAAAAACAACCAGTCGCCGAAGTTGGTCGACCGCACCCCCAAGGTCGGTCGACCGCAACGTATAAATCCAAACCTGAGAGCTGACCGGTCGACTGCACCCCTAAGGTCAGTCGACCATCCTCTCCTCTGTTGGACCTTTACTCTCGAAGAACTCTCAGCAGACTAGGTCGACCGCACCCCCAGATTGGTCGACTACAACTCTCCAAGCTGCATTCTTCTACTCGCCACTTGTCTTCTCTTGCTTCTTTGTCCCATCCTCTTCTTCTCCAACTTCAAGTACTCAGTACCTACGTATATTTGAGGCCAAACCCTAACAGTGTATGTATGTTTCAGACTTACAGAAGTCGAGGAGCGAGGAATCGGAAGAGGTATGTCGAGAAAGTCTATATTTTTGAGATGAAATAGTGATTTTCTGATTAGGGTTTCAAGGAAGCTACAAGGGGATTTTTCTTGGGTGTTTGTTCTAATTTATAGCATTTTATTGACATCTTAGAGGCTTCTTTTTTTTTCGAACTTTAGTGTTTTAGCATTTAACTTATTTTGATTACAAGAAGGTTTGCATATCGGAAGGTGAGGATGTGATGATCGACGTAGATCTCAGGTACGTGCAAGTGATAGTGAAATGGTGTTTGGTTTTGATTTTGTTAATTAATGTTGGGGGAATGCAGTGATGAAAAGATTGATATTTGTTTATTTTTGTGTGTTCCAGGTTTTTAAATTCAGTGAGGTGCAATTGTTGTGCGTGTTGATTCTTAATTTTGATGATTACAACACAATGCAAAATGTGTCTGTGCTATGCTATAATTGCAGGTTGTATCCAAAGTCATCATATATGATACACAAAGGCCTCAAAGCTAATTGATCAAGCAAGTCACAATATTCTAAAGCTGAACAAATGATTAAGCACAGCTCCAGATAAAGACAAAGGCTAAAAGCTTCACTCAAGATTCAAGACTCAAGTCAAGACCAAAGCATCTATGTTATCTATTTGTGTGTCTTGTAAACAATGTAATTCCTTCTTTAATTGAGTCTTAGAATGATGTACAGCCTTATCACACACACATACACTCACATATAACTTTTTATAACTGTGCGTTTACAAATCCAAAGGTCAAAACAGCTTGAATTAGATCAACTGTTGAGTACCAGTCGACTGCTCTTTAGAACCGGTCAACTGAGTCTGTACAAAACTCTCTGATCTTATTCAAACTCTGATCAGTCGACTCATAGAGGCAACCCAGTCGACTGTTCAAGTGATTTCGACAGTTTTCTGATTTCAAAAGCTGTTTTTCTAATTTAAAACTTTTATCCGTTATTTATCCGTTGATTAAACGGTTATGAGTAACTTCTTTTAACGGCCAGGGATTCTAGTCTATAAATAAAGCCTAAGAATCACCTTTAAAAAGTTCCAAGCATGTTTTTGAGAAAAATCTAAGTATTGTGCATTCAAGAGAAAAGCTTTCAAAACTCACTTAAGTCTTGGTTCTCTATCTTCAGTCCAGCATAACATTGAATTCGTTTTGGACTGAATTTAGAAGTCAACCATTTAGCCACGTACAATATCACAATCACAACAAGGCTATAGGTTGATTGTAAACAATTTTATTGTTTTTTTCTTTTTTCTCTCGGTTGGAGAGTAGGACTCAAGGGGGTAGAGTCAGGTTTGTCACTCTTGGTGGAAGAGTGGGTTGCTTTCTCTGGTTGAGAGAAAGGACTACGGGATGGACAAGGTTGTTGTCTAAACACCGTAGGGTATTCTTGTAATCTTTTTCAAGAATAGTGAAAAATCTCAAGTGGGTTGCTTGGGGACTGGATGTAGGTCGGGAGGACCGAACCAGGATACATCGTGTGCACTCTGTGGTTGTATCTCTCTACTTGCATTTCAATTCTCTCGGTTTATATTTTTACTGTGAAACTTGTCTGGACAGTCGACTGTGTACTCCTATAAGTCGACTGGTCAGACTCGTACTACTCTGAGTAATTTGTGTGACAAGTCGACTGTCTCATCTCTAAGTCGACTTCTCAGACTTCTTTAAAATACTTTTCTTTTGTCGCTTCAGTCGACTGGTTTATCCCTTCAAGTCGACTGAACAGAAGAAATTCTCAATTACGTTTTTTAAATTTTTATAAAACACTATTCACCCCCCTTCTAGTGTTTCTTGCCTTTCCTACAGGATCCAACAGTGCGCAGGGGAGAAGTTGGGGAGTGATGAATTGGAAGAGGTATGTAAGGAAAGTTTGGATTTTTTTTAGATAAAATAATGATTGTTTTTTAAATAATATGAAATTATAATTGTTGATTGAGAAAATTTGAATTTTTAGGTGAAAGGGTGATTTTTAGTTGAGAAAGTTTGAATTTTTAGTTGTTTTTGTTTATGTTTGTTTAGGGCTATTAGATTAAATTGTTGGTTTAAGTGTGTTGTTTATTTTACTGGGTAATCTAATCTTAACCACACAGTTTTAAGTGAAATCGCGGATCGGAAGATGATTTGATGATTGACGTAGATCAGGAAGGAACACACATATGATTGTGAAATGGTGTTTGGTTTTGCTTTTGTTGATTGATTTTGGGGGAATGTGGTGATAGAAAGATTGATGTTTGTTTGTTTTTTGTGTTTTTCAGGTTTTTAAATTTAGTGAGGTAGAATCATTGTGCATGAAGGAGAAGTCGGGGAACGAGGAATTGGAAGAGGTATGCCGGAAAAGTTTCGATTTTTTATTTATTCATGTAGTGTGTATTTTGTTAGGGTGTGCATCGCACACATGCAGATAACTTGTAAGGAGTAATGCTAGACGCATACCTTACACCACTACCTACTGAACGTTTTCTGATGTGGCACGCCTTGTTAGCAATATCATGTCTGCAACACAACTTAACCTTAACCCGAACTTAACTCATTTTCTTAATTTCTCACCTAAAATCTAATATTATAATGAGAGAGTTGGGGTTGTCATTTGTAAACAACCTGTAATTTGGAGATATTCATTCAACCATTTAATCTCAACCATTTATTATTAAGTGGGAGTTATATAAATCGTTCGTTTACTTAACTGTTGTTGATTACCATAATACTCTCAAAGTTTAAATTTATTTACAACATAATTATTTACATACGTGTCACTCATATAAAATAAAAGTTTGTGTCACTATTATTAATTTGTAAAGAGTCTCTGATGGGTAAAGAGATGTCTCAAGTTTGAGGCCAGATTAGAGCATCCACAGTCGTTTGCTTTTTTGCCATTTTTTGTGTACTGTAGCGCACACAGTCGTTTGCTATTTTGCCATTTTTTGACAATTCGTCTACAGTAGAAAGGGAGAAATAGCATTCGAAATAGCAAAATGCATATTATAGCTGACGAAACATCATGTTTCGTCTGAATTATTTAATTATATTTTTAATTGATCGGACGAAACATGATGTTTCGTCTGGATTATTTAATTATATTTTTAATTGATCAGACGAAACGTCATGTTTCGTCCGAATTAAAAAAAAATTTAATCAAATAAATTAACTAGTTAAATGAATTTAAGGGTGGGAATGAACATGATGTTTATTCCCATGTGGGACGCAATCCATTTTTTTAAAAAAAACTAATTTTTAAAATTAATTTTATAAATTTTAAATTGTTTTTGCAATTGTTAAATTGTTTTTTGCAAATTTTAAATTGTTTTTGCAAATATTTTTTACAAACTATTTTTTAAAATTATTTTTGCCATTTTTTTTCAAAAAAAACTTCCTTAAAACCCGGATGAAACATCGGTTATTTTGAAAAAAAATCTTCTTTGGATGTTTCGTCCCGTTTTTTTTTATATTATTTTCTAAGTTTTGGCCAATATCAATTATTTTTTATGAACAGACAAAACATCATCTGTTCATTTTTTAACGAATTTATGCATTTTTTATCATTGGACGACTGCAATGTTTCTTCGAAATGCATTGCTAGATATGCATTTTGCCATTTTTTCCGTTGAACGACTGTGGATGCTCTTACGTCTTAATATTTACTCTATAAAAAAATTTAATTAGAACGTATATTGCAGTGCAGATTACTAGTTCAATCTAATTTGAAGATAAACCAATTCCTAAAGAGGGCCCGCCAACTTTTTTTAAATAAAAAATGGTTAAGGTTAACTTAGTGTTACTTTGTTTGCCTCCGCCCCCTACCTCGATGTCCACGTGTATGTTTGCACTGGAATTCATGTTAGGAAATCTAACATTATAAGAACATTTGTAGTCGTTCAATCTCAACAAATTTTAGGTATTTAGTATATAGGAAAGGCAATTTTTGGTTTGAGTTGCATTCCGTTTAAACCCAAGTTTTGGATTTTCATAATTTAAAATCGACTGACGAAAGATAATATCTCATCCAGGGGCGTAGCTGCCCTAGGCCCAGGAGGTGCAGCTGCGCCCCCTGGAATTTTAAAAAAATTTCAAAATTTTTTTTAGTAAAATGAAATTTAATAAGGGTTTATGTGTAAAATTTCCAACCCATTTAGTCATTTACAGATTTTACTTTACTCTTCTTTCACTCTTTTGTTTCCACTCTACTGAACCCAAACCCACTTCATAATGAATTTGTAAGAGAGATTAAAATCTACAAGTGATTAGTTGAGTTTGTAGAGGAGGTCAGAAGAGAGAGAGAGAGCGAGGAGTCGATCGATTCCAAACTGGTGTGGTTCTGTTGAAACCACCATAGATGCTGTGGTTCTTGGAGCTTTCTTAGCCATGGAAACAGGGGGATTGGTAGAATGAATAGGAAATGTGGAGAAGAAGAAGAAGAAGTAACTCTGGTTATACAAGAAGACTCAGAGCCATCAAGAAAATCAAGAAGAGAGTAGACAAGTTTATGCAATCATTCACAGCACCAAATGGCGCCATCTTCTCTTATTTATAGCCAGCTTTTACATACAATGCACGTGGATATGACTAGTCAGTTAGACAGTTACAATGGGGAAACCACAGCTCAACAGTTACAACTTATTTACATAAAACCCACATTGACTCACTAATCACATTTAACTGATACACTGATACTAAAAACCGATACATTCTAATACCACTGATACCAACTGATACATTGATACCCCTTGATACCAACTACTTATTTACCCCTTCTCATTCCTTCACAGCAACATATTTCAACTCCTATCTTCAAATTCAGCTCTTATGCAGCATTACTCAGCATTGCTCCACTGTGATGTGTATCAACTCCACCCCCCGTATTTTTAGACCTTGGCTTAAGGTCGAATAGAGGGAATCGTCGCACCAAATCCCAATAAGGCTCCCATGAAGCTGACTCTGAAGGTTGATCCTTCCATTGAATTAAGACTTCTGAGACTAATTTCTTCCCTCTGATCACAGTTCGCCTATCAAGTATGGACTCTGGTTCCATAAGAACCTTGTATACAGTAGAAGGAACTGATCTTTGAACATTCACCGCAGCTCCCAAATGTCTACGCAATTGAGATATATGAAAGACTGGATGAATTTTTGCATCCATCGGCAGGTCCAGCTTATATGCAACAGCACCAATTCTTTCCAGGACTCTATAAGGTCCATAGTACAATGGTGCTAGCTTTTGAATAGCTCTGGTAGAGACTGAAATTTGCCTATACGGTTGTAACTTGAGATATACAAAATCTCCCACTGCAAACTCCTTTTCCACTCTATGTTTATCAGCATTTTTCTTCATTCTCTGCTGAGCAGCTAACAAGTGATCTTTTAATAGCTGAAGGTGAACATCTCTAGAAAGCAATGCTTCTTCCACTTGAGGATTTGCAGCTGTATGGGGCACATATGAAATTAGTGTAGGAGGAGCTCTACCGTATAAAGTTTCATATGGAGTAGTCTTTGTTGCACTATGCCAAGTAGTATTGTACCAATACTCTGCCCACGATAACCAACTACTCCACTCCTTTGGTCTATGATGACAAAAACAACGAAGATAGGTCTTTAAGCACCTATTAACAACTTCGGTTTGCCCATCCGTTTGGGGGTGATATGCAGTGGAAAACTTCAGCTTGGTTCCTTGCAATTTCAAGGTCTCCTTCATCAGATTACTAGTGAAGACTGCCCCTCTATCACAAATTATTGAAATTGGCATTCCATACAACTTAAAAACCCCTTCAGTTAAGACTTGAATAATAGTATGCGCTGTGTAAAGGTGCTGTATAAGGAAGAAATGTGCATACTTACTCAGCCTATCCACAACAACTAGAATAACTGAGTATTTCCGACTGATTGGAAGCCCTTCAATAAAATCCATGCTTGCTTTTTGCCATACTTGATTAGGAATTGGTAGGGGCTGCAGTAACCCCGCTGGAGCTTGTGAAATATATTTGCTAGTTTGACAAATTGTACATTCTCGCACATAGGTTCTAACATCCTTTTTGATTCCCTTCCACCAAAAAAGACCTACGGAGTCTTTGCAATGTTTTGTCATAGCCAGAATGACCACCAACAGGGGAATCATGATGCTCATATATCAACAATTGTCGAAATGGAGAGGTAGGACTGATCACCACTTTTGATTGCTTGTACCAAACTCCTCTAATTTGATTAAACTTGCTATTTGCTGATTTTGTAACCTTGGCAGCTAAATCTTTGAAGTAACTATCTTCCTCATTCATCTTGAGTATTTCTTTCCACCAATCAGCCACCAGTAATGACAACTGCGCAAGATAACAATCTGTATCCCTTCTTGACAACCTGTCAGCTGGAATATTTTCTCTTCCTTTCTTATATTCAACCACAAAATTAAACCCATACAACTTAATTAGCCATGAGTTTTGAGCATCAGTGGAAAGCTTCTGATCTAGCAAGTATTTTAGTGGTTGATGATCAGTTCGAATAACAAATTCCCTTCCAAACAAATATTGTTTCCACTTTTTAACCGCAAGCAATATAGCAAGCATTTCTTTTTCATATGCAGACCAATGCAAGCTTTTTCCCTTAATAGCTTGACTAATATAAGCAATAGGATGCTTATTCTGCAAAAGTACTGCTCCCACACCTTCCTTACATGCATCACATTTGATTACAAATGTGTCTTCAAAATTGGGTAGCTGTAATACTGGAGCTGTCGATAATGCCATCTTCAACAGATCAAAAGCTAACTGAGCATCATCAGTCCATTCAAACCCATCCTTCTTTGTTAAAGCTGTTAAGGGTGCTGCAATGGATCCATAATTGCGAATAAACTTCCTATAGTTACCAGTGAGTCCCAAAAACCCACGCAGTGCCTTAACACTTTTTGGTTTGGGCCATTCTTGAACTGCGGCTATTTTACTAGGATCTACTGAAATACCCCCATTTGAGACCACATGACCCAAGTATTCTACCTTTGATTTGCCAAAATCACACTTAGATCTTTTCACAAATAGCTGATGATGCCGCAGGACATCCAAGACCTTGCTAATATGTTGGAGATGATCTTGCCAAGTGTGACTAAATACTAGTATATCATCAAAAAATACTAGGACAAATTTGCGCAAATAAGGTCGGAATATATCATTCATCAATGACTGGAATGTAGATGGAGCATTACTCAAACCAATTGGCATTACCAAAAATTCGTAATGTCCACTATGAGTTCTAAAAGCTGTTTTTGGAACATCCTTCTCCGACATCCGTATTTGGTGATAACCTGATCTTAAATCCAGCTTAGTAAAGAACATTGACCCATGTAATTCATCCAAGAGATCATCAATAATTGGGATTGGATATCTATCCTTAATAGTTTGTTGATTCAACTGCCTATAGTCAACACACATTCGCCATGAACCATCATGTTTCTTAACTAAAACCACTGGAGAAGAATATGAACTTGTACTAGGTTGGATAACACCTTGTTTAAGCATTTCATCAACTATTTCCTCAATGGCATTCTTCTGCTCAAAAGAGTGACGATATGGTCTTATGCACACAGGTTTGGAGCCATCAACTAATGGAATGTGGTGATCGCATGATCTACTCGGTGGCAACCCTTTCGGTTCCTCAAATACATCCTGGTACCTTTCTAACAATGCAGTTAGCTCTGAGGGCAATACTTGCTCAATCCCCTTATCTGCAGCTGATGAAGACATCAAATACAACACAAACCCTCTATGAATATGAAAAGCCACTTTACTTGCTTCCTTCTCAGTTAACACTTGTGTTGGGGTAGGATGAAGACCCTTTAAAATCCAGCTTTTCCCTTTATGGAAAAATTTAAGCTGCTTTTCCATCAGATTAACTGTAACTTCTTCTACTTGTTTTATCCACTTGGCTCCCAATACTACATCATGGCCCCCAATCGAAAAGACAAGGAAATCATCTACAATTTCATACCCTTGACAGTCTATTTTCACTCCTGAGCATAGACCACTTCCTTCCACTTCACCCCCACCAGCAACTTTCACATTGAAAGATTGCTTAATAGAAAGCTTCAGACCTGCCTTTTCTACAATGAATGGATCAATATAATTATGGGTTGCTCCACTATCCAATAGGATGTGTATATCATGCCCATTAAGCCTCGCTTTTAGGATGAGACATTCAGTGTTTGTTCCTTTACCTTCAGCTGCACACAATTGATTGCTTTCTTTTTCATTTGATACATCAGTAATGTTCTCCGCATCCAGCAATTGAGTTAACTCCTCTTCCCCCTGAATAGAAAATAGATCCCACTCCCCTTCTATGCACATATATGTCTTATTTTTGCAAATATGACCTGGCAAGAATTTCTCATCACAACCAAAACACAATCCTTTCCTTCGTCTATCCCAAATCTCATTCGGACTTAATTTCTTCAGAGTTGGCACAGCAGTATTTGATTGAGACTTTGGTGGTGGATAAGTTGATGAACTTTGTGTAGGTAGAGAGGGAACTCCTTGCGAATATGAGGGTCTATATTGTGGACGAAAAGAACTCTTATTCAACTGTTTAACAGAGTTAAATTTCTTTTCATACTTAAGTGCAACTCTGAAAGCTTCTCCCAAAGATTGAGGCTCAACCATAGAGACATCATGCTGAATTTCTTCCTTAAGACCACTAATGAGTTGCTGTACTAGATACGACTCATTCACCCCTTCAACTAGACATTGCAACTTCTCAAATTTGCGTTGATAGTCTAGTACTGTAGTGTTTTGTTCCAGCCTACACAGTGTCTTGGCTGCATTTTCATATATGCCTGAGTCAAATCTATTGCAAATTCCTTCCTTAAATTGTTTCCATGTCACAACACCTTCATTGATCTTAAGGAACCATCTACACCATTGCACTGCTTCTTCTTTGAGGAAAAAATATGCCACCCTCACTTTCTCATCACCAGCAACATTGTAAATCTCAAAGTAATGTTCTATTTGGAATAGCCAATTCAAAACATCACCATCACCAGAAAAGGGGCTTACCTCCAGTTTCGGAAATTTGGGAAAAAATTTTTCCACACCAGGTTGATCAATTCTCCTTCCCCTTTCATTGAAACTCAACCCTTTGTGATTCAATCCCAGATTTGTTGCAAAAGGAAATTGACCAAGATCTTGATTACTTCCTCCCTTGTATGGTGGAGTTGGTTTTTCTGCCCCAACCAAACTCCCTACTTGATGTGCCAAATGTTGCAATTGAGCTAAAACTGCTGGTAATTGTGTTGCGACTTCTTGAACTTGATGCTCAACTCCTAGCAATCTTTCTTCCAAGAATCGTTGCCCTTGTTGCAGGTTTAACTCTGGAGCTTCACCCAGAACTCCATTGTTGATTCTTGGTTCAACTCCAACCTGATCTTCATCACCATCTTCCAAATTTGCCTGGGAATCGAACGGCTCTAATACCAATTGGTGTGGTTCTGTTGAAACCACCATAGATGTTGTGGTTCTTGGAGCTTTCTTAGCCATGGAAACAGAGGGATTGGTAGAATGAATAGGAAATGTGGAGAAGAAGAAGAAGAAGTAACTCTGGTTATACAAGAAGACTCAGAGCCATCAAGAAAATCAAGAAGAGAGTAGACAAGTTTATGCAATCATTCACAGCACCAAATGGCGCCATCTTCTCTTATTTATAGCCAGCTTTTACATACAATGCACGTGGATATGACTAGTCAGTTAGACAGTTACAATGGGGAAACCACAGCTCAACAGTTACAACTTATTTACATAAAACCCACATTGACTCACTAATCACATTTAACTGATACACTGATACTAAAAACTGATACATTCTAATACCACTGATACCAACTGATACATTGATACCCCCTGATACCAACTACTTATTTACCCCTTCTCAGTCCTTCACAGCAACATATTTCAACTCCTATCTTCAAATTCAGCTCTTATGCAGTATTACTCAGCATTGCTCCTCTGTGATGTGTATCACAAACCCTATTGTAAGTAATTTTTTTGTACATTTTGATAATTAGGGTTCATATTCTGAAATTTTGTGAATTCATATATGATAGGATAATTAGATTGCTAATTTCTGTTTCAGTGTTACTGATTTGTTTGAGAATGGACTGAATTAGTATGATATGTAATCAAATTAGAACCCAAATGGGTACAGATTATAGTGTTAGTTTCTGTCCCAATTTTGAGCTAATTTTCGAAATTTTTTATATTTAAACACATAGAGTTTAGAGTTGAATTTTTTATATGCGTATCTTATACATGGAGCTTAGAGTTGAATTCTAACCATTAGTTTTTACTCTTTCTATGCATTAATGCATATACTTATGAGATGAACATCTAATGCTTGATGCACTTAATTACTTTGAGGTAGACTCATGATTGAAGTTGGAAATAGAGAAGATTTAACTACTGGTTTATTTTAATGGTTCTAAGTTGTTGAAAATGCACGTCACTTGTTTGATGAAATGCCTAAGAATGATAAGGTTTAGTTTGCAAGGGCATAGTTTTACTTTGCCAAACTAGTGTTTTGATCAGCCACCTATTTCAGGAGGAGATAAAATGACTAGAAGATAGTAATTCCACAGATGGATTAATTATTTGTACAACATGGAAGATCCCGTCGCAACTTTGAAGGAAAAACAAATCTTCATCATTATCGTATTGATTTGTTTTCTGAAGTGATTGATTTGCAACTTCAGGAGTTGAACAATCGTTTTAATGAGGCAAATACGAAGTTGTTGTTGTGTATGGCTTGTCTTGATCCAAGCGACTCATTTTCTGCTTATGATAAGAGAAAATTGCTTCACTTTGCTGAATTTTATCCATCCGATTTCTCTAACATTGAGTTAATGCACCTTGACCGGCAACTTGATACCTACATTTTGGATGTGCGCTCTGATGACCGATTTTCTGAAGTTGCAGGAATTAGTGGGCTTGCTAGAAAGATGGTTCAGTTAAAAAACATTGTGCATATCCGTTGGTATATTTGCTCTTGAAGTTGGCATTGCTATTACCCGTTGCAACCACAACAGTTGAGAGAGTATTTTCTGCAATGAAAATCATCAAGACTTCATTACAAAAGCGATTGGGAGATGAGATGATAAATGATTGTTTGGTTGCATATATTGAAAGAGATGTATTGGATGCCATTGACAATGAAGATATCATTCAATATTTTCAGAATATGAAATCTCGAAGAGTTTTATTGCTAAAGAAAAATGCTATTTAGTGATTGTAATAGTTTGTGACATTTGATAGTACTATATGATATTTTGAGGCTTGCAAATGTGTTTATTATAATTTTTTTTTTAATAGTAAGTGTCGCGCCTCCTAGATGGAATTCCTGGCTACGCCACTGATCTCGTCCCAAAAATTAAAAAAAAATTAATTAGAAATTGAACGGACGATGTATGATTTCTCGTCTCTTGAAATTTTTTTATTAAAAAAAAACAATCCGTCCGTCGAAATTTTTTTTTGGGTTTAAATTTGTAGTCGTTCAATCTCAAATTTTGGGTGTTTGGCATATACGAATATAAATTTTGGGTTTGAGTTGTAGTCGTCAAAAACCAAAATTTTATTTTTAAAAAAAAATAGTAACGGACGAGGGATCATGTTTCGTCCTATCAATCATTTTAAATATAAAAAATATCGACGGACGGGAGATGAAATCACGTCCGAGAAGATTTCTGAGATAGATTAAAGCAAAAAAAAAAATTGTACGCAAATGTATGCATAAAATTTTCTAAAGACACATCCCATCTCAGCCCTTGATCTCCAAATGTACACATCTCTCAAAGCTACAAGATTGCATAATAATTCCTATATGGATAATTCCATAGAAACATCATGGAATTTTTTGAGAGAGAAATTCTTGGATGGTGGATTCATTTACCGTCCAAGATTAAATTTTATTTTGTTCTTTTAAATCGATCGGACGGGATTGTATTTTTAAAAAAATGATCGGACGGAAAATCATTTCCCGTCCAATATTTTTCAAAAAAAAATTAAGTGCCGAATGATGATCTTTTGTCCCTTTCGTTTTTTTATATATAAAAAATGAACGGACGAAAGATTATCTTTCGTCAGCTATAATTTTCAAATTCCTATATTTTTTTCCAAATATAGCAGATCACTGTTCTCCTAAAACCCAAATTTCAGAAACCCAAATTTTGGATATATAGCTAACAGCTACAACTTGTTCTTTTCTTTTTTTGGGAAAAACTGATTGCCAACTACTGCAGATGCTCTAAGCCCGTAAGCCTATTCTTAAATTGACTATATTTGTTTCTTAAATTGACTATATTTGTTTGTTGTGCGCAACTTATGCCAGAATAAGCATACAAACTAACGAGTGCGTCGTACAAATCCATAATGAATCAGCCATATAATATTTTCTCTATACCGGCTTATACCTTGAATCGTTACACTAAAAGATCAATAATCATAGTTTCTCGAATCATGCAATGGGATTGCTAACCAAGCAATGACAAAAAGAAAGTACTAACCATCAGAGTATAACACCAATGAATTTGATTAATGTCACTGCCATTCAAATTATAACAGTAAAAGATCAATAATCATAGTTTCTAGAATCAAGCAATGGGATTGCTAACCAAGCGATGACAAAAAAAATTTAATAACCATCAGAGTATAACACCAAAGCATTTGATTAATGTCAGTGCCATTCAAATTATAACAGAGTTCCAATGATCTATGAACTCTATAATCGGGGACCATACATTTGCAAGCCAAAGTCCAAACAATACAATTCAAGCTCCTATTCACGTATACAATGTGTTCTATCTGACTAGCACAACAACATGAATGTATGCAACTATGCATCAGGGTTTTTTTTTCCTTTTCCAGTAGCCATATTCCAAGTCTTTGGAATCAGCCACCGTTTACTGTATATAGCATGTGGCATAAAAATGACATCTCATCGTGGAAACACAGGAGGTGGAGCAATCGTGCGAGTGTTGTAGGAATGACAATTTCCACATTTTTGACCAACAATGTGAAATAGAACCTCGGTGGTATTATTGCAGTCATTACAGAGAATCCACACCTGCCAATACAAGATTTAAGATATTTGAGTTATATCAAGGAGCTTTCACGAATGTTGCGACTTGAGAATGAAATTGGATGAAATCAGTTGCATAGTAATTGTTGTAGAAATTTGTTATGTTACAAAAATGTTATCCTTTTTCTCATTTGCTCAAAATTATACATTTTCAAACCTTATCTACCAATTATTTATCATGGAGATGCACAATTGATTTTATTTGATGTGATTCGATAACAACTGTAATTGCAATTCCAAATCATGTTGTACATTATAAATGATCTTTAAAAAAGCTTTGATTTTGCAGAATGCAAAATTGTAGCAGAGAAAAGCTAGCAACTGCATATAACAATTGAAATAATACTGTCTTTTTCCCAAATTCTTGTATAGAAAAGAAAAAAAAAATCTTAACCTATTAGTTGGGACCAGCGTATTTTATGGTTCAAAGTGTTCAACTTGTATTATTCCACAATCTATACTGATGGTCCAGAGAAATTGAGCACTAACCTTGTACCGGTAGTCGATAGGCATGATTGTTGCTTGTATCTGGCGAGAAAAAAAGAGGTTCAACTTGTTTGACAATGGGAGGAAGAGAATAGATGTATTGCATATGTATAGTATAGAAGATGAGAATAATGGGGATATGCTTCAAACTGGAATTCTAGCTGATGATAAATCAGATTCAAGTCAATAAGAAAATTCAAGAAGCAATCACTTTTGAAGCTACTAATTGATAAACTTTGATTCTAATGAAGTTTCACAACAGTCATAAACAATGAAGAATTTTCTGCAGTTCATTTAAGCAGAGAATTAGAGCAGTCACTTTGTTACTAAAATGTCAATAGGTAGCGATTTTCTTACTATAAAGATGCCCCCCCCCCCCCCTGCGTTTTTTTGTATGCATTTGACAATTGCAATCGTCAGTATTGACAAACGTAACAAGTTCCCTTCTCAATGTTCTCATTAATGAAACGGGTGGAATATGCTATACTTAAGAACGGAAAAACAAAGGTAACAAGTTCCCTTAAGAATTTATGAGAGACAATAAGACATTAGTTTGTAATTCTGACTGAAAACTATTACAATTCGGTAGAACCTTCCTTGCAATATATCTAATCAAACTAACATGTCCACCAAATCATTAAACACTGGCCTCATCGTTACATGCTCTGAAGCTGGAATAATCTCAACCATCTGGATTTTGAAGGAGACCAAAATAGTTCACATCTAGGAAGCACAAATTCGGGTGCGGGGACGCGGCAATTTTCAAAAACAGTGGTGGGATGCGGGTGCAGCTGGCATTTAGTTAATATTTAAATAATTATTTTATATAATTATATATTTATATTAATATTTATATTTTTGTATAAAAAAACAAAATTAGTGTCATTCATCATTCAATAACCAAGAAATTCAAAATGACAATATAATACAACATAGTTGTAAAACTCTAAACACAGTTATAAAACACTAACATGTCTAACATAGTCGTAAGGTCTAACCTCTGAAGCACGGATACTTCACGGCAGTGTAGTCGAAGGCGAAAGGCACAAAGCAACCTCATTGCCCCGAAAAAACCTTAGGCGCAAGACGCAATTTGAGACGCAAGCCTCACTTAACCAAGGCGCACTGTTACTTATTGGGGGGTTTAAATTTTATAAATAAGATTATACATCATGATAGCATGGATCGCCAATTAGGTGGCCAATCGATAATAATCAATCTAAATGAGATTTTTTTTAAATATATAATAAGGTCATTTTCCCATATATTATAATATTATATACAGTAATTTTTTTTTACTTATCACTAGAAGAATGCTCCTACCAAAAGTTGTGAGCATAACTTGAATCCATGACCTCACATTCTCAAGACTAAGGCTCGCGCCTTAGTGCGCCTTATAAGGATGAAGCGCAAATAGTCTAGGCGCTTGCGCCTTAGGCGCGCCTTCAACTACACTGCTTTACGGAGGTTGTCGTCCCCGTATCCTGTACGTATCCGATTCTCGTGTTTCCGTATCCTGTACATCCCCGTATCCTGCATTTTTTTATTATCCAACTATTTGATACAGCTGAAACTTGTCCCACTATTTGATTTGTCTGTTTATGTTATATTGCTTATGAACTTGCTTTGTTTACTTATGTTATTGTTTATACTTGTGAACAATTACTGTAGCTTTTGTGGATTATCTTATTATGTTTAATGAAAGATATTTACCATTTCCTTATTAACAAGAGAGATTATTTAGTTATGTGTAATTATATATATATATAATCGGTCAGTATCCGACCTAATATGGACCATCCACCACCGATCCAAAGAAGATCAGTTTTTTAATTTTCTCATCTGCAACCAATCCGAACCTTAATTGGATCGGTTTTCATCCAAGCCGATTAAGCTCGGTTTGGATTGAATTGGATGGTCGGTTTGGCGTGCTACTTTTCACCTTCAACATCATTCATAATTTTGTTGAAATTTAAAAGATCAACTTCAATCAAACTTAAAAAACAACCTACTATTTGTTATTCAGAAATGAATTTAAAATGAAGATTCATAAAACCACAAGTTGTTAATGAATTTTGTACTAATTATTTGAGATGATGACGTTTAAATGGGTAAGATAAACTGCTTTTTCACTTGCATACTTCTGTAATCTTAGTTTATTATCATAAAAGAAACATCAATAACCATAGCTAATTGAATTTCAGGTACAATAAAAAAAAATTTAGAAAACAATTTCTGCTTGACTTGATTAAAGTAACTACTAAATGTTACATCAACTTTATGATTCTATTAAGCTAGGCCACACTGTAAATCAAGCATTTCTCAATAACATAACAAACAGGATTATGGAGAATCAAAACATGAGTAGAGCAACTGTTCGGCTTGTATTAAAGAAATTAAAGAAGACTGTTTGTATCTCCAAGAAATTGAGAAATGATTATTTGTATATTCAAGAAATTAAATGAGAACTAGATTTTTTATGGACTTATGCATAGAGGTACGGTCGGTTCGGTTTCATCGATTATTTGAAAGCCCCATCCAACAACCGAACCGGTCCAGTTGGTTATTAAAGATCAAGAACCGGGCCAACCCAAATCCCCAATTGGTTCGGTTAAAAACCGGTCGATTTGGATTGGATTGGTTCGGATTTGTCGGTTCAAATAATAGTTGTCCACCCCTATATATATAGTCGTATCCCCGACGTATCCCGTATCCTACTTTTTTGGAAATTGTTGTATCCCTCGTAACCGTGTCCCCGTAAGCATATTGTCGTACCCGTATCGGTGCTTCATAGGGTCTCACATTGCACAACATGGTCATAAGGTCTAACATGCCACAACATAGGCAGTAAATAAGATTTGAAGAGAGGATTTGGAGATCTAGGAATTTGGTGGTGTTTTATTGAAACGGGTTTCGGGGTTCCTCGTAATCGTGTCCCCGTAAGCGTATTGTCGTACCCATATCGGTGCTTCATAGGATCTAACATAGCACAACATAATCATAAGGTCTAACATACCACAACATAGGTGGTAAATAAGATTTGAAGAGAAGATTTGGAGATCTAGGAATTTGGTGGTGTTTTATTGAAACGGGTTTCGGGGTTTGGGTCGAAAGATACCCAAACCCACACTAAAAAATCAAGAATCGGGTCGCACCGCACCAACCACAAAGAGTCACACCATATTTTATGATTTTAATTTAAATTAATGGGACACACCTCGCCGCACCCGTGTCTAATACAAGTCCGACACGAGTGCGAGCGCCTCCGTGAAGAGTCCGTGCATCCTAGGTTCACATTTAACACACCAATAATCTCCATAAATGCAATTTTACCCCCCACGTCAAAGAATTAGTCATGCATATCAGACATCATAATGTTTTGAAGAAAGTTTAGACACCCAGAAGTGCATGAATTTTCCAAGATTGATATAATGGGTAATTGTAGAAAACACCCATGGTTTATCAAGGAGAATAAATAACTAACTCAACCTTTTATTTTTGAACTTAACCCCCCATGCTATATGACCAGAAAAACCCTTTTAAGGTGGGTTGATGAGTCATCAACAGGTGTGTGCAAGGAGTCAAATGTGAGCGAGATTATTTATTTCCCTTGATAAATTGTTGGATGCTTTCTGTAACTTGTGTCCATAAATTTCAAACAAAGATCATAGCAAAGTAAATATCTAACAAAGAGCTAAGGGCTCATTGCTAATGCCTCTAACCATCTGTAATCATAAAATGTGAGTTTCACACTCTATTGAGTTCCAGAAATCTGATAATAATGGAGAAGAGACCTATGCCTACTTGATTTGTAATTCAGTGGGCGTGCTCCATGTATTCCTAAAGTTTCAAAATCCTTACAGAGATACTACATAGATGCCTATGTTGAACATTTCCATCATGATATCCTTGCATATCCAAACACATCCAATCTGATGTTTCCTGATACCTTGTGGATACCTTCTTTTACATGTCCTTTATTGAGATATTTACCAAACATATTCCCTTAAGGCATCAGAATATCAAATTGGGGGACCCAGTACCTCTGCAGGTTAAGTACAAGAAGTTGAAGTAATCCAGTTCTTACTCAATACAGCGTGTCAGCCTCTGAGTGTTCAGCATGGTGCTTATTGTAATAAATGTAGAGCACTGGGTGTTTTCTGGAGAAATTTGAGTCAATTTTGTACTGAGGAAGGCAAAAAAACCTCTTTGTTGGAGGATGATGAGGATGGCAATGATAAGAGTCAGATATTGAAGAGAATCCTTTGGACAATGATAGGCCAATGCAAATCATTCTTTTGTTCAAATATACTAACAAATTATTGAGCGGTGCACAAATATCTTTCGCCACATTTTAGGGGAGAAGCTTTCGCTGACAATAGAGAAGCAACCACAAACCTATTATCTATCTTGGCTCATGGGAGGGAGTGAGGATTCATGCTACTTGTGTTTTTTTTTTTCATTTCCTTTTTCATTAGAAATACGTTACATGACTAAGTTTAGATAACTGTACATACTTACCTTTTATTGCTCAAATGTCCTTTTGATAATAAGCTTAGATTTCATTGCATATGTACAATGCAATACTTGCAGGCACAGACAGCAGGAAGTAGGAAGTATTCACTCATCCTAACAAAAGGAAAAACTAGACCTAAATCTTGCCAAAGGAAGCAACGGTTTTGGTGGCTTCTCTGATTTCACATGCCAATTCTTTCACAGACAATGTGCAGGAGAAGGGGATAGAATAGCCTATGATTGTCAAAATCTAAGTCCAAATAGTAAGACTAAAAGGGGATCATCAGTCTTACGCTGTACTTAAGTCCATCACTACCTACAGAGACAAATTCATGAGTTAGGAAGAAGTTTGTGCCCAAAATATGATACACTGGCACATACGACACTACCCATATATTGTTATATAGAATGTGTAGAAGCTTTATATTAAAGAGGGTACCATCACTGTCTAAATTTTTTTTAATTTGTTGAGAAATCAATATGAAGTGAAGCCATCAGTTTGTTTAAATTTTGCAAGCCACTATAAGATTTGAGCACAATAGGCAAAAAAGAGAGAACAGCCCAGCAGAATGGCTTTGCCGTTGGTGTTAGCAATGTTAAAAATACACGATACCCGGACCCGATCCGGACCCGGCATTGAAGCAGAACCAACCCGGTCTATTGCAGGTCAGGTCCGGGTCCTAAAATAGGACCTGTTGCACTTAAGGGTCCGGGTTCGGGTTCGGGTCGGCTCAGAATAGACCCACTGTTTTAAATTTCGGCCGATAGGTCCGAAATTTTGTTTCAGCTAGCTTGCCAATATGAAATCACAGATTTATACTTCATATCGTTTTGGACAGAAATATGTAGATTTCGACCGAAATGTACAATCCAGTGCATCTGATTACTATAGAGATGAACCTAGATTTCGGCCAAAATTACCGAAATATCGGTCAAAATAGACACTAATGTTATTGTGAATATATAACTTTTTTTGTTTTACTTTTTACATAAAAGTTCTTCAGTATAGGACCTTAAACTAAGATAATGTGAGGATTTTGTCTCTCTATTGTTTGTGTATATGCAAAGTGAAATCTATATTAACTAATACATTTTTTTCTAATTAATGAAAATTCAATTTAGTTATATACTTAGATTACATTCTCTTTTATATTGTTGTTAAATTCTACAAATATTTACCGTGATTAATTCATGTCATTAGTTACATTATACAATACTAGTATTTTTCACGTGCGATGCACGTTTTGATAAGAATTGGAGGATTGTCACGTGCGATTTACATGTTAAGAAATAGTTTTGGAGTTGGATGTACATTACACGTAATTGGTAAAAATATTTTAAAGAAAAAACTACAATTTGTACGTGCAATGCACGTGTTTATAGGTAGAATTTGAGTTGTACGTGCAACATGTGTATGTTTAGTGTTAAAAAAATATTATAAAATTGTTTTGCACGTGCGTTGCACGTTTTAAATATGTGAAATTTTATTTATTTTATTTGTTTTTGTTGTAATTAATGGGAGAGTTGGAGTTGTACGTGTAACGCACGGGTTTGTATGCTGACAACATCACAATTCCAACTATCCCATTATAATATTAGATTTTATATGATAAATGACACGTAGAACACAAAATATCTTGTTTAGGAACAAAAAAAATATGTTTATTGAGCGTCCAAAATAAAAATCTGAGATGATCACATTTCTCCGAGATTTCCTCCGATATCTCTGATCCGAGATGAAACAGTCCTTGCCAAGACGAGTCTGAAATCCAAGCTTTAAAACACTGAATAGACCCGACCCAGACCCAGACCCAGACCCAGATATAAAACCCCTAACCTCCCAATTAAATCCAAAAAAAGAGAGAAAAAAACTCTGAACTTCCCAAAAAGAA
The DNA here is from genome assembly GCA_017893485.1 of Hemerocallis citrina. Classification (NCBI taxonomy): domain Eukaryota; kingdom Viridiplantae; phylum Streptophyta; class Magnoliopsida; order Asparagales; family Asphodelaceae; genus Hemerocallis; species Hemerocallis citrina. Next base: position 24,791,710 of record CM030359.1, on the reverse strand, counting down.
AACAACAAGAAGAGACGAAGTAGCATATCTGATCTCCCTCTCCTGCACGACGCCAGCTCGCCAATTGCCGCCACTGCTCACCGCTGCCCACACTTGCCGCTCCCCGCTCACCGCTCTTGTCGGACCCAACGAATAAGAAATTTTTTAATAGGACCCATACCCGGTTCTTACAGGTCGGGTCGGGTCTAGGTTCAATATTTGACCCATAGTGTTGAGTCCGGATCCAGGTAGTGCAGGACCCAACCCGACCTGATACTAGTGTTGGTTGGTGCTCTTCCATATCTCTACGCATTTCACTGCTTCACCGGAAATTCCTTCTGCCCCTACTATACCTACCACAAATGTAATGCCAACTAGAGAAGAAATTATTTATAATTTCCCATTAAGGCCCTCGTAGAAGAGTGGTTTAGAAGCCCTCTCAAGCTCCAAAAACTCTCAACATCTATTACCTATTTGAATAGAGATTCTTCAACCTTGTAAGCCATGCAAACCCTACCAAGGTCTGCACTAAGATTCTACATAATCATGTTCTGGCTAATACCCAATTTTTTGCAGAAATGACCTACAATTATCGTTCTGGTCTTCCAATGAAGTGGATATATTTTCACTTTGTTTCACTTTGAAGTGCCCGACATATCTCTTTGGATGCTTCGATCTAATAAAGATAAATTTACAAACATATCTCAATGTCTCATACAGAACAAATTAAATTAGAAAAGGTCCCGACATTCACAACCTATAATGATGCTAGTTTCATAGGCTAGATACTCTGGCTGTCCGGTATCATAAACAGTATGCCATAGCATTTACCATGATTGGAAGAATAATTCTATACTACTGAAATTAAAGATTGGGATGATCTTACCTCCTCATCAAGTTTCCTCCAGTGTGTTGACATATCGATAACTGACTTGGAGCAAATTGGACATGCATATATACTAGAAGAAGAAAAAGAACCAAAGATGAAGTATAAAACATAAGTACCAATTAAATTTAGTAAACAATAATGTATAACAAAATGTACGATTAAAAGGGGCTTTACTGTGCATGATTCACCATTTCCTCGAAACATTCTGAATGTATCGTGTGCCCACATTTTAATACATGCGTCTCCTTCAGTGAGTCAAAAAGATACTGCAATATAGGTTTGGACATTACTAAATGTCAAACTTCAAAAAAAGGATGTGAAAGGGGAAATATGTAATGAAGAAGTACCTCATAACATATAGGGCAGTGGTGTCTCATCGAGTTCTCCACACATGAATGCTTACCACGCAGACCAGTTGAGTAGCAAGATCCTACAGATGTATTGACAATGAAGTCAGCAGGACAGAATTTCAATCGACAAGATTGTCAGAAATTCCTAATATATGTATAAACTATATTAACATGATTTGACTTTTAAGAACGGCAATTCATGCAAAACCAATGAAATTGTATCTATTTTATGGTCGGTATAGAAATAACTTGCGAAACGAAAAGCTATCTTTATAGGCTTATATATGATACAGACACAGTTTTTGAAGGGTATAGTAGATACAAACTCTATAACAGTAAGGTAAAGATATATTTACAAAACAATGCTTGCTTTGTTGTCTAGTGCCATCCATTCTAAAAAAGAATGGTTCGATAGACTTTAATTTGTCCATGTACTTTTTCAACAAGGAACAGAATGACCTGCCTTCCAAAAAAAGTTCTATGGATTTTATTAGGCAAATTTGGCTTGCATCCCATGGGAGTTACACTAAAAAAGACTATATTAAAGGTAGAATGTTGAATCCCATGGGACGTTATTAGTGAGCACAAAGGGAAAGACATAAGGTGCACAAAAAGATGCCAAAGACAACCAAAAGAAAAAACGCATAGTTGCAGAAACAGTTACTTTTCATCAAAATTCATGACCAAGCCAATAAGTATTGTACACTAAATGGGATATAAGCAGCAAATATGTGCACTGAAGTACAAGTTTTGGATGATACTTGATAGAACAGTTTCCCATGAAGTAACTGCTAAACAAGATATATATTTCAAAAGCATTTGACAAAATAGGGAACAATTTTGAGGTTTTAAAATAAATGTGCAAAGGTTAACATAGCATGTGAACAAAATAATGGTACCCGAAGAGAAGGGTAAATGACAGACAGAGTTATAAGACCAAATAATGCATAGATGGCAGATAAAGTACAGCTGGACGTGAATGATGACTGATAACTATAAATGCAACACAGAAGCTGGATGTGAATGAGGACTATAAATACAATACAGAATTGTCGCAGCTAACTGACCAAACAATTGGTGCTTAACAGGAGAAAAGTGAGGAGGGGAGTCCATTTTAATTCTTCAACCTCCTCAGATAAGATAGTTAACTCTAAAAGACTGCCTGCCTCTCCCTAAAGGTACTTGATGAGTAGAAATGAAATTTGGGTAAAGGGCTATTTGGCTCGGCTGCAATTTGCAACTGCATTACATGCAAACAGTTGCTACCAAAATCCATAGCAAGTGGATTACTGCAACAAAAGCTACAAAATTGCAAAAGCACTGTGAAACCTTTTAACTTGCAAGTTGCAATCATTCAAGTCATTGCAACTGGGTCACTCCACAGAATCCGATTGCAAAATATGCCACTAGCAAAGTTGCAAACACCTATCGATATGCATTTCCAGTTGTAGTGAACCTAACTAGACACTAACGGAAAATGTAGGGAGAAAATGCAAAGAAAATAACGAATGAACCAAAGAATCAGTGAGCGGTAAACACAAAGGAGAAGAAGCTATTACTAGCTATTCACATGCATAGTATATCAAACAAAGAGATCTTCAAATTAATGAACAACAAATGCAAACAAACAATAACTCGCCATCAAATGGTCCAAGTTTGAGGTAAAAATTTGTAGTATCATCCATCTAATTAGAAAAAGCAAGGAGCCAAAAACAAAGAACAGGACAATGTTATTGCACTACAAAACAATACCAGCATCATCCAAGTGTTTTCAAATCAAAATGGGGTCACCTGTGGTGGCGCAAAGCTTCCACAAGAGGCATACCATTTTTATAACAAGCCACCAATGGGGTGTCAATTCTCTCTTAATCAGTACAAAATTCCAAACAGGGTAAACTATCAGAACGAGAAAAAGTTTTTCTAAACCCTAAACAAGTAGTTCGCGTTCCCCAAATTCTCCTGTGCTGCACTTCTTCATCTAGATGTGAAAGACAACAGATTTTATGACAGACACAGATCATATAACCAAGAGCCAAACAAAATGCATTCACAAATGACTTCAGAATAACACATAAATAACATACCACACTTCTGACAATGGAAGAAGTTCTCCTTCCCTCCAACTCTACAAATTCCGCAATCATCGCAATGGAACTGCTCCTTCTTTGTATCATCATCATAAAATTTGCATATATCGCAGAAATACTCCCCCATATTCACCCCGCAATTCGTGCAAACTTGTGCAACCTTCAAAATTCAATCCAAAAGTTTCTTTAAACATAAAACCATACAAAACCTATTCCCAAAAAAAAAAAAAAAAAAAAAAAAATTTAAGGAGCATCATTACCGGCTGCTCCGCATCGCAAACCAAACATATCACCTACAACAAAAATCATGAATTTTACCAAATTAATTCACCAAAATAAACCAAACCTAAAACAAATAAAAGAAGGAACAAAAAATGCATCAAGATTCGTGCTTTCACCTTCTCCACATCTTGCCGGCAAAGCTCGTGCCGATCAGCCTACATCAAGTTCACCAAAACCCAACATTTGAACACACACAAAAATCCCGAAAATTCCGCAAAAAAGATCAAAACTTTACCGTCGATTCGTTGTGGCAATGGCGGCAATTGAAGATCTCGTTGCAGCACGGCGCTCGTATTTTGCATCTCCTCCGATAATGCTTGCACCTTAAAAGAAAAACCTCAAATATTCAAAACAAAAAAATTCAAAAAGGGGGGGAAATTGAAGAAATGGGATGACAGATGAGATTTTGATGCGGACCCAAGTTCCATCTTCCCGAAATCGAGGCGGGAATCCATGGCGAGATTGGGAGAGAGAGAGATTTGGGGAGCTGAGTGCAAATTAAAAAAGAGACGAAAAAGGAGGTTGTTGGATGTAATTATTTAAAAGAGGGAGCATGCGGGGAATGAATAAAAAATTAAAGGAGGAGAGGTGGGGATTGGGGATTGGCCGATTGGGTACCCTGCAAAGAGTGAGGCCAACATTGGCGTGTATGATATTATATAGGTAAGTAGGATCGTAAAGTTAGAACGGAAGTTGAGGAAATCAATATTTTTTTTTTCCTGTACCGACCCACTTTTTGAAAATAATTACCATACTGACCCACTTTTGAAAATAATTATCAAACTGACTCATTTTTGGACACGCCAGCATACAACGATATATGTTATTTTTAATGTCGTTGTTGCCAATAGCGGCACCTGTAAAAAAAACTTTTAGATGTCGCTATTGGAAGTAACAACATAGGTATATCTCGTAACTAAGACTTCAGAATTATAAGCTCTCTGACTTGATAAAAAATTGCAAGTGTGAATCATCTGATAACTGATGTTGTCATTCCCAATAACGAAAACTTTATGCGGGATGTTGTTATTGGAGATAACAGCATCAGAATAATAGTCCTTATATATAAATAGCGGCCCTATCTTCTCCTTCCCCTTTCACTTTATCTCTCTCACCCTCCACTCCCGACCCCAATACCCTAAAACCATAAAACCCTCAATCTGTCATCTTTCTTATCTTTAAAAATTAATAAAATTCTAATTCATAAACCATAATTCTCATATCCTCTAATTCCCTCCTCTCTCCCTTACTAGGATCACGGCGCCGAATATTCTACAGTGCACCTTGAATCTGAAATTGCTTAGCAAATATCAGAGTTTATCTACCACCTTCCCCACTCAGCACTGACAACAGCTACGCCATTAAACTCCATATTGTGCAAGGTAATCCAAAACCCTTAATTTGTTTTAAAATATTCACTGTGTATTGAGATTTATATGTATGTATGCATGTATATACGTAGTGTACTGATATAAGTAGTGGTATGATATGAGTATTGAGACATGCTTTTGATATTGATATGAGTAGGATATTGATATGAGTAGTGTATTGATACGAGTAATCAATAGTCGAATTTTTTAATATATGAGAAGTGGTCTATTTTTCAAAATATTGAAGATTTGTGTATGTATGAATGAATATACGCAGTGTGTTGAGATGTTGTCGATATTGATATGAGTAGTGTATTGAAATGAGTAGTGTATTCCCAATGCGTTCATGAGAATTGTTTTATTAATGTTGACAGAGAAATAGTGCGACCGAGTGGATCGTCAAAGCCATCGGGCAGTGGTAGAGGCCAACCACCATCACAAGTAAGAAGTAGGTATTCTTATTAGCCCTAAATCTTAATGTCCAATATTATTTCTATAATAACAAGAATTTATACTTTTGTGTAGGATGTTGACCAACCATCTACATTGCATGCAGTAGGTGTGTGGTCTTCTGCTGCACATGGACGTCCCGATCCATTAGACCCAACCCTACTATACTTGCAAGAAGAGAACACGTCTCAATTGGTGTGGAAGGGAGAGAGGAATGCTATGAGTTTCTGGATACACACAACATTGCCGGTGCACCCACGTATACGCAAATATTTGGTCAATGTTGATTTTCACGAAATGTCGATGTTGGCGAATGTAAAATGAAATTTTTCATGACTGAAATCTCTTGTTGAACGATGGAGACCGGAGACACACACATTTCATCTACCGGTTGAAGAGATGATGGTGACAATCCATAATGTAGCGGTTATATATGGACTTTTGATAGATAGGGGTTGTCGTGACTAGAAACCTCATGTTCACTAAAGTGGTTGATAAGGACAAAAAAGGTGTGTTCGTTGGTGAATCAATTCGATGTTCGTGGCTATATTCAGAGTTCAACAATAGTTTCGAAGATAACCTGACCGACTTCCAACTTCAATATTACACTCGGGCGTACCTCATGAGTATGATCAGAGGTGTTATCTTTCCAAACTCTTACAGTGATGTCTTCCACCTAATTTACCTATCGTTGATAGCCAATCTACCCAGATCCGGTCGTTATAGTTGGGGAAGTGCGGCGTTGGCTTCCCTTTATCGTGCATTATGTAATTGTGCGATGGGGTCGATATAGATGATAGGGCTGAAGAGATTATTATAGATTTGGTGTTGGGAACGTATACACCTCGGTCGTTCCTGGATAACGGTTCTTTTGAATAATTGGAAGGTAGTTGATGAGAACCATGTGATAAGGACCCCTTTTGGGGTTTACTGGACCGGTAGCCACACGTGGAGAGAATGCTCACGTGGAGTGTTGATGTACTACAGATATGAGCTTGATCAACTATAGGAAGAGTATGTCACCCAATTGAGCCTCATGTACTGGTGCACTCATGAATTGCTTCAAGGGAACCACATCGTTAACATTAACATTAACGTTAACATCATTAACCCGATCTTCTCCGTTCTCCTCTTCCCCCTCCTCAACATCCTCGTGATCTTCATCTTCTTCCTTGTGATCCTCATCTTCTTCCTCTTATATTAATTCGTTATTAACAATAGCCTTGCATAACGTTGTCATTATTGACAATATCTCGTGTAAAGGTGTAAGGATGCACCGTCTCATATTCTGTGGTATTTGGTTTGTTGGACTTGTCCTCATGTCTTTTTGTGGATGAGGCATTCTTGCATGTGACTCGGCAGCTCGTTTGAAACTCCTAAGGAGCATGGACTATGAATAACAAGTGACCGAGCATTAGGAAGCTTAATTTGCTCAATATATAAATCCAATGCAATCCAACTATAATTTAAAAAAAAAGTGTCGTAGCAATCATTGACCTTAGTGCATTATCAGTATCTACAGGCACCGCCGTGAAATATTGTCATTCTCTTTTTCCGGCAGCATAACAGGTTTTGATTTTGATATTCCATTCACCTCTATCTCAATTAGTAACTTCAAATATCTTACCTACTAGTTGTAAGTATATAAGGTTACGGGGATCCCAAATAATGACCAGTTCAACATTGCTATAACAATATCCTATCTTCATATCTCAAATTATTTCATCTCTAAAATATAATCAAATAGGTATATCATAATCCATACATATACATAAAGAGACGAGTATTCGATTCATTAACTATTCACAAGCATAATATATGCAAACTACATAATATATGGTTATAGGAATACCTTCAAATTAAACAGTAAGTTGGAGCGCAGAGAATACGCCATGGATGATGTATGAGATGATCGGAGTCAATACTGGAGATTTTTTAGATTGGGGGAGTTGGATTTTGGAGTGGGAGGAGAGGGAGGTAGGTGCCACGCCTCGCTTCCCAAAATACAGAAATACGACACGTAACCAAGGCCTAGCGAATGGTATGAGTATTCTAACTCACATCATGCATAAGCTGTACATATATATAATCTCAACAAGTATAACACATCCACGCAGGCAATAAATAATCACATGAACAAGAAACAAGAAACATAATGAATAATTCTCCAACATTAACCATCATCGAGAAAACACAAAAAACTTCGGGTCAAAAAGCCCGGTTTTTACAGTGTGCTTAAATGAATGTAAAAACAATATTCAGTTTGCTATGACTAACTAGATAAAATAACAACTAAAAAATTACACAATATAAAGTTGAAACGATAAATCATGATCATCTAGAAAGCTTGTTTGCCAAGTCCTTCTGGTAACTCATCGGTACCTGCTAGCTCAACATTTTTTTTGGGGGGGGGGGGGGGGGGGGGTCCGTTAGAGCAAGCTACGGACGACAAGTAATAATAAGCAGTGAAACAATAAATAGTGATATAATAAGAAACAAGGAACTGAAACAATATAATTCACAACTGTAAACTTGTATATGGGGATAACATGTAGATGGGAAAATATGACTTCAAAGTATATTCAATCGATAACCACGTGCCAATAAACAATAGTCGATAGTCAGTGATGCAATAGTCGATAAACAACATAGTCAATATTCAGTAAAATATAGTCAATAATATAGTGGTCAGTAAACAGTAGTCGATAACATGATCAATAGTCGGTAAATAATGGATCAGTAATCAGGAATCAGTATCCAGTATCAGTGTCAATGTTTTGTGTCCATCTTATATCTATCAGTCTTTTATCAATCTATATAATGCATGCAATCATATGTCACATACCACAGATTCGGGTGCATAACAATCAAGTGAACATTTTATACTCTAGTGGTGGATTATGTACTCTGCAACAGTAATCAGTAAATAGTTGGTATACAGTAATCAGTGAATAATAATCAGTAACCAGTAAATAGTAATCGGGATACTCATTCACTAATCTGTCACCAGTAATTAGTGAACGGTAATCAGTAACATGCGAGAAACACGGCCCCCTTCCGAGTACACTCCCATAGATTATCCGCTACTAGGTCGTACCCTTTATTACCTCCGCTTGTTATTCTTTTATTGTGATCAGTCGTGAACATGCAGTCTGTTTAATCGGTGGAACAGTTGTATTATAAATATCCAATACATGATATAAAGTCATTCAATTTTTCTATTGTACCAATTCAATTCATTAAATACGAAAAAAACATGTTTATATTTTAAAAAGCTCAAAGTGCAATTCTAGACAACAATATATTACTGTAGAGAAACTCACATTCCCATTGCTACTTGCTACGGGAAAGCAAACTCGATTCCATCGGGGGTTCTAGAAAATAGACTCCCTACCGGTTCCAATGCCTATTCACACGATATATTCCAATTATAGTAACTATGTCTACCGTTCAATTCTTTACGGCTCTAGTGTTCAGACAACAACTCAGTACCAAATTCTTGTACATATAATTTGACTAAAAGTTTATTAACAAATCTTATAAAAATCATAAACTTATTTCTAACAATGCTCAGTATATTCTGTTTAATCTCAGGTTTTAATTCCGCTGTTAACCTATCATTTCAATCAATTAATCATGACGATACAATTTTAAATAGTGTTCTAAAACATCGCAGTCGTAAAATATTAATATCTCGCAAACTGTAAGTCGGTTTGCGAAACAGAAAGTTATTCTAGATTCTACATTAAGAGGACTACAATTTACATATATAAATTTATACTTTTTATTAACGGATCTGGTTCAATTTCTCAGTACAAGTTCAGTTAATTGATAGGGTAGAAATCTGAATATTCAATAACATGATAATTTAACAGTTCAAGATTTGAATCAATTACATGGCACGATAAGGAAATATATGAATCAGATTCGCCGATGAATTAATGATATAATTAAGTGAGATACGATAATCAATATAAGGAACTACTTGTGAGAATTCAAAGAAATGCTTAAACATGAACAATAAATGGGGTTCAAGAGACGCTTGTCTTTTACATAATGATTATGAATGCGAATGATCAATGGGAAGAAGAGAAACACTATGGCAACAATGGCAAGATGACAGCAATAGGAGTGGTGACGGCAACAAGCAAGCGCGACGATACTACCACAAACAGCAACACAGCAGGCGAACTTTGGGTTGTTGAGTTGGTGAAGGCAACAAGAAGGAGCAGCAGGTGGGCTCAGGTGCAGGTGCTGACTATGGTGGAGAATGACTGGCATAGGTGGATGTTGTAGGTTGTGAGGTAGTGGGGCTTCGAGATGAGGAGATGTGGAATAAGATGGAGATGCAGGACTCGGGTTGGCACCGGGTATGAGGCAGCAACAAGGTGGAGAGGCAGTGGTGTAGGCAATGGAGTTCGAGGTGACGAAGGGGAGCTTGGGGCTGTCAAGGAAGCTGTGGTGGAGGTTGTTAAGTCTCGGGTGTAGTGGAGGATGAAGGAGCTCGGGTGTGTACGATGACTGTGGTCGGGTGGCGATGGTGGTTCGGTGTGCAAGGTTGTAGACAGTGGTGGTGGGAGGTGGTCAGTGATGAGTCAGGGGCGATGGTCGGGGGGGTGAAGAAGTTGGGATTTGATGAGTTTCGGAAATGAATAGTAAGAAGAAGAAGAACGAGTTGGAGAGGCGGGTGTAGGAGGATTACGAGTATATTAATTAGGGTTAATTAATTAGATTTAGAGGATTAAATAGGAGCAGGTGGGTTTTTTTTTTTCGGGGGGGGGGGGGGGGGTTAAATTGGTGGCTATGCTATGATTTGGGCTTCAAAATAAATAAATAATTAAAAAAAGTGAAAATATAGGGGGGGGGGTTTAAATTGGTGGTTATGCTATGATTTGGGCTTCAAAATAAATAAATAATTAAAATAAGTGAAAATAGGATTATAGCATGGAATATGATTTGGTTAAATTAAATAATCATTGGAAATAGCTACAAAAGTAATTGATGATTAGTAAGGACTTTAACCAAAAAAGTTGCATATCATAGTGTATACAGTTGGGTTCCAAAAGAACAGAAGGATTTATTTGGATAATAGAAATATAAGGATACGAAGAAAGAAAAAATGAAAATCCATACAATCGGGAATGAGGGTTACGGTAGGAGAGATGAAGTTTGAGAGTAAACAAACGTTGGTTTTGAGTTCGGAAGTTGAGAGAGAAATAGATAAAGTGAAAGGGGAAGGAAAATAGGGGGCCGCTATTTATGTGAAAATATTATTATACTGGTGCCATTATTTTCAATAGTGGCATCAGCTTAAGATGTCATTATTGAAAATAGCGGCATCAGCTATAAGATGTTTCCACACTTACCATTTTTTCTTTGATTAGAGAGCTCCTAATTGTAAGTGAGATGTACCTATGCCGTTACATCCAATAGTGGCATCTATAAAAAATTACATGTGCCGCTATTGGCAACTATAACATTAAAATAACATATGTCGTTATTGCTAATAGTGATTTATGCAGACTTGTTCAGAGTGAGTCAGTTTGGTAAATATTTACGAAAGTGGGTCAATTTAGTAATTATTTTAAAAAAGTGGGTCGGTTTGGAAAAATCGGAAATCAAATGGTGGTTGTTTAGTCGTATATGATTTTGTACAGTTTAAGGAGTCTGGGATTTTTTCTTGTATGGAGTGGGGAAGATGGAGGTGGGGCCCAGTTGACGCCGACTTTGGGACCAATCAGAGGGATGTTGCTTTTCTCCAACTGTTTGTAATAATCAATATTTTTAAAATGCAATAACGAGGAAAACTTGGTTGCTTGAAAGATATTTTGACTTGTTGGGAAAAAAGATATGTATTTAATTAGGGGTTTAATGAGGTTATTTAAGTTCTAATGATGAATGTTCTAATGATGAATATTCTAATGGTGTTGGTTATAGTCCCTTCGTGTATCTTCGAAACTTTGGATTGACCTTTTGCACATGGACTGCACGTACATACTTTTTTTTTATAAGCTGTAGAGTTGTAGTCTTGTCTAGGGCTGCAATCGAGCCGAGCCGAGCCGAATACCTTCAGGCTCGAGTTTGGCTCGTTTACGAAACGAGCTCAATTTTGAGCTCGAGCTCGGTTCGAGCCGTGCTTTGACCGTATTCGAGCCGAATAGCTCGCGAGATTAGCCTTAAAAAAAACGCAAGCTCGAACTCGGCTCGTTTACGAAACGAGCTCAGTTTTGAGCTCGAGCTCGGCTCGAGCCGAACTTTGACCGAGCTCGAGCCGAATAGCTCGCGAATAGCTCGATTTGTTTGCAGCCCTAGTCTCGTTTATTGTCTCAAGGTCAGGGCAAGCCCAGCCTTGTGGCAGGCGAGGCGGCACCTCGGGCCCCCCAATTTTGCACTTTTTTAGGGGCCTCCAATCTTTTTTCGGTGTGTGTGTATGTATGTATATATATATATATATATATATATATATATACACGTCGAGGGTTTCGAAGAAGACTGATCTAGGGTTTGGACTACAATGCCCAGCGCATTAGAAAATATCATAATTCTTCTTCGATTAACATCACGAGTAGCAAATATGGATTTGTATCTACAAGTAATTAGCCATTAGCAACCCATCATCTCTCTTAATTCAATCTCAAAGAAGAAGCATAACAATAACCACAAAAAAGTTTTTAAATTTTCATCAAGAAATAACAACAACAACAACAACACTAATAATAATAATAATATCATAACACAATTTGCGCTAGTAATGAGAGAGGGTTGAAGGAAGAGTGAACTGAGAGAGAGACGTTGGGGGCTTCGATAGCTCAGAGGGGCGTCAGGTATCGACGGTTTCGAAGAAGATTGATCTAGGGTTTGGAGGTTTCATCGGATTTTTTGAAGCGGAATTCGAAGCTGATAGAGAAGGAAGTGCGCTTTGATTTTGAAGGGGGGATTTGAACAGGAATTCGAAGAGAGGAGAGAAAAGAAGATGTAGGGTTTGTGGAAGAACCTTATGAGAGAGAGATTTAGATAGATAGGAGATTGAAGTGGAGGGAAAATGTTAAATGCCAAACTACCCTCAATATTAAGTGAGAAGAGCGGGTGAAAGCACAGCCGCCCGATCAAAGATCATGATCCGAGTCTGGATCGGACGGCTGTGGGAGAGTGCACACAGGAGTACTCACCAAACGAGTACACAACGGGAGAGTTTAAATCAATAATAGCCTCTGATCAGTTTGATCAACAAAATGAACGAAGGATTGTGATTGGCTCTTTACATATTTTTTTCTTCTTATTCTTGCTTTTATAATAGAAATATATATATTTTCTTCTTATTCTTGCTTTATAATATATATATATATATATATATATATATATATATATATATATATATATATATATATATATATATATATATATAGGGAAATGCTCCATTGAAAACGGGTCTAGTTTTCACGGGTTGGAAAACAGCGATCTGAGCCGTTGGATCGCTCATGATCGTGATCAGCGGCTCAGATTGAGCCCCCCATCACCCGTTTCACTTGATCAGCGGAGGGTTAATTTGGAAATTTCGTCCCAAATAACTCTTCGCCTGATTCGCTATGAAAAACTGATATAACCTAGGCCGTTGTTCCCAGGTTATAAAATTTTATAGCCTAGGTTATTTGAAATAACGAAATTTTATAACCTAGGCCGTTGTTCCCAACGAAATTTTATAACCTAGGCCGTTGTTGGGAACAACGGCCTAGGTTATAAAAAATTGATTGAAGGCCGTTGTTCCAAAAAACGGCCTATGATTCAATTTTTTATAACCTAGGCCGTTGTTCCCAACAACGGCCTAGGTTATATCAATTTTTCAGAGCGAATCAGGCGAAGCGTTATTTTCGCCTGATTCGCTATGAAAAACTGATATAACCTAGGCCGTTGTTCCCAGGTTATAAAATTTTATAGCCTAGGTTATTTGAAATAATGAAATTTTATAACCTAGGCCGTTGTTGGGAACAACGGCCTAGGTTATAAAAAATTGATTGAAGGCCGTTGTTCCAAAAAACGGCCTATGATTCAATTTTTTATAACCTAGGCCATTGTTCCCAACAACGGCCTAGGTTATATCAATTTTTCAGAGTGAATCAGGCAAAGCGTTATTTGGAACAAAATTTCCAAATTAACCCTCCGTCACTTAAGTGATATTGGGTGATGGGCGGCAGCGATCTGAGCCACTGATCACGATCAAGAGCGATCCAATGGCTCAGATCGTTGTTTTCCAGTCCATGAAAACAAACCCGTTTTCAATGGAGCATTTCCCATTTTCAATGGAGCATTTCTCATATATATATATATATATATATATATGTATATATATGTATATATATATATATATATATATATGTATATATATACATATATATATATATACATATATATATATATACATATATATACATATACATATATATATATATATATATATATAGCAATGCTCCATTGAAAACGGGACTGTTTTCACAGACCCGTGAAAATAGACCTGCTTTTTCGTGAAAATAGACCTGCTTTGGTTGTATGAACCTAGGCCGTTGTTTGAAACAACGGCTTAGGATATTATGTAATACCCCGTATTTGTAGCGAACAGTCGACTGGTCCATTTAGCAGTCGACTGCTACTGCATAGTTGGGCCGGATTGGTTAGGCCAGATTTGAGAAGGATTTGAGAAATTTAGTCCCACATGGGAGGTGCACGAAAACTAATTTGAGTATAAATATAATTAGCCAATGATCAAGAGTCACCTAATTGGTTAACCACCTTTTGAGAGGTAGCCTGTGGTAGGCAGTTGTACTACATAGTATCTAATTTGTCTTCTAAAAATATTAAAATCGTCTGAGTATTAGGGGCGGGGCGTTACAAATGGTATCAGAGCCGACTTTCGACACCGGGTGTAGTCGAGGTCAGTATGATCCGCGGTGTTGAGAGTCACTTATCTCCGGGATCAGGAAGGATCTGCGGTGTTGAGAGTGATTTATCTCCGGGATCGATGACTATTCTACATTGGCTAGAAAGGGCGGATCCTACACTAGATGTGTGTCATGTACTCAGCAAGGACGCTGATTTCTAAGGTGGGGTGTATGTAATATCCCGTATTTGCAGCGAACAGTCGACTGGTCCATTTAGCAGTCGACTGCTACTGCATAGTTGGGCCGGATTGGTTGGGCCAGATTTGAGAAGGATTTGAGAAATTTAGTCCCACATGGGAGGTGCACGAAAACTAATTTGAGTATAAATATAATTAGTCAATGATCAAGAGTCACCTAATTGGTTAACCACCTTTTGAGAGGCAGCCTGTGGTAGGCAGTTGTACTACATAGTATCTAATTTGTCTTCTAAAAATATTAAAATCGTCTGAGTATTGGGGCAGGGCGTTACATATTACCCATCTGCCACTTAAGTGAGATGGGTGATGGGCAGGCTCGATCACGGCCGGAAACGCTGTTTTCACGGGTCTGTGAAAACAGACACGTTTTCAATGGAGCATTGCTTATATATATATATATATATATATATATATATATATATATATATATAGAGAGAGAGAGAGAGAGAGAGAGAGAGAGAGAGATCTTCGGTTGCACACTACTTTGGTGAGCACTCACGAAATAAAGCACCTATGACAAATCTGAACTGCTCATATTGTTCTATATACCTAAGATAACCTAACAATAAAAAGTCAATTAATTTGAAATTCATTTGTCTATGATTTACATCATCACAAAATTGTATAGCTGAAAATTCTAACAGCATGATGGATCGGCAAATGAACTTCAAATTACTTGATTTTTTATTGTTACGCTATCTTAGGCATATAGAACAATATGAGCGGTTCGGATTTTTCATAGGGTCTTTATTTCATGAGTGCTCACGGAGTGCTCACCAAAAGTAGTGTGCAACCGAAGGGGACTATATATATATATATGTATATATATATATATATATATATATATATATATATATATATATATATATATATATATATATATATAAATATTCTGTTGTGCACTAGGCCTCCGTGTGCACTCGACCTTCCCGCCTTCGTATCGACGGTCCGAACTGTTCACATTGATCTAAACATCTAAATTAGTCTAAATATACAAAATCAAATCATTTGAAATTTATTTTCCCATCCATCATGTGTCTATAAAAAATAACGATTTTTAGCCATACAATTTTGTAATACTTCAATGGATGGGCAAATGAATTTCAAATGATTTGATTTTACATATTTAGAGTAATTTAGATATGTAGATCAATGTGAACGGTTCAGATCATCGATACGAAGGCGGGAAGGCCGAGTGCACAACGGAATATTACTCATATATATATATATATATATATATATATATATATATGGGTAAAAGGGATATGAGCAACTTGCTCATTTATTAAATGAGCAATTGATTATGTGGCATACATGTGATACATTGGACAACTAACTCTTTTAATGATTATCCAATCACATGCTTGCCACATCACCAATTGTTCATTTACTAAATGAGCAAGTTGCTCATACCCCTTTTTCCCTATATATATATATATATATATATATATATATATATATATATATATATGTTCTCAGTATTTGGAGAGAGTTAGTAATTCTCTTCTTTATGAAGAAATAGAGTCGGTTACCCTTCTCTTGACAAAGAGATTGAGTTTGTTGACTTTCTTCATTATGAAGAGATAGAATTGGTTATGGAGATAGAGTTGTCACTCTTCTCTGATAAAGAGATATAGTTTTTGAACCGTCTCTTATGAATAATTATGAGTTAAAATGATTTTTAGATAATCATGAACTTCTTCATATTAGGCTGTTATGACACCCCAGTTTGACAAATATGTTTTGGGTTGTTGGACTCGAACGAGGCCCAACTCCGGTTTACGAGCCCATTTTAGTGAAATTTACTAGTTTATCCCTGAGAGCTTTAAGATTCGTGCCCAATTTAAACGGTTCCGATTTTGTTCTATTTTTACTCATATTACAAGCCCTCACTCTCGAAGATTGAGTTTCACAGCCTTTGAGAAGTAGTTTGCCTGTTTTTAATGGTTTACATAATTTATTAGAGTTTTTGGGATGCTTGGATCTTTCTCAGGATATAACGTTGTTATTCTAAGTTTGTAAAATACCCAAAATTATTTTTAGAACTTTCTAGATTTTTTTGGGATTCTTCGAGATTATTCTGATTTTTTTTCCAATTTTAAATCATTTTTCGTATTTTTATTCAATTTCCAAATTTTTACAATTAATTTTAGATTTTTAATTAGTTATTCTAAATTTATAATTAATTTTTTGGAACATTAAATTATTTTTCCAAATTAATAATTATTTTTAGATTTTTTTAATTTAGTTAACTAATTCGAATTTTAGTTATTTTTTTGAAAATTTTAAATATTAAATCCAAGTTAATAATTAAAATAAGGAATTAAAATAAAAGGTATTTACCTGATTAGATTTGAGCTGTTGATCGGAATTAGTGCAGAGATCTGGAAGAAAGGACGATGCAGAGCTCGCTCCACCTTACCCGGTATCACGGTTACTCGGTGCTTTGATCATTACGAGTGCAAAGATCGGGGAGATCCAATGGTCCACATGGCGTGTCTTGCGCGTTTTACCGGGTGTGGTTCCACGTGGCATGCCAAGGTGGCGTCACGTGTGCGTTGGCCAGTCATCGGTCAACATTGACCCTATTTTTTTCTTTCTTTTTTTTGGGTGGCGACACGTGTCGCTTGGGCACGTGTGGTGCACGTTCCCTGCAATCCTTCTCTTGTCCCTTTCTCGTTTTCTTCATGGGCCATTGGGCTCCCCCACCCCCACCCCCCTTCATTTTTTTTCTTTTTTTTATGGGCTTTCCCGTAGGGGGAGGGGATGCAATTAAAATATAAAAAAAACATTTTATAGAGGAGGGCCAAGAGCTCAGGGTCTCGGGGGTTTAAACCCCCAACCCCTTCTCCATTCCCTTAACTCTTCTCCTTCTCTCTCTCTGTCCATTTTTCTATCCCAAAAAACTCCGGCGAACTATTCCGACCGTACGGGTCACTTCAGGTAATCTATAATATTTTTTTAGGATGTCTAGGGTTTTGTCGGACGATGTCTCCTCTTCAGATCGATCCATAGAAGAAGTGTTTACCTCTCGATCCATTAGAAGAGAGAAGGATAAGGGGGTAGCAGTACAGTCTTTTATGAAAGTAGAGATGACTGTAGAGGTTGATAGAAGAGTTGGCAAGTTTGGGAGACTCCTATGCCCTCTAACGGGTCTCACCCATGTTTCTCAGTACCTCGATGACTTGGGGGATCTGGTGGAGCGTGGTCTTCGATACGAGGAACCCGAGTTTTATGAGGTGACTGAGGCCGACTCCATCCCACTATCTTATGGGAGGTGGATCTTCATACAGTTAGAGATAGTTTCATGATCCCTCCTCAATTTAAGCTTCTTCTGCCCTCCCCCGGAGCTAGGGTGTGTACGACACTCCCCAACGATTAATGTTTCTTCTTTTTCGATTGTATTCACATCGGTCTTCGTTTCCTAATACACCCGATAAACCCCTTCATTAGGGAGGTTTTGAGGTGGCATACGATCAGCCCAGTACAGTTTGTGCCGAATATGTGGAGGCAGGTGTGCACCTTCATTCTTCAGTGTCAGTGGGCGCTGAGCCGAGCTTAACAGTGCTTCGAGAGCATTTTAGACTTCATTAAAATAGCAAGTCAGATTTCTTCTTCTACCTTACTCCTCATGCCGGGGTGAAGTTAATTGAGGTCCTAGATTCGATAAAAAATTGGAAAGAAACGTTCTTTGTAGTGTGTATTCCAGAGCCGTGGGGGATCCCCATTAAATGGCAAACAGCGGTACCGAAGTGGGTTAGAGTAGATCCGGTGTTAGGTGGAGAAGAAGTTGTGTGAATACCTCCTTAGGCATGAGCTGCTGAGGTGGGGGTAGATCACGGAGGAGGTTCTCATTCTAAGGGGTCTGACCCCAATAGACCCTAGTACGACTTTAGCTCTTTATTTGCTTAAGTGTTTTAGTGTCTTGTTCCCGTGCATTTTATTTCTTATTTTGATGTCTCCTGTGTTTCCTTTTGGCAGATACCGTGGGTATGGAATTTGTGGCGATCATGACAAAGTGCACTGGGCTCAGTTCCAAAGCACCCGAGAAGCAGAAGAGGAAGCGGATGGTGACAAGGCCTGGCGGTGAGCTAACGGCTAGGAGTTCATTGCCCTCTTCGCCTGCTGTGCACCAGGGCTAACCCCGGGCATCTTTTAGGAGTCCCACTCCCGAGGGTGCTTCTTTGACGTCTGTGCTCGAGCAGGAGCGCCCACCCCTGACCGCTTTTGCTAACCCGACTCCCTCTAATCGGTTGAAGGAAATCTACACCCCGGACTGGACCATCAAGTTGCATGATGGTTTTCTTGGTGACGTAGATAGCTTTATGGAGGAGATTCGTCATCTCCAGACTCCGAAGGGCAGGGCTAGGATGGCCGCGGAGGGGCCTGGCACCTCATCTATGGAGTTGGATCTGGCCAATATGTTAGTATGTGC
The DNA here is from genome assembly GCA_017893485.1 of Hemerocallis citrina. NCBI lineage: Eukaryota > Viridiplantae > Streptophyta > Magnoliopsida > Asparagales > Asphodelaceae > Hemerocallis > Hemerocallis citrina. Next base: position 24,772,738 of record CM030359.1, on the reverse strand, counting down.
TTTTTTTTTCTTTCGTGTGTTTGTTCTTGAAGTTGTATGCATCTCCCAAATTCTAAAGTTCTTTTGTCTTCTTTTTGTAGATCACCTACCATCTTACCAACCTATTTATACAGGTTGTGGAGGATGAGAAGCGCTAGAGGTCGGAGGTCGACAAGGCCAATTTGGAGAAGGCGAAGGCTGTGAAGGCCTGGGAGGCGGCCGATCCGAGGAGAGACTTTTGGCGAGCGGGTTACTCGGCTTGAGATAGAGTTGAAGAGGAAGGAGGAGGAAGCGATCAGGGCGACGGAGGAGGCAGTTGCTCGTGTGAGGATGGAGGCTGAGAACCATATGTTTGCTAACATGAAGAAGTCTTATTGCAAATCCATCAACAATGTCAGCGATCCCATCCACCACTTTGACGGGAGGGGGTTCCATCCGGGCTTGTAGCGGGAGAGGAGCCAGTACAAGGAGATGAGGAGATGGATTAGGGACATACTGCTGATGTGGAGGTGGAAGTGGAGGCGGAGGCCCCCATAGGGGGTGTAGGTGCGAAGGGGAAGGAGGAGGTTGTTAGGACCTCCCCCCCCCCCCCCCCCCCCCCGGTTCTGTCTACTGAGGTGGATCATTGACTCATCTTCTTTGCTTTCGTAGTAGTTTTTTTTTAGCTGCTTGTTGTATGTGTCTAATAGCGGACCAGACACCGCTTGATGTATCTCCATCTCTTTGAATTGCAATGAAAACTTTGGTATTTGATACTTGTGTTCTTTTCTGACGACAGTTTTCGTTGTGTTGGATTTGAACTTTTGAGTCTTTACGTCTGTAGTATCTTTGACTGCCTTTGTTGTAGTGACCCCCTGCTATTTTCTACAACAGGTTGCTATGTATGTTGATCCCCGCATTGGCGAGATTGCATGTCCCCGTACCAGGATGCATGTGGCGGAGTTGGGGCTTACTTGCCTACAAGAGAAGTTATTCAAGGTGGAAGTGGAGCTCAACTACTTGAGGAAAGTGTTGACCAGGAGGAATATCCAAGCATACCATTTTGATGACCATCTGTGGGAAACATCTCTACCTGATGTGGAGGGGCACTTACATGATGATGAGGTTCCTCTTGCTGAGACGGTCACTGGGAATGACTTAGAGACTAAATGCCTTCGTCGTTTTTACTTGCGGCTACAACCGAGAGAGATGAGTTGAAGATGCTTAAGAAAAGCTTAGAAGTTTCTCATTTGAAAGAGTTCGTCCCGGAATTCTCAGGAGAGACTCATCCGGACTGTTCCATGCACATTCGTATGGTCTGTTGGAGGATCAGGGTGAAGGATGCTCATCTCAAGGAGAGGCTTATCGAGCAGGCGGTGGAGATCCATCGATTGAAGCCGCTTCTAGAAGGGATTAGGACCATTAGCACTTCTTGTTCTCCTGATGAGATAAATCAAGGGAGGTCGGTTCATGAATTGGCTTTACGTTTTCACAGGATCTCAAGAAATATGAGAGATGCCTAAAGCGGAGTGGTCGGTTCATCAAGTGTTGCCTCGGTTGGAGGGGCAACGCGTGTTGGTGGCCATAAGTCTCAGAATCAAACTGTAGGTTTGGTCTTTCCATCACATCCTTTGAGATATCGAGGTGGTGCTTCGGTAACTATAGGGGTCGTAGGCTATGCATGTCTTTTAACAGGAATATTCCCTTGCCACGAGAGAGAAAAGATGACTTTGAGGGAGACTTGTAATCTTCTTGACTACTTCTTTGAACATGTATTGAGATATTAATGTGAAACGAAAATCTTTTAAGTGTTCAAGCATTGTCTCTTTGAGTAATATATCTTTGTGTTTGGAGTAGTTGTGGCAGCTTTTGTAGAAAGCTAGACCTCTTGTACTCTTGTTGTAGCAAGTTGCGGGAGTATACTTCGAGAGGAGCTTGGCCCCATTTTTGTTAATCGGGGTGGCTATCGTGCTGTGATATCTTGCTCTGAATGGCAAGTTAGACTCCAACTCAGTTGTTTGTACGTTGCTAAAGCAACTTCGTGCTAGGGGTGTAAACTCCGAGCTTATTTTTAAGCATTTTAGGAGCAGATCGAGTGGCGAGTTGCGTCTATGAGCTTGCTCAGGTGTGTGCAACTAGACCGAATCTATGAACCATTCGTATGGACTCTTACGTGTTGATGACAAGTTTTGGGAGCAGATTGCATGGCGAGGCATGCCCCGCCCTTACTCAGTGGCAAGTGGTTAAAGCGACTCAAAGAACCATGAATATGTACACCGCACTTACCCGAGGGTTGTTTTCAGAGTAGGTCAAATGGCAAGACGTGCCCTGCCCTTGCTTGGTGGGAATTGGAGAGAGCGACTCTAAGAACCATGAGTATGGACTCCAAACAGGTTGACGATGAGTTTTGGGAGCAATCGAATGGCGAGGTGTGCTCTGCACACTTACTCGATGGCAGGTGGCTAGAGCGACTCTAAGAACTATGAATATGGACTCCGCACTTGTCCAAGGGTTGTTTTGGAGCAGATCGAATGGCGAGGCATGCCATACCATAGCAACTCTAAAAATCATGAGTATGAACTCTGAACAAGTTGACGACATTTTTTTGTAGCAATCGATGACGAGGCGTGTTACACACACTTACTCGGTGGCAAGTGGCTAGAGCAACTCTAAGAACCATGAGTATACACTCCGAACTTGTCCGAGGGTTGTTTAGGGAGCAGATCGAATGGCGAGGCATGCACCGCCCTTGCTCAGTGGCTAGTGGCAAGAGATACTCTAAGAACCATCAATATGGACTCTGCATAGGTTGACAATTTTGGGAGCAATCGAATGGCGAGGCATGCCCCGCACACTTACTCAGTGGCAAGTGACTAGAGAGACTTAGGAACCATAAGTATGGACATCGAACTTGTCCGAGGATTGTTTTGGGAGCAGATCGAATGGCGAGGTGTGCTCTACCCTTGGTCGGTGGCAAGTGGCTAGAGTGACTCTAAGAACCATGAGTATGGACTCCGAACAGGTTGACAACGAGTTTTGGGAAAAATCGAATGACGAGGCGTCTCCGGACACTTACTCAGTGGCAAATGGCTAGAGCAACTCTAAGAACCCTGAGTATAGACTCCGAACTTGTCTGAGGGTTATTTTTCGAGCAGATCGAATGGCAAAGCATGCAATGCCCTGCTGGGTGGCTAGAGGCTAGAGAAACTATAAGTACCATGGGTATGGAATCCACACAGGTTGATGATGAGTTTTGGGAGAAATTGAATGGTGAGGAGTGCCCCGTACACTTAGTCGGTGGCAATAGCTAGAGCAACTCTAAGAACCATGAATATGGACTCCGAACTTGTCCAAGGGTTGTTTTGAAAGCAGATCGAATGACGAGGCATGCACTACCCTTGCTCGATGGTAAATGGCTATAGCGACTTTAAGAACCATAAGAATGGACTCCGCACAGGTTGATAAAGAGTTTTGGGAGCAATCGAATGGCGATACGTACCTCGCATACTTATTCAGTGACTAGAGCGACTCTAAGAATCATGAGTATAAATTTCGAACTTGTTCGATGATTGTTTTGGGAGCAGATAAAATGCAAGGCATGTCTTACTTTTGCTTTGTGACAAGTGGCTAGAGCGACTCTCAGAACCATGAGTATGGACTCCGAACAGGTTGACGACGAGTTTTGAAAGCAATCGAATGTCGAGGTGTGCCCTGCACACTTACCCGGCGGTAAGTGGCTATAGCGACTCTAAGAACCATAAGTATGGACTCGGAACTTAACTGATGATTGTTTTGGGATCAGATCGAATGGCGAGGCATGCCCTGCCCTTGCTCGGTGGCAAGTGACTAGAACGACTCTAAGAACTATGAGTATAAACTCCAAAAAAGTTGACGATGAGTTTTAGGAGAAATCGAATGGCGATGCATGCTTCGAACACTTACTCTGTGGCAAGTGGCTAGAGAGACTCTATGAACCATGATTATGGACTCCGAACTTGCCTGTTAGGCGGCTGCAAATCATGTGTCAAACTCATTTTTTGCATCTAGTGAAATTGCACAAGAATTTTGCAAAAAAAAAAGATTAAATTTTATTTGAAGAATAAAACTAAGGTTGCGTTTGGTTTGTTGTTTTGAAAACAGTTTTCTGAAATGAGAGTGTAAAAGCTGTTTGGTAATAATTTTTTATGAAAACAGTTTTTTGAAAATGAGAGTATAATGAATGTATAGGTTTGGTTGTATGTATATACTGTATACAGTATATATACTTGATACATACATGTTCTATACATATACATACATACTGATATATAATAATATAAAATATTTTATTATAATAAACATATTTAATAATATACATATATTTAATAATATATAATAATAATAATAATATATATGTAATAATAATATATTCTAATTATATATTAAACAATTTATTATAATAATAATAAATTATATAATAATATATAATAATATATAATAGTAATATATAATAATAATAATATATATTATAATAATAATAGATTATTATAATAGTATATATAAAATAGTATATATGAAATAATAGTATATATAAAATAGTATATATAAAATAATAATACAATATAATATATATATAATAATAATATAATATAATAATAGTATATATAAAATACTATATATAAAATAATAATATATATAATAATAATATAATATAATAATAGTATATATAAAATAATAATATATTATAATAATTTTATATTATATAATAATATGAAATAATTTAATATAATAAACATATTTAATTATATACATATATATAATAACATATAATAATTATAATAATATATATGTAATAATAATGTATTATAATTATATATTAAACAATTTATTACAATAATAATAAATTATATAATAATATATATAATAATATATAATAGTAATACATAATAATAATAATATATATTATAATAATAATAGATTATTATAATAGTATATATAAAATAGTATATATGAAAAAATAATATATATATATATAATAATAATAATAATAATAATAATAATAATAATAATAATAATAATAATAATAATAATAATAATAATAATAATAATAATAATAAATGTAGCAATAATATATTCTAAATATAAATATAACAATATATTATAATAATAGTATATTATATAATAATATATGTAGTAATATATAATAGTAATATATATAACAATAGAATTTACAACCCACACCTTCAATCTTCATCTTGGGCATTACTTCCGAATCAAACGGACATACTTACATCATCCAAGTCATTACATGCCATCAGAAACTGGGTTTCATCGGGTTTTCTCACTTGAATCCTCCTTACATCACACTTGAACCCTACATCAACCATGCATATAGCCTTCACTGTCAACCCATCTCCCGGCAAAGAATAATTACCACAACGACACATCACCGCAGAGTCTATAGGATATACACCTATATGTCATACACAAGATTCCAAGAAAATAGCTCCACTCGGCACACAGCAACCCATATAACAAAACTCTCTAATGGTGTACAATTTCTCGCCTGGGGCTTCTAAGGAAAACATAACAATGCCATAATGCAAAACACACGCATGGGCTATAAGGGATAACACCGACCCAAAGTCAGACAAAAGTCTAATAGAAATCGCACCATCTATAATATAATTCGTACTTAGCAAAACACCCACAACACATAAAACAACTTCATATCCACGACTTAGCAATAATGAACCCATACACACATGACAGGATCACTAGGATAAACAAGAATTCCTAGTCAACCTAGGCTCTGATACCAAACTGTAACGCCCCAATTTTTTTTTTTTTTTTGACTCCAAAATCAATTCTTTCAATTTCTCTATCACTTTATACATAAACTAAGAAAATTATATTTCAAAGAAAATTTTGGCAGAGTTTCGCCTGAAATTTCTGCCCCGAAACACAAAAAGCTTACGGAATTCTGCTCTAAATTTCGTAGCTCACATCACAAGCAATAATATCATGGGCTCCCCAGGCCAAAATGAGCAAAATCCCACAGGCAATATAATATCATGCTCTGGGGGCCAAACTCATAATAGAATATCAAATATTAAATAAAAACCATAAATTTCTTTGAAAACGAGGTAAAAAATTTAGAAAAACCTTTGTAAAACCTATCACAAAGCCCGGTACACCACAACGAGATGGGTACGGGTCACAAACATACTATACCATTTCGTACTATACTCATTATCATCATCTACATGTTTATACATTCAAATTACAATTTAAACCATACATTCCACTATTCACACAGCTGAACTTATACATAAAATTTAAAGTAAAGGACTTTACTCAACAAAATCTACGCCTCACCTCTGCACTGCTGAGGACCTGCAATAGTAGGGGCTTAGGGTAGTCCGAGGACTCCCTAACCCCCCAAACACTAAGGGGTTAGCCATTTCTGGTGTGAGTATATAATTCACTAGTTTATTAAATAAATCAAACTATATAAAGAAATAAATTAAACTTACAAATATCAAGGTAAGAAGATTCAACCTGAATCTGAACATTAAAGCATCAAGGATACGACATTATATCAAGTACTCGGAAATTCTGCATCCGTCTACATATGTATCCATAACTTCACACCCTTCACTAATGCATCATATTAATATATAACTGTGTGTGTGTATATATATATATATATATATATATATATAGACACACACACACACATACACAACTCCTTCAATTCACATTCAATTACAAAGCAACATATTAATTCACACTCCATTACCTTTCATTTTGAAATCTCCAACACAAATACTCATCTTTTCACAATTACCATCACCTCATCATTTCTTTATTTTCATAAATAATCATATAAGGTCACTGCCACTTTTCTTCATACTTATTTAGCCACGCACTTCATTTATGTCTTATAACACATATCATCACATTTCGCAATACATCACATTTACTCTCATCATACATTACAACTATCTTCTTTACACTCTTATTATATCATCATACCCCTCATCAAACTCATCATGGTTATAACTTACTTTCATATTCCCTCATAACACATATTTCAATTTACTTCACTTTTTATTTCCATCCCACAATACGGGCATCATATTAACAACTCACCCATTTGTCCTGAAAGTTGTGTCGAGGCAGGTAGTTCCCACGATTTCCACAAAAATAGCGGGTGAATAGTTTCTCGACACACTTCCAAGGTACACAAACTTATAACACATCATACTTTCTTTAACAATCATTTTCATAACCAATCTCATAATACATGTATTTATCTTATTGTATTATAACATGTATCACATCATAAACATATGCATCTCTTCTCATAATATCATATTAATTCATGTCTTATAACACAAAATATAACGTCTCAATACACATGGCAATTTACTTGCATTCATCACATCATTATCATATCACTTATAACACAAAATGCCATTAACTTCACTTTCATTCTCATCACAATATACTCCATATCCCAAACATAGTTTGGGCAATCACATATCACACCCCAAAGCCGATAGCTTGGGTAATAATCACCACACCTCAGACACATAGTCTGGGTAATATCACATCACATCTCAAGCCGATAGCTTGGTTATATTTACTTCAATTACTATTCATCTTCACTTTACTTTATTCTTCATTTCCATTACTTATTACAATATCATGCCAACTCACCCTGCGAATTATGCCAAGGCAGGTAGTTTCCACCATTTCCACAGAAATAGCGGATGGGTAGTTCCTCGACACAATTCCAAGTCTATCAACTCATAACATACTGTATTTTACTTTAATAATCACTTTCATAATATAAATACTTCATGCTATTCATATTAATACATACCCCCTTTACTTAATCATTTCTATGACACAACCACGCTTTCTTTTACTTCTCATATTCATTTACATACATACTTTATATACTTATTCATCTCATTTCTTTACTTTCTCACTCTCCTCTACTCATGTTCATCAATCTAGCTTCTTAAGTATAGCCATATGCCAATATATACTCATATTTGTATATATATATATATACCTCCCGTAGTATGTGCATATCTCCCGTAATAGAAATAGTCTCCGTAAGACATCATATCATCATATACACATTCTTTCAATACACATATACACATTTATATTTTCTCCTTTTCAGTGCCCACACAATTGACCTCCTCGTACAATACAGGGATCTCTATGCCTCCCCTCCCATACATTTCAATCCCGCTAACCCACCATATCACCCAGATCCAGGTGTCCTATGTATCTATCATTTGTGGGCTGGATTGAAAGTACGGTTGCGCGCTTGTCCAACCAAGACTAAAGCCAAAAAGGCTAGTCAAAAATAAAATATAACACGTGGATCGATGCTCACACAGAGTCTTACACGTCCGAGGCTACGTCTTCCTCCACATATAAATATATCTCCTTTATAACATAACTCCTTTATGATATAATTTCGCCATTATAACATAACACGAAAGCATATAACTCCATTAAATTCATAATCATACGCAACCCATTAGTTATCCACATGGCGCACACACACACATCATGCTAATTTTCACATCACTTTATCACACAAAAATTTCAATTTATCGCACACCTATTACACATACACCACATCATTCACTTCATCTTGTTATCGCATCCCAATATCATATCATACACACCATACTTTCCATCTTTATCACATTAGTCATGAGATTACACATCACACATACGCATACATATCTCTGATCATTACAGCCCCAAAGCATATAAATATTTATCTACAAGCATGAATACACTCCCATACATATATATACTAATTTCTTACACCTCATAATTTACTCCGTATCATACTTATGATTTTTTCTATATTCAATATACTTTACATTTCACACACAGCAACCATATTTTAAAATTTTCATAGCACATTGCGCACATGAAATAAAAGATCATACTCATAGAATATCCCGCGAGGACTCGAAGCGCCACCATGCCATCCCGCATCCAAAGTCGCTATTATATCCTTCTCGAAGCCCTCTTCAAAAACCGACGCTACCACGTTGTAGAGAACCCTTCAATTAGTCATCCCCTCAATTTAATTTGAAAACGACGAAGAAATGGGGTGGATTTGGTCGGGAGAGAGAGAGAGACCGAATGGGTTCGGTTTGGGGTCGGGGTGGAGACAGAACGGGAAGAAGAAAAAGGAGGAGGAAGCAAATGGGGGTGGGGTTTTTTTTAAAAAAAATTTATAATATAAATATATTTATAAAGGGATATTTACAAATAGGCCCCCAGACCTCCAAAGTATTTCAAATAACCCCAACTCTATTCTTTAATAATACCAACAATACAAAATACATTAAAATTATCTCATAATAATCCTTCAAAATTATAAAATAAAATAAACAATATGTATTCACATAAAATCTCTACTCATGGCTCTAATATATCAATAATACCAATCTACCACAAATATCCATACCAATATCAATATTTAAATAAAATACATCAAAAATAATTTTCACCACTCAAAATATATAAAAACAAGTATTTTACAAATTCGAGGTGTTACAGATGTCTTCTGGATGTCAGGTGGAAACAGTTGGATTTGGTTGTATCTCAAGAAGGCATCCATGAAGCTTAAGAGCTCATGGACTGTGGTGGCATCGATGAAGGCATCTATGCTTGGTAAAGGGAAGGGATCCTTAGGACATGCTTTGTTGAGGTCGTTGAATTCTATGCAGATTCTCCATTTGTTGTAGGTTTTTTTGACCATTACCACATTCGCTAGCCACTCGGGGTAGCTAACTTATTGAATGAAACAAGCTGTTAGGAGTTTCTCGACTTCCTCCTTGACTACTTACTGCCTTTCGAGGGCAAAGTTCTGGCATTTTTTGTTGGATGGGCCTGACTTTTAGGTTCACACTTAGCTGGTGCATGGTTAGATCTTCGAACATGCATAACATGTCCGAAGTAGTCCAAGCGAAAATATGTCAGTTCTCCCTAATGCAAGTAATGAGTTGCTCCTTAAATGACTTGATGCGGGAGTGTCTTTCTTACCCAAATACACTTAGCTTGATCATCTTGGGAGAAGAGAATTTCTACTAGTTTGCCTATGGGTTCAGAGCTGGCTTGTCCTCTATCGTGGGGGAGCTCCATAGCGTCGATGGAGAGGATCGAGCCCCCCATTGTGGCGGTATAACATGCCTGAGCAGCTTATTGGCTTCCTTTGGCTTCTCATATCCCTGCTGCATAGAGAACTTCATCTTCATGTGGTAGGTTGAGGCGACCGCGTGAAGGGCTGCTAGCCCTAGGAGACCAAAAATGGCATTATAGGTGGACTTCATGTCGATAACCATAAAATTAAGTTCTTCCATGCGGGTGGCTGGAGTTTTTCCCACAATTACATCGAGGGTGACGATTCATTCAATTTGGAAAGAAGATCCAGAGAATCCATGGAGGGTGTACTCGACGGGTTTGAGGGATATTGCTTGAGCTTGAGTCCTTCAATACATTCAGGAAAATGATGTTTACCGAGGTACCATTATCTATCAGGATGCTGAACATCTCATGGTTAGCCATACATATGCTGATTACAAGTGCGTCACAATGAAATGTTCGAACACCTTCGAGGTCTTGGTCTTAGGATGTGATCAGAACCGCCTAGCTCTTAGGAGGGGGGATGTCGTGCACTGAGTTCACTTCACGGAGAAATTATTTCCTTGAGAAGTTAGACAATCAACCCAGAGGTCCACCATGGATGGAGTGGAATACCTCTATGCATCTCGAGCCTTGGGACTCGGAAGGCCTTTCTAGTCGCTTGTTGGCTCAACTTATGGGAGGAGGTTCAGTATTATTTCTTTGGGTGAAATTGGCGAGGTATCCCCTTCGAAGCAGGGCTTCAAGCTCGTCTTTGAGCCCGACAGAACCTAACCATAGCCCCACCACAGGGCACAGCCTCACCAAAAGCGCTATAACTTAGTAGATGCTCTTGGATCCATGGCAATCTAATATATAATAACTCATACCCTACTTCCCAACCAATATGAGACTATGTAAATCTAGGGGTTTTACAATCACCTCTCCTTTCGACTTAGCGTCCTCGCTAAGCTCGAGCCCTTCATCTAGTCAGGACCTCCTTTCTAGTTGATGTGGTCCACATGAATGCCATTACCCTGGTCCTGCCAGCATACTGACTTGGTCATCCTGCCATCGTATTTCCCCTAGCCCCACCAGTGTGTACACCCCCTGTGACTCCACCATCGGTGTCGAAAGTCGGCTCCGATACCATTTGTAATGCTCCGAACCTTACTGAACCTAACCACGGCCTCACCACAGGGCACAGACTCACCAAAAGTGCTATAACTTAGTAGGTGCACTTGGATCCATGGCAATCTAATATATAATAACTCATACCCTACTTTCCAACCAATATAAGACTATGTAAATTTAGGGGTATTACATCTGTGATCTTTATAAAATGCACACCACTTGTTCCTATCCCTTCATCTTAGGAAGAGGTTGAAGGAGCCCCTTCTTGTCAACTTCCATGAGAATTGCAGAGATCCTGGCATTAAAGGGAGTGTACTTCTCAAAACGATGCATTGGGGGTGGATGATGCAGGCATATGGCATCTTTTTGGGACTTCCTAGGTCCTTCTTCGTTGGTTCTCTTCAGTTTGTTCCTAGATGAGGGTACCTTCTTTTCTTGGGGTCGAATAACATCTTTCACTCGGATGTACTTCTTAACTCTTTGAAGGAGGTCAGAGAAGTCCCGATGAGGTCTTTTGATAAGAGAAGCTTTAAGGTGGTCGTGATTCACATTATACCTGAAAGCAGCCGTGGCTACGGCTGAGCCGAGTGAGGGGATGGATTGGGACTAAGTTGTGAAGCGCCGAACATAACTCTTGAGGGACTCTCCATCCCTTTGCTTCAAGTCAAGTAAGGAGGCACTTGTCTTCTCTATCTTGCGGCTGGTGATGAAGAGTGTGAGAAAAAGTTCCTCAAGTAGATCGAATGAGAACATGGACACTGAAGAGGGACGAGAGAACCAGTCCTGTGCTAATCTCTTCAGGGTTGCTGGGAAAGTCTTGCACAGGAGGGATTCGGATGCTTGGTGGATCATCATGAGGGTTTTGAAACTCTCTATGTGGTTTACCGGGTTGGACTCTCCGTTGTATGACTCAAAGGCTGGAATTTTGAAGTTGATGGAATGGGAGCCTTGATGATTAATCTGGAGAAAGGGTGTCGGATGGGGCGGTATGTTCCATCATGTCTTCCCTCTTCTTGTTTCAACAGTGCTAGACGGTCTTCCATCTTTTGGAGATGCTGGAGGACGACATTGTCTTGTTCTTCGGATCTAATGGACCCATGAGATTCCTCACATCGTGGAGGAGTGAAGAGGTGAAGGCTAGTTTTTTGGGTCATGCTAGGAACTTCATTGAGAGCTTGAAGGATCTCATCTTAAAAGTTCCGATACTCTGCCCTAGTGACAGGTGCTTCTTCCTTTCTACCTCTCTTGCGAGCTGATCGATTATTGGAGTTGGGTTCCTTCTCTCGCAAGGGGAAAAAGTCTCTCTTTGTTCCCTTGGAGAGTGATGACTTCTTCGCCCTCTGGGAGATAGGATTCTTCTACGTCCCTAACTTCGAGGGGAGGGGCCCTTCTTGCTTCCCTGGCATGCTGAATGGGAGTCCTTGTCCTGGGAACGCCGTCCATTCAAGCGGCCTCAGAGGTTAGGCCCCTGCTGTATGGAGATTATAATATGGCAAAGGTCTTGTTGCGTTTGAGGTGCCGTAGGGTGCACCATAGAGGGCATCAAGGTGTAGATCGACCCTATGTTCTCACCAATACGATACACATGGTGCTACTTCATCGGGAGCCAGCCTCTTTGGAGGGAGGCTGGGTAGGCTGTTGGGGCTATTCCGGCTGAAGAGGTTGATCCTGCTAAGAGGTAGGTTGGACGTTGTCATGAGGAATAGTTGGAGGAAGATGGTTGGCTCGTCGGCTTGAGACACCGCATTCCATTTTTCTTTTGGAGGCATGGTTGAAAATAATTTTTACCGTCGAATTTTGGTCGGATCAGTTCCTGCAGACGGCGCCAATTTGTTGCTGATTTTTTATTTGTGGGAGCAAACAGATGATGTGAATTCTCTTAGATACAATAAAAAGAACTGACCTTTTAGTTTTCGCCAATATTGACTATTTCCAACTGATCTTGATTCCCGAGTCTGACTTGTTTGAACTATTGGATCAGATCTGGTTGGTGATGATTGTTAGGATTGACCTGAAAAAGTCTGAAACTCTGTGGTTGGCCCTAGAGAAAGACTCTTCGACGCTCAAGTCAGAACTCAGGAAGATTGAAAGTTTTTTAGTGTCAAAATACTGATTACTTGGTTCCTATGGAGGTCATGGGGTATTTATAGTCTCTTTGGGGACCAGTTTCAAGATATTGATTTATCTCTATTTCTCGGTGTTTTGATAAAGTTGGTTATTCTCTTCTTCATAAAGAGATTGGGTCGGTTATCTTGGCAAAGAGATAGGGTTGATTGACTTTCTTCTTCATGAAGAGATAGAATTGATTGCGGAGATAGAGTTAGGACTCTTCTCTTGTAAAGTGATAAGGTTTTGAACCGTCTGTTATGGATAATTATGAGTTTAAAATAACTTCATATTGGACTATTATGGCACCTCAGTTTGACAAGCCCGTTTTGAATTGTTGGGCTCGAAATAGGCCAAACTTTCGTTTACGGACCCGTTTCTAATGAAATTTACTGTTTTACCTATAAAATTTTAAAGATTTTTGTCCGATTTAAAATGTCCCAATTTTATTCTATTTTTAACCATATGAATCTGCAACGTCTACACATCTACAACTTGAATACTTTAGACTCTTTGTTTTTTTTTTGTTCAAAACCTATTTTAGGTTCTTTTATGATGATGTTAGAGCATCCACAGTCGTGGGCTAAATACCCAAAATTTGGAAAAAAAATCAAAAAAACGAGCTGCATCGTCGTCCAAATACCCAAAATTTGGGTGTACGATGAACAGTTCCGTGCCAAATATAGCAGGCGATCTGGCCAAATGCAAAATATAGCTAACGCAACATTATACTCCGTCCGATCTAATTAACGGAAGATAATACTCCGTCTCATACAAAAAGTACTGAGTCCAATGATTAAGAAGCTTTTGAAAAAGAAAAAAAAAAATTTAAAATGACAGACGGTGTATTATACACTGTCTGTTAAAATATGGGAAAATGAGGATTTAGAAGGACGGTAGTTTAACTACCGTCCGTTGTAATTTTTTTTTTTTTGGTGACCTTTTCACAATTACCAAATTACCCTTAGCTATTGAATCCGATCTCTCTTTGCAATATTTTTTTTTACAACGGCTAGAAAAAATCAGATTCGCTTCTTTCAACGGCTCTTTTTTTTGGGGAGCCAACGGATAGAAAACTTTTTCTTATAAACTGAATCGTTAATGAGAAATAAACACAGCCTTCACTTCTCCACATCTCCTCCTGCTCTGTGCTAGCTCAGTTCCTCTCTCTCTGTTCATTATCAACGAGGTGTTCCTCTCTCTCTGTTCATTATCAACGAGGTATTCAAAACAGTTTATAATTTTGTTTAATTTTTCACTATAATTTCTTCCTATCTCTATAATTTTTTAAATTTATTTTCAGTTCATTTTATGGCTAATCCCCGTCCAAATAAAGGACGAGCATATACCGTGTATGAGGATATTCTTTTGGCACAAAGTTGGGTTGCTATAACCCAAGATCCGTTGATCGGTAGCGATCAAACTGGCAACCAATTTTGGAATAGGATATTTCTCACATTTGAGAATCTGTCTGGGTGTACAACAGATCGAACGGCCGGCTCTCTTTCTAGTAGATTTTCCACTATGGCCAAGGAAGTATCACTGTACATTGCAAAGTTGAGCGGTGTGACAAATAGAGCGGCAAGTGGTACGACGAACGCCGATAAGGTTTGTTTTGTAGGCTTGTATTTTATTGCAATGATTGTGTTATTTTTTCCTATTATAAATTTTCATCACATTTTTTTTGTTAACAATTATTAAACTATGATAGGTACGTGATGCAAGACTAGAATATATGCAATCGGCCGGAAAGCCCTTCAAATTTGAAGAGTGCTACGAAATTTTGAAAGATCAACCCAAATTTTCTGTACGTACTACACAAGTTTTCGAGAATGTTCCGAATAGTCAATATACCGATGGTGGTTGTTCAGCACCTTCCCCCACATCCGTTCAGTGGGATTCAGATATACCAATTGATTTAAATGCGCCCTCGCCACTATCGCGACCACCCGGCAGGAAAGAAGCAAAGAAAAAAGGGAAGCGCACTGTTGAAGCCAGTGACGTTTTCGCGATGGTGGAAGAAACGCGTAATTTTAACAATTTTTATATGAGCAATCAGAAAGACAGGCTTGAACTGAAACAAAGAGATTTTGATTTTAGAGTGTCAAGTGAAGAAGATCGTATAATGGCTATGGATCTAAGTAGCTTACCTGATCATCAGCGTTATTATTTTCTTAGTCGACAACATGAAATCGCTCAAAAAAGGGGCTATCATCCGGGTTGAAGATGTATTTAATTCCATCTACTAATATTTAATTTTTTTTTATTGTTGTTCGTATGTTGTTCTAATGCTTATTATTCCTGTTCTTAGATGAGATTATCGTAAAATTGTTTAACATTAAAGTTGTTATGTAATTATTTCTTGTGATATGAAGAAATTCCATTCACTTTCAAACTTAATTAAACAATCTTCTCCGGAATGAAAATAGTATTTTATTCATTATTGTAATTTAAAAAACATTACATTAAGAAAAAGAAATTGCAACATTAATGAAAAAGAACATGACCCAAATTCACCGTGTAATCCATTGCTTTCTAGTACATCTTCACTTAATCTTCATTCTCTTCATCTTCCCCATATGCGTTCCAAATGTGCTCAACTAAATCAAGACGCAGTCTATGATGGATTTGTCTGTCATGAAGCTGCACAGTGCGTGCCGTTCGCGCTGCACGCTCAGTTAGGTCAGACCTATCAGGTACGACAAATGACGAGTTGGAATCATGATCGTACACATAGTCACTGATCCCTGCTTCCCTTTCATCTTCAACAATCATATTGTGTAATACGATACACGTTTTCATGATGTATGATAGGCTGTCTGCATCCCAAAGTCTAGCTGGTCCTTTCACTATAGCAAATCGTGCTTGTAAAACCCCGAAGGCGCGCTCAACATCCTTTCGTGCAGCCTCTTGCATCTGTGCAAATTTCTTCTTTTTTGGTGTATCTGGGGCTGAGTAAGTCTTAACTATAGTCGCCAATGGAGGTTATATACCATCAGCTAAATAGTACCCCATATTGTATGCGTGATTGTTTATTACAAATTCAGCAGGTGGTGCACAACCATCGAGGACGTTGTTGAACAGTGGAGAACGGTTAAGGACGTTCAGATCGTTATTGCACCCCGGCATTCCAAAAAAAGAATGCCAAAACCATAGATCGTAGGATGCAATAGCTTCAAGCACAATAGTTGGTTCACGTACGTGACCCGTGTATTGACCATGCCAGGTTGCCGGACAATTTTTCCATTGCCAATGCATGCAGTCAATACTTCCTAACATTCCGGGAAATTTCCTCGCTGAATTTTCCGCCAGTAATCTTTCCACATCATTAACCGTTGGATGTCTCATGTATTCTGGACCAAATACATTAACAATTGCCACACAAAAGCGGCGCAATGTCTTCAATACCGTTGTTTCGCCAATACGTACATACTCGTCGATTGCATCGGTTGATGATCCATATGCTAAACAACGGATTGCGGAAGTAATTTTTTGATGCGGTGATAAGCCAAATGTTTTTTTCGCATCTTGCCGTCTAACAAAATAAGTGTCAAAACTTACAGTTGCTTGGAGGATTCGGCAAAATAAATCCCGGCGCATACGGAAACGACGCCGAAATAGACTATCGCCGTAGATAGGATTATTGGCAAAATAATCCCTGTGAAGCCGTCTATCACCATCTTCTCTTTCCCGACGAATATAGCGGCAGTGTTGTGTATCACGATTTTCCTGAACAGCTAACGACAACACAGTCATGCGTTGATTAATAACCCTCGCTACCATGTCATTCTCTTCGTCGGATGACGATGAATCCATAGCGTTACTTGAAGAAGCCATTTCGAGAATGTTTGGGTTGTTTTTTGGTCTACTAGTTTCTCATTCTGAAAGGGGGACGATGGGTTTAAATAAGATTAGAATTAGTGATCACCATTTGGACTTCAAACAGAAAATGGACACAAACAAAAAGTGCAAATAGTGACAGGATGTGACTTATCATTTGTCACATCAATTGACAAATATACCAATTCTCTAAAATGCCCTTATTATTTTACTAACCAAACTAACTTAATCACCACAATCTATTAATTCTTAAAACATAATTAATAGATACAGGCAAAACATATCTATTCACTATACTCATTTTCACTTTCAGGGACATATTCCTGTGATGGGTTAGATGATCCAAAATGATAATTACTGTAGTCATAATTCCAACCCCTCCCTCCCCGAGCTGACTGTGAAGGTCGTTCTCCCGATATTGATCTCCGACGATTGTCAACTTGTGTTGGAATAGACGACCTTAATACCATGTCGGTTAGAATGAGCCGTCGTAATTGTGCTTCCGTATTAGACAATAGAGCATTCTCTTGGTACAATTCCTCCTGTTGAAAGATATATATAGTAAATAAAAGTGTGTATATGGGGGTAAATATTGAATGTTGGAAACTAAACTTACATAAGACTTGGTCCCACGTGGTTCCACATAAATTGGTTCTCGCGGACAACTTCTTCTAACTGTACCCCCGGAAAATAGTGGAATTTCCACTATACAATCACCGTAGTCAACTCGCTCCTCCTGAATTGGTTGTGTTACGTACTCAGAAGGTGCCCAAAATGGCGGAGCTGGGAAGGGTAACTGTGCAGTTGGATCAGTAACGCTAGCTGGTCCAATGAAATCAATATTTGCTGCATGTGCTACTTTCTTCATTATAGGACCTATTGATACTTTGGACCATTACTTATCATATATTCTTTGGGTTACTGGTTGGACCAATTGTGTAGCGTCAATCGGTGGGCATATATCATTTGCAGGTATTCTTTTCATAACAACTGGTGGCTGTCTTGGTATTGCTATTGTAATACCCTGATTTTTCAATTAATGGAAAATTATTTATTTTTGTACGTAGTGTGCATGTGCAATATTTTGGGTTGAATTATTTTTATAATGATGTGTATAAATATTTAATTAAGTATTCTCAAATTATTTTGTACAAAAAGCCTTTCTTTAAAGCCTTATTTTAATTTAATGAAAAGCCCTTTTTCTTAAAAGCCCAAATGTATTTTATTTTATTTATTTTTATAAACTATTTTGGCCCAAAAAGAAAGCCCATGAATTAATCCATTTTATTTAAACTTGTCATGTAGAAGACTTTTTTTAACTAATTTATTTTTTATAAAAATTAAAATGTACAAATTTTGGCCTAGTTGCATGCACGTGCACTACACGTACACGTGCTATGCACACCCTAGATGAGGCCGGGATTCATTCTTTTTGGAGGGATTTTCAAAATTGATCATGGTGATCATGGTGGTAGTTTTAGGAATGTGGGTAGTTTTTCTAACTCCTACTTTGATCTAAGCCCTTCATTCTACAACCAACCACTCAATCTTGGCCCTCCATTTCACCTATTCTCTAGTATAAATACCCCCCCTCTCATGGCTATTTTCATATGCAAATTATATTTCCAAACTATAGTCTTGTTGTTATAATAGTGTGAGTTATAAAAGATAGAGAGTTGTGTGGGTTTTGCTTGCTTGGAGTGGCCGGCTATCACCATAGGAAGCATTCGGTTGTGCTAGGAAGCATTCGGGTTGTGCTAGGAGGCTTGGAGCTTGTGCGTGCTTTTGGCTAGGAGGAGGTGCTTTTATTTGCAAGGTCTTGTTGCTTTGTGTTTCTCTCCATTCAAGGTGGGTAAAACATTTCATATTTCTAATATAGGAGTCCATGCTAGTTTTTATTATCAACACTATACATGAAAAATACTAATAAGAGCCCACTTTAATTGAAAAGTTAGTGTATGGATGGATTGAAATGATGTGATTAACTTGTGTGTGAAATTCTAGCATGAAATTAAATTATATGTAGAATTCTCCATGATTATTAATTTGATTGAATGATGGTGGAATATTGCTAGTATGATGTATGGAAATTTCCAATTAAATTGCTTGTAAATTGTATGGTTGAAGCATGAAATTGATTAAGAAAAGAGTACACTTTAAAATTTGAATAGAGAATTTCTTGAATGCTTGAGTTGTAATTATGTTAATTAATGAGTAGTAGTATATTTTGTGACATAGATGAACCAATGAAATTACTTTGTTGTCATCAAAGTAGAACTACTCAAAAGTTAGTATTTTTGAGTTTTACCTATTCATGTGCTAAATAAATCCTCTTGTTGATATGGGTATGGACAAATCCAAAAATGTATGTATTTGTGAATAAAGATTAACAACAGTGAATTATCATAAGAAATTTGTGCATAAAAAGGGATTAGAAGACTAATTGATTATTCAATGTCAAAAATGAAAGGTATGGTAGTCTTAATGAACAATTTATTAAATTGTGTGGGGAAAATTATGTTTTTAGTACAAAAAAGTATTTTATACTTGCTGTTATGAAGATTAAATAAAGATGATTTAATCTGGAATTTTCCAGTAGCTTTTATAAATGCAATATGAACCTAGACTAATTTGAACATCGAGTTGTTCTCTTAAACAGTATGAATATGAAACATATGGATTTTGTTTGGGTATTGTGACAGCCCGAGCCACTAGCTCAGGCGGTCACTGACTGCGGTTTGCTTCTCTGGGTCGATCGGTTCGAACCCTGTGTTCACCACTTTTTTCACCAATTGAGTATAAATATATATAACCTTCGACCGAAGCATATATACTAAATTCGCTCCTTACTTACCGCTAGCACAGTTCGGCCATGCGGCGGGTGCTCTTGGCTCTCTTCCCGTTGTGCCTGGGTTCGATTCGTCCCCTCGGCACTTATAAAAAATATTTTTTTTGAGAGTTCTAGATGTCCAAAAAATGTGAAAAAAATATGGTAATTCTCAGAAAAATATAAGGAATTTTATAGGAATGATTTGAGTATTATTTGAATGAATTTAATTATGGTTTGGAGTCAAAATGCATATATAGACATATGGTTTCATATAGATGATTAATATGAAACTATAACTTGAAAGAATAAGTGAATTGGCACATTAAGAGTTGATTTGGTAAAAAGAGATGTAGTTGTGTGACATGATGCAAGTATTTTCTCACTTGTGGAATAACATGAAATGTGTACATTGTTTAGTAATGTAGAATTATCATGATGTGACAATTGATAAGTATATGCTATTTTGTGCAATGATGGACTTGTGAACAAATGAGAAATCATGAATTGAAAGAGAATGTACATGTGAGTTTGAGAACTCGACATGGAAATTGTATAAATTGAAGATTGTGAAATGAAATTTGAAATAGAGTAGCTAAGTCTCCCCGGCATCGAGAAATGAAATAAAGTGAAATTAGACCAAGGCTGGTCAAGATGAAATGAATGAATAAGTCCGGTTGATGGAGAGGCTAACTCTAGAGATTAATTTTGTTCATGATTTTTAATAAAACTAAGGACTAGTGCATAGTGAAGATGTGATGAAAGTAAGAGAAAAACATTGAGTATGAGGGCCCTGGGTAGCGGCGAGAGCGTATCCCAGGAATTCCCATGACGAGTCTGGGTGAGGATACTGTTCCAGAGTACCGTCCCAGTGGCGACGCTCGTGGGATGTTTGAAGACTACGGGTGGTGTCATGTTTTTGGTGAGAGCGTATCCCAGGAATTCCCATGATGCGTCTGGGTGAGGATACTACTCCAGAGTGCCTAAACATGAGTTCGTAGGTCAGATAACATCTAGGATACTTACCGTAATTACAGTAGTAGATTAAATCATAACGGGGGATTGAACCCTATAAAGATGAAGAACGAATAAGGGCTTGCCCTCGGACCTATGTAGTATGGGATGCATAGAATCCGAACAAGTGCGCATTAGTGTCATGTAACATAAATAAATGCATTAAGGATTAAGTGCACAATCACAACACGGCATCAATAGGGTAGTCCCTTTAGTTGAATGTGATAAGTTTGTGGTTGCTAAATATGAAAAGTTAAGTTATACTATTTCCGGCATAGAGAGGATGGCCGTGTATAATGTTCGTCGGTTGAATAAACTGACGTACCCACAGCCTTATATGCAGGTAAATATCATGTTAAAGATTAAAGAGGAATGGATGCTTAAAGATTATATCATGCGGTTGTACTTGTATTTAATTGTTGTATTTTACTTCCGCTGTGCAAAAGAAAGATGTAATTTGATGTAATCTCTGATGTATGATGAAAAGTTTTAATTTCCCTGCAAAATTGTACTAAAGAAAGTGAAAAGATCCTGTAGAACATCTCGAATTCAGTGTATTTGGGATTCGGGGCGTTACAGAGTGGTATCAGAGCCACGCTTTCTACACTTTCACACTTGTACAAATTTATAGGGAACGACACCCTAGAAGTGAACATTAGAGTGTGTGTTTGAGTCTAGAGATTTAAATGTAAGTGACTTACATTTGTGTTGCTCTAAGATTTATGCTTCTTCCTCTCTATTCTAAGATGGCTGATCACTTCGACCCTGCTAGAGGCGACGACTGGCATATCATTGAGGAAGAGTACCATTCTGGACAGGCTGATTCTGAGGACGAGTACTATCCAGGGCAAGCTGATTCTGACGGTGAAGAATGGCCTGAATTTCGAGAGATCACCCCACCTCCGGATTCATCTGATGATTCTTCTTCTGACGAGGAAGAAGTACCAGTTCCAAGTGGTCTTGTGACTTCTCTTCAGAGGCAAGTGGAAACCCTGAAGGAGAGAGTTGGATTGTTGGAGGCTCAGCTGGAGAAGCGGAAGGCCGACTATTCTGTTCTCAGCCATCAGATTTGGGAACTTGAGAAGAAAAAGAACCTAACTGATGTGCTGAAGGATGAGGTTGAGGAACTGCGGGAAGAACTTCGAGCAGCGAAGAGGACCCGTAGGAGTTAGACTGTCTTAGCTTCTGTTATTTTCCATTCTGATGTCAAAAATGTTTTAATTCGAATGTATAAACTTTGGAATTCAATGAAATGAAAATATTGACTTGAAAATTCATGTTTGATACTTCGAATTTGATGGACCTTTTACATCGGAATATGGAATGAAAGCTGTGGTATTGTTCGATACTGGATCCTCTCATACATTTGTGTCTCCAAAATTTGCTAAAGTGTTGGGAGTTGAGCCGAAGATTTTTCCAGGCAAGATCTTATCAGTAGCCACTCCGTCAGGGGAAACTTTAACCACTGATCGGTATTATGCTGATTGCGAGATTGTGATTGGGGATAGAATCTTTGGCATTGATCTGGTCGAGCTGACCATCTTGGGAGTCGATGTTATCATTGGCATTGATTGGATGTCGGTGTGCAGTGCAAGCATCGAGTGTAAGACCAAGACGGTGACAGTGAAGGCTCCAGGTGGATCTGAAGTCACGTTCCAAGGGAAGCGGAAATGTTCTAAGCTGGTGGCAACTATCCGCAAGGAAGAGACTCCTGTGGAAGTGCAAGGGATTCCTGTGGTTCGGGACTATCCGACTGTGTTCTTGGAAGATTTTTCTGGGTTACCCCTGCATCGTGATGTAGAGTTCAGCATCACTGTTCAACCGGAAAGTGCACCCATTTCTAAGGCACCATATAGGATGGCTCCAGTGGAACAGGATGAGGTGAAACGGCAGATTGAGGAACTGTTGGGAAAAGGCTTCATTCAACCTAGTGCGTCACCCTGGGGAGCACCAGTGCTTTTGGTAAAGAAGAAGGATGGATCGATGAGAATGTGTATCGATTACCGGGAGCTGAATAAGGTCACTGTTCAGAATAAGTACCCAATTCCTCGAATTGATGACTTGTTCGATCGTCTACAAGGAGCAGCTGTATTCTCCAAAATAGATCTTCGATCAGGTTACCACCAAGTTCGAGTGAAAGCTGAAGATGTGCACAAAACTGCGTTTAGAACTCGGCATGGGCATTACGAATTCTTAGTTATGCCATTCGGAGTGACGAATGCACCCGCAATCTTCATAGACTTGATGAACCGAGTTCTGAGGCCGTTCATTGATTCTTTCGTCGTGGTGTTTATCGACGATATTCTCGTGTACTCCAAGTCAGAGGAGGAGCACACTGAGCATCTGGCAGCAGTTTTGCAGAAGTTGGAAGAGCAGAAGTTGTATGCCAAGTTATCCAAGTGTGATTTCTGAAAATCTGAAGTGGCATTCCTAGGTCACATCCTTTCTAAGGAGGGAGTGACAACTGACCCTCAGAAGATAGAGGCAGTGAGAGATTGGGCTAGGCCTACTACAGTGAAGGAAGTCAGAAGTTTCCTTGGGATGACTGGATACTACAGGAGATTTATTCAAGGTTATGCTCAGATAGCTGTACCGCTTACTGGACTGACCAAGAAGAATGTGAGCTTCAAGTGGACTGAGCAATGTGAGGCGAGTTTTCAGGAGTTGAAAGATAGACTGACTACTGCACCTATCTTGGCTTTGCCTAGAGCTGGTGTTGAGTATGACGTTTATAGCGATGCTTCACATCGGGGGCTTGGTTGTGTCTTAATGCAAGAAGGTAGAGTGATCGCTTATGGGTCTAGGCAACTACGACCGCATGAGAAAAATTATCCGACTCATGATCTGGAGTTGGCTGCGATTATCTTTGCCTTGAAGCAATGGAGGCACTACATGTACGGTGAAAAGTTGAATATGTACACGGACCACAAGAGCTTGAAGTACATATATCAGCAGAGGGATCTCAATCTGAGGCAGCGGAGATGGTTGGAAGTGCTCGAGGATATGCGACCTGAGATCAAGTATCATCCTGGAAAGGCTAATGTTGTGGCTGATGCACTTAGTCGCAAGAGCAGTTTGGCCAGTTTTATTACAACTCAGAGGCATCTGATTGAGGAGTTGGACCGAGCAGGTATTGAGGTTGTCTTGCAAGGATTGGGAGTATCTTTGGCTCAGTTGAGGCTTCAGCCTACTCTGAATGCAAGGATCATTGCAAGTCAGGAGGTTGATGCTGATATCTTGGAGATGAAGGAGCAGGTTGGTGCTGGCAGGTTGCCCGGATTTCAAATCAGGGATGGAGTGCTGTGGTTCGGAGATAGGCTGTGCGTTCCAAATCAGGCGGACCCGAAGGAGAGTATTCTTCAGGAGGCGCATGCTACTCTTCTGTCTGTACATCCTGGGAGTACTAAGATGTACAAGGACATCAAACAGCATTTCTGGTGGTCAGGTTTGAATCGGGATGTGGCTGAATTTGTCGTGAAGTGTGAGGTTTGTCAGCAAGTCAAAGCCGAAAATCAGAGACCCGGAGGTCTATTACAGCCGTTACCTATTCCGGAATGGAAGTGGGATAACATCAGTATGGATTTCATCACGGGATTGCCTAAGAGTTCTAAAGGCAATGATACTATTTGGGTTATAGTCGATCGACTTACCAAGTCCGCTCACTTTTTGGCGATGAAACTCACTGCTTCGATGGACAAGTTGGCTGAGATGTATGTTGGTGAGATTGTCCGACTTCATGGCTTTCCTTCGACTATTGTGTCTGATCGAGATGCGCGGTTTACTTCGCATTTCTGGAGGAGTCTTCAGACAGCTTTGGGTACCAAGACAGATTTCAGCACTGCTTTTCATCCGCAAACCGATGGGCAGACCGAGAGAGTCAACCGCATTCTTGAGGATATGCTTTGGTGTTGTATACTAGACTTTGGAGGCAGTTGGGAAAGGCATTTACCTTTGGTGGAGTTTGCCTACAACAACAGTTTTCAGGCTAGCATCGGGATGGCGCCGTACGAAGCCTTGTATAGCAGGAAGTGCAGGACTCCTGTTTGTTGGTATGAAGTAAGGGAGCGTCAGTTGTTTGGTCCTGAGCTTGTGCAACTAACTTCTGAGAAGATTGATCTGATCAGGAAAAGGTTGGTGGAAGCTCAGAGCAGGCAGAAAAGCTATGCAGACAATCGGAGAAGGGACCTCGAGTTTGAGGTTGGTGACTTCGTCTTTCTGAAGGTATCACCCAGTAAAGGTGTGGTTCGATTTGGCAAAGGCGGGAAGTTAGCCCCGAGGTTTATAGGCCCGTATAAGATATTGAAAAGGATCGGGAAAACTGCTTACCGGCTTGAATTACCGGGAGAGTTGTCTCAGGTGCACAATGTCTTTCATGTGTCTATGCAGAGAGGTTATATTTCAGACCCGAGTCATCATTTGCCTGAAGTGCCGGAAGGTTTGCAGTTAGACCTGAATTACATCGAGTCTCCTGTTGAGATTGTTGATCGTCGAGAGAAAGTCTTGAGGAATAAGACAATACCGATGGTCAAGGTAGTCTGGAGAAACCACTTGATTGAAGAGGCTACTTGGGAATCGGAGGAGAGGATGTTGAAGGACTATCCTGAGCTTTTTGCTTGATTATATTTTTGTATCTTTTTGTTCTTGTTTGTTGTGTGTATTGTTTTTGTTTCTCGCTCTTGATTGTAGTTCCGGGGACGGAACTATTCTAAGGAGGGAGTGCTGTAATACCCTGATTTTTCAATTAATGGAAAATTATTTATTTTTGCACGTAGTGTGCACGTGCAATATTTTGGGTTGAATAATTTTTATAATGATGTGTATAAATATTTAATTAAGTATTCTCAAATTATTTTGTACAAAAAGCCTTTCTTTAAAGCCTTATTTTAATTTAATGAAACGCCCTTTTTCTTAAAAGCCCAAATGTATTTTATTTTATTTATTTTTATAAACTATTTTGGCCCAAAAAGAAAGCCCATGAATTAATCCATTTTATTTAAACTTGTCATGTAGAAGACTTTTTTTAACTAATTTATTTTTTATAAAAATTAAAATGTACAAATTTTGGCCTAGTTGCATGCACGTGCACTACACGTACACGTGCTATGCACACCCTAGATGAGGCCGGGATTCATTCTTTTTGGAGGGATTTTCAAAATTGATCATGGTGATCATGGTGGTAGTTTTAGGAATGTGGGTAATTTTTCTAACTCCTACTTTGATCTAAACCCTTCATTCTACAACCAACCACTCAATCTTGGCCCTCCATTTCACCTATTCTCTAGTATAAATACCCCCCCTCTCATGGCTATTTTCATATGCAAATTATATTTCCAAACTATAGTCTTGTTGTTATAATAGTGTGAGTTATAAAAGATAGAGAGTTGTGTGGGTTTTGCTTGCTTGGAGTGGCCGGCTATCACCATAGGAAGCATTCGGGTTGTGCTAGGAGGCTTGGAGCTTGTGCGTGCTTTTGGCTAGGAGGAGGTGCTTTTATTTGCAAGGTCTTGTTGCTTTGTGTTTCTCTCCATTCAAGGTGGGTAAAACATTTCATATTTCTAATATAGGAGTCCATGCTAGTTTTTATTATCAACACTATACATGAAAAATACTAATAAGAGCCCACTTTAATTGAAAAGTTAGTGTATGGATGGATTGAAATGATGTGATTAACTTGTGTGTGAAATTCTAGCATGAAATTAAATTATATGTAGAATTCTCCATGATTATTAATTTGATTGAATGATGGTGGAATATTGCTAGTATGATGTATGGAAATTTCCAATTAAATTGCTTGTAAATTGTATGGTTGAAGCATGAAATTGATTAAGAAAAGAGTACACTTTAAAATTTGAATAGAGAATTTCTTGAATGCTTGAGTTGTAATTATGTTAATTAATGAGTAGTAGTATATTTTGTGACATAGATGAACCAATGAAATTACTTTGTTGTCATCAAAGTAGAACTACTCAAAAGTTAGTATTTTTGAGTTTTACCTATTCATGTGCTAAATAAATCCTCTTGTTGATATGGGTATGGACAAATCCAAAAATGTATGTATTTGTGAATAAAGATTAACAACAGTGAATTATCATAAGAAATTTGTGCATAAAAAGGGATTAGAAGACTAATTGATTATTCAATGTCGAAAATGAAAGGTATGGTAGTCTTAATGAACAATTTATTAAATTGTGTGGGGAAAATTATGTTTTTAGTACAAAAAAGTATTTTATACTTGCTGTTATGAAGATTAAATAAAGATGATTTAATCTGGAATTTTCCAGTAGCTTTTATAAATGCAATATGAACCTAGACTAATTTGAACATCGAGTTGTTCTCTTAAACAGTATGAATATGAAACATATGGATTTTGTTTGGGTATTGTGACAGCCCGAGCCACTAGCTCAGGCGGTCACTGACTGCGGTTTGTTTCTCTGGGTCGATCGGTTCGAACCCTGTGTTCACCACTTTTTTCACCAATTGAGTATAAATATATATAACCTTCGACCGAAGCATATATACTAAATTCGCTCCTTACTTACCGCTAGCACAGTTCGGCCATGCGGCGGGTGCTCTTGGCTCTCTTCCCGTTGTGCCTGGGTTCGATTCGTCCCCTCGACACTTATAAAAAATGTTTTTTTTGAGAGTTCTAGATGTCCAAAAAATGTGAAAAAAATATGGTAATTCTCAAAAAAATATAAGGAATTTTATAGGAATGATTTGAGTATTATTTGAATGAATTTAATTATGGTTTGGAGTCAAAATGCATATATAGACATATGGTTTCATATAGATGATTAATATGAAACTATAACTTGAAAGAATAAGTGAATTGGCACATTAAGAGTTGATTTGGTAAAAAGAGATGTAGTTGTGTGACATGATGCAAGTATTTTCTCACTTGTGGAATAACATGAAATGTGTACATTGTTTAGTAATGTAGAATTATCATGATGTGACAATTGATAAGTATATGCTATTTTGTGCAATGATGGACTTGTGAACAAATGAGAAATCATGAATTGAAAGAGAATGTACATGTGAGTTTGAGAACTCGACATGGAAATTGTATAAATTGAAGATTGTGAAATGAAATTTGAAATAGAGTAGCTAAGTCTCCCCGGCATCGAGAAATGAAATAAAGTGAAATTAGACCAAGGCTGGTCAAGATGAAATGAATGAATAAGTCCGGTTGATGGAGAGGCTAACTCTAGAGATTAATTTTGTTCATGATTTTTAATAAAACTAAGGACTAGTGCATAGTGAAGATGTGATGAAAGTAAGAGAAAAACATTGAGTATGAGGGCCCTGGGTAGCGGCGAGAGCGTATCCCAGGAATTCCCATGACGAGTCTGGGTGAGGATACTGTTCCAGAGTACCGTCCCAGTGGCGACGCTCGTGGGATGTTTGAAGACTACGGGTGGTGTCATGTTTTTGGTGAGAGCGTATCCCAGGAATTCCCATGATGCGTCTGGGTGAGGATACTACTCCAGAGTGCCTAAACATGAGTTCGTAGGTCAGATAACATCTAGGATACTTACCGTAATTACAGTAGTAGATTAAATCATAACGGGGGATTGAACCCTATAAAGATGAAGAACGAATAAGGGCTTGCCCTCGGACCTATGTAGTATGGGATGCATAGAATCCGAACAAGTGCGCATTAGTGTCATGTAACATAAATAAATGCATTAAGGATTAAGTGCACAATCACAACACGAAATCAATAGGGTAGTCCCTTTAGTTGAATGTGATAAGTTTGTGGTTGCTAAATATGAAAAGTTAAGTTATATTATTTCCGGCATAGAGAGGATGGCCGTGTATAATGTTCGTCGGTTGAATAAACTGACGTACCCACAGTCTTATATGCAGGTAAATATCATGTTAAAGATTAAAGAGGAATGGATGCTTAAGGATTATATCATGCGGTTGTACTTGTATTTAATTGTTGTATTTTACTTCCGCTGTGCAAAAGAAAGATGTAATTTGATGTAATCTCTGATGTATGATGAAAAGTTTTAATTTCCCTGCAAAATTGTACTAAAGAAAGTGAAAAGATCCTGTAGAACATCTCGAATTCAGTGTATTTGGGATTCAGGGCGTTACAGCTATAACTCCAGTCAATTGACGGTAACACCGATCACCAAGATACCATACACCCTACAGAACATTTTTGTCACGATGACAAAAAAAATGAACATTACATGAATAACTTGGAAATTAGCGACAAATATAAACTATTACCTGATTCCAATGCTGGAGAATCACTCGATGACGAGACATGATATTAGCGAACGTAATATCATTCTCAACTTCATGGGAAGACCCTAAATACGGTTGCCATATAATTGATGCAGGAGTTCTCATCTCTAATTGGTACCTAGCTATAGATACATTGTATCTAACTTGATCCGTTCTGCAGGTGTCAATTTCAGATTTGTTCCAGCGTGTTATTCTTGGCCTTTTATCAGCGGCCTGCACATCGTTGGCAACATTTCCCGTATTTACAGTGATTGGAACACAACAATGTGTGTATTCATATGCCCAGTACTGAAAATATATAGTTGTATTAATATCGATTATGTAAATAATAAATCAAGTATTTCCAGTAAATAATAAAATTACCTGTAATACTTGCCATGGACCGTTAAATGATTTAACCTTCTGCCTGGAGCAAGCATCCAGAGACATGTACCAGAGTGCCACAGCTTGACCACCCTAATCATATGTCCCAACTTTGGTCAGATCTTCAAGAGCTGCAAGCCATCCACACCTAATTAAACAAGCACCATTGGCGAAAAGAAAATCGCCCAGGAAGTAAACAAAAAAAGCCCTTGCGACTCTCGCTGCAACATTGTTGTCAGTTATTGCTTCCTCAATCACACTGCTATGGAACTATTTCTTCAAGAACGAACAGCGTATTTGTAGAACCCCGTATTTTCAAATATTACTTTATTATTTGAAAATGAATTTAAATGAATTTTTGAGGATTTAATTGATATTTTCCTAGAAGGTTTATCTTTTGTACACGTGCAAAACACGTGCAAATGACTTTTGAGATGTTTGAAAAATTAAGATTTCTTTATGAAAAATCATTATTTATTATTTTGGAATTATGTAGTATTTTTCCGGATTTTTCTGAATTTAATTAGTACTATTTGCAAATTTTAAGAAAAGAAGGACCTTTTTGTAAAATTGACATTTTAAGGGCTAAAATGCAAAATTGGCATTCTGGACATTTTGAACAGTATTAGTTAGGATTTAGAAGTATATTTTCATATAAATCCTAATTTTAATGAATTATGAGATGAATTTCCAAAAGAAGATATATATATATATATAATTGTATTTGGATGGATTGTTTTGCAAATGTAATTCCTAAACCCTAATACTTGATCCCGGCCTATATAAGAGAGTTTGCAGCCGTCATTCGCTGCACAACTCAGATCTTATTATATTTCTATTCTCTTGGTGATTGAAGGAGTTCTTGGATCTAGCAAGAGGAAGGCTTGTGGATTCTTCTTGATTCTAAAAGGTGAGTGACATAGACTTGTTTGTTTATGTGTATGATTGCATGTTGTTTTGTTTGATGATTTCGTATCTTGTATGAAATCGATGCCATGGTTGTTATTCGTAATATACATGTGAAATCCATGATAGATTAGTAGATCTCGATTGACAATTCTTGATTGCTTGAAACATGTTAAGATTCGATTATGATTATTGAAGATAAGAAATTGGATGGAGGAATCTCTAGACATTGTTATTTACGAGTTGGATTAGATATGAGTAGAGGAAGAGATTTGGTATTTGAGATTGACTCCAGTATTGATTATTGATTTCAGACCTAAATTGTGAGATCTGTAGGCCGACAGTCGACTGGGACTAGGTATCAGTCGACTGGTACGACCCTAATATTGTATCGTTAGTTTTTCTCGAAATTCTCTCGGGTAAGTCGACTTATGTTCTTATGAGTCGACTTATGTCCCCTTTTAAGTCAACTTATGTTTTGATAAGTCTTCTTATGATCTTTATAAGTCATCTTATGTTTTGATAAGTCTTCTTATGATCTTTATAAGTCATCTTATGTTTTGATAAGTCTTCTTATGATCTTTATAAGTCATCTTATGTTTTGATAAGTCTTCTTATGATCTTTATAAGTCATCTTATGTTTTGATAAGTCTTCTTATGATCTTTATAAGTCATCTTATGTTTTGATAAGTCTTCTTATGATCTTTATAAGTCATCTTATACTTTTGATAAGTCTACTTATGATTTTTATAAGTCATCTTATACTGTTAGCACTTGGATTGTTTCTTGAGAATTATTGATAATTATCTCGGGTAAGTCGACTGATGGTTGGTTAAGTCGACTTACTGCACTTGTTATAATCTTGACTATTAGTTCTCGAGGCAGTCGACTTATTACGGTATAAGTCGACTGGTTCTGATGAGTTTTCATGATCTTGAAGGTTCTTGTTATCGTTAGTTTATTTGTAGATGAATATGTTCGTCGGTGTAATAGTCACCATTGGTGATGCATGCCGGGT
Organism: Hemerocallis citrina; assembly: GCA_017893485.1. Taxonomy (NCBI): domain Eukaryota; kingdom Viridiplantae; phylum Streptophyta; class Magnoliopsida; order Asparagales; family Asphodelaceae; genus Hemerocallis; species Hemerocallis citrina. The sequence goes on along the minus strand of CM030359.1, from coordinate 24,741,161 downwards.
TCGTATTCTATCTATACCCTCTTTAGTTTGTTTGTAGATGAATATGTTCGTCGGTGTAATAGTCACCATTGGTGATGCATGCCGGGTTCGTATTCTATCTATACCCTCTTTAGTTTGTTTGTAGATGAACATGTTCGTCGGTGTAATAGTCACTATTGGTGATGCATGCCGGGTTCGTATTCTATCTATACCCTCTTTAGTTTGTTTGTAGATGAATATGTTCGTCGGTGTAATAGTCACTATTGGTGATGCATGCCGGGTTCGTATTCTATCTATACCCTCTTAGTTTGTTTGTAGATGAATATGTTCGTCGGTGTAATAGTCACTATTGGTGATGCATGCCGGGTTCGTATTCTATCTATACCCTCTTAGTTTGTTTGTAGATGAACATGTTCGTCGGTGTAATAGTCACTATTGGTGATGCATGCCGGGTTCGTATTCTATCTATACCCTCTTTAGTTTTGTAGATGGATATATGGGTATCCGATCTATGGTATTATTGGAGATCGATTGTTGGACATACATCGTGGTATTGAGATTTATTGATAGTTGGGCATGATCAGAGAGGTGAGGATTATTGTTGTTCTGATCAGTCGACTGGTCCTTTGAACAGTCGACTGTACCGTACAGTTGAACTGTACATATTTTGAGAGAGATTGATTGATGGATACTTGATCGTTGGTATTGTTTCTCGACTTGGTTCACTCATGTACTGGCCTATCGTTCTTGTTTCAGATTACATGTTCAGTTTATGTATTTTTGTTCAGTACATGTTGATTGAGAACTTATGTTTATTTGTTATTTATGTTTGTTGTTTATATCACTCACACCAGTTATGGCTGACCCCGTAGTTTTGGGGGTTAGGGTTCAACTCTAGCCTCACATGTTGCAGGTTATTGCTTAGAATTGGAGGCTTGGATGCTTGGGTTAGCTTTAGAGAGTATGAGTGAGATGATAGAGCCATGTGTAATTTTGTAAAGAATAGTGTTGTAAAAGAATTATTGTAATGTAAGGTGTTTGTATTTCCGCTGCTATTTGAAAGAAGTTGTTGTAATAAAGATTTGGAATAAAATGACTTGAGTTTTTGGTCTATGTATATTGTTACATTGAAGTGGATCGCTGGGAAAGTGCCACGTATTTTCTAAAGTTTCGTATTTAGAAATTCGGGGCGCTACAGTATTCCCTGAGACTTCCAATCCTCTTCAGTAATTTCTGGAAAGAAGCGGGATTGTACTATTTCAAATGGATATTCCTCATCCAAACATGGTGGTTGATCGCGGATCCCAATGGATATTCCCGTTAACATTGCCCAATCTAACGGGGTAAATTCTAACTCGCCGCACGGAAAATGAAATGTGTGGGTAGTATCCCACCACCTCTCAACCAAAGCCTCGGTAATCTTCCATGATGATTTTTCTGTATCAATTGTAAAAAATCTTTGCCAACCAGTGTTATCAATTATTTGTTTTACAACGGGGATACGAGAGCATACTTTGTAGGCTTTAATTAGACCATTCCAACTACCCACCAAAAGAATTTTCAGCAACATTCTTACATATATGAAAATCGTTGTCGAATACCTGTGTCTACATTGTTGGATCGCTTAAATCAACTTCTCCGGTATCTACTTCAGGTTCTTTGCCTCTATTTCCTTGTTCAGAACTAGATACACCCTTTGATTTGAGTCTGCCAATAAAACGTTGGATCGACATCTTGTTAAATTTTCGCTTCGAGACTTGAATTCGTGAAGCCGAAACTATAAGAATTGAAAGAAATGTAGTTTAGTGTCACAATGTTTAGTTTGGCTAATCTTCTTCCGCTCATTGCAATTTATAGCAAAACATTCAAGGGTATAATAGTCACAAAGAAGAAGCATGGCAGACAAGATCATTTGGCTTTTGAATTTTTTTTTTATTTTTTTAACTTTAACGGAAGTGCCCAAATACTCACACACCCGTGACACAAAATTCCAAACACCCAATCACGTCCCACCATTTAAACAAAAAAAATTGTTAAAAAAATCCACTGACGGTGTATTATATGCCGTGGCTTCAGATTGACGGTGGAATAATTCCCGTTCTTTGGTTTTTTTTTTTTTTAAATTTTCAAAATTGTACACCGACGGTGTATTATTGTCCGTCTCATGAGATTAACGGTGTATTATTTACCGTTGTTGGTTTTTTTTTTTTAAATTTAAAATACGGTCAACCGACGGTATATTAACTACCGTGGCATGAGATTAATGGTTGATTATATGCCGTTGTTTGGTTTTTAAAAAAAAAAAAAAAAAAAAACCCGGTCAACCGACGGTGTATTATGTACCTTGTGATCTAATTAACGGTGCATTATATGCCGTTGTTGGGTTTTTTTTAAAAAAAAAAACAAAAATTAAACACCAGTCCACCGACGGTGTATATTATACCGTTTGCGGAGATTAACGGTCAATTTTTTCCCATCGTTGGGTTTTAAAAAAAAATAAATAAAAAAAATAAAGATCGTCAAGGAACGGCCTATTATATACCGTCGTAGGAGATTGACGATAGATAATCTTCCGTCGTTTAAACAAAAACAAACGACCAATCGAAAATAGCTTTGAACGACTGCAGCAACATTCTTTTTCCTATTTCTAAATTGCTATTTACCCAAATTTTGGCATGAACGACTGTGGATGCTCTTAACTAAATTTTATCGGCTAGCTATCTGATGGTCAAGTCGGCAATAATTAGGAAAGGGAAATTGGCACACAAAAAAAGGCAGATGATTCACGTGAGAGACTAGAGGTCTCCATCTTATTTATGGAGCTATCAACCTTTGATTTCGAACGTTCGGGCAAGTTTTTCATGCTAATTCTGATGTGACCTTTGTTGAGATAACACTACTATAATTCTGTACAACATTGTAAAAAAAATCAAAATATGAGAAAATAACGAAAATAGTTTTTAAAAAAATCGTTAAATAACATCAATACTATATATTATATTAAACCACTTTTTGTTCAAGAATTTTTCGAATTTTTTCTTTTTAAAACAAAAAAAAAACAAATATAGGAGGCAACTCTCCACTCTTTTTTCATCCAAATTTTAAAGTGCAATTATATCCCTTAATTAAACCTTAAAAATCGTGTAATATTGTATAAAAGTTATTAGAGAATTTTTCAAAAATAGTTTTTTTTTTTCTCAATTTTTTAAAGTTATGTGCAATATATTGCACATGATTATACTAGTTTATATATAATTGTACAATATTTGAGGTTTGATTAAGAGATTTCAATTAAAAAATTTATTTAGATGGAGAAATAGTGGTGGTTGTCTCCTACACTTGCTCACCTTTTTTTTGTTTTAAAAAGAAATAAAGAAAAAAAAAATCATTGGACAAAAAGTGGTTTTAGCATAATAGACTACTAGTATAATCTTGTACATTATTGCATAGAATTTTCAAAAAAATTGATATAAAGAACAATTTATTTTTGAAAAATTATCTAATAATATAAATAAAACATTGTACGATTTTTTAGGTTTCTATTAAGGGTTAGGATTTCATATAAAAATCTGGACAGAGAAAGAGTGGGGAGCTGCCACATATGTTTAATCCTTTTTTTTGTTTTAAAAATAAAAAAAGAAGAAAATTCTTGAATCATAAGTGGTCTTAGCATAATATCTCTAATATTATAATGAGAGAGTCGGGGTTGTCATTTGTAGACAACCTGTAATTTGTATGTAAATTTTTGATTTTGATGACTACAACACAATACACAATTGTTCTATCTTACATATCTTATGCAATGTATACTTAAAGTGTTCAAGGCCACAATACAATGATGAAACTTTCAAAAGCACTAGATCAAGCCACACAGACACGAACGAATTCAAGATGCAAGATCAAGATACTAGAGCTTCAAAAGTGTTTAACTAAAAGAACAAGTATCGTGTAATCTATTTTTAATATTTGTGCGTCTTAGAATTCTTTGTAAAAAGCCTTGTCACATACACTCACACATCCCCTAAGAATAAAAATAACGTTTACTAAAATCAAAAAGTCAAAAAGAAACTTGTATAAGTTCAGCTGTCAAGTACCAGTCGACTTACTCTAGTTAACAGTCGACTGTTCTAGTATGAAACAGACTGAACTCACTCAAGTTCTGACCAGTCGACTCTTATGGCAACCCAGTCGATTGTTCAAGCAGTTTTGACATTTTTTGATGTTTAAATTTTTTTTTTCAAATTCAAATCCTTTACAACCATTTTATGGCAGTTGTGAAACTGTCTCCCAACGTTTTGGAGATTCTAACTCTATAAATAGAGTGTAGATTCCACTTGGAAAAGGTTCCCACAATTTGATTAACAAGTCTTCTTACTTTTTGTGAAAAAAGAACTCAAGTTTTCTAATACTCTCATTCTCTATGATCTGGTTCTCTAATTTCAGTCTTGTATAACAAAGATTTCATTTTAGACTGAAGTTAGAAGTTGATCTTTAGCCTCTCAAACAAAAAGCACTCAAGAACAAGGCTTTAAGTTATTGTAATCTTCCATTTTTGTTGTTTACTTTCGGTTTGTGAGAGTGGTCCTCTCGGTTGGAGAGAATGACTCTTGGTGTATAGTCAGTGTCACTCTACGTTGTAAAGTGGGGTCTTGCTCTCTCTAGTGGTGAGAGAGGTCTACGGATTTGACATAGTTGTTATCAAAGGTCGTAGAGTATTCTTATATTTTTTCAAGAATAGTGAAAAATCTCAAGTGGATTGCTTGGGGACTAGATGTGGGTCGGGAGGACTGAACAAGGATATATCGTGGTTCTAGCAATGTTGATTCTCTGTGGTTTGAACTCTCTAACTTGCAATTTTATTTTCGTTGTATTTCTTTGTAAATTGTGTCTGTCCAGTCGACTGGTTCTCTATTTAAGTCGACTTTACAGAATCGCTACTCTTCAGTTGATTTACTTCTTTTATCTGACGCAATAGTCGACTGACCTCTTATTTACAGTCGACTAAACAGTTGTGTAACTTTAATTTATTAAGGTTTTTTCATACAACACTATTCACCCCTCCTCTAGTGGTATTTGCCTTGCATACATGATCCAACACTTGGTATCAGTATCTGGTTAAGTGCAATGACATCTACTTCAAATGCAAGTCAATACCATGAAGGTCAATCCACACAAAGGCCGCCTCTATTTGATAGAACAAACTACAACTACTGGAAGTGTAGAATGAATATCTACTTACAATCCATCAACTCTGAGATTTGGAACATGATCGAAACGGAGTACACCATGCCTACTCTTCCTTATGCTCAATGGAATGATGATATGAAGAACAACACCATGAACAATGCAAAGGCGATGAATGTTCTCTTTTGTGCACTTACCAAAGAAGAATTCAACCATGTGTCAAACGCAACAACGGTATTCCAAATATGGCATACTCTTGAGGTAACTCATGAAGGTACAAATATGGTCAAAGAATCTAAACTTTTTGTTCTTGTTCAGAGGTTTGAGATGTTCCGAATGAAGGAGAATAAAAATATATCGGACATGATAACAAGATTCACCGACATCACAAACTCTCTTGTGGCTCTTGACAAAACATATATGCAAGCAGAGATGGTGAGAAAGGTTCTTCGTGCTCTAACCCTCGATTGGGAAAAGAAGACCACCGCAATTGAAGAAGCCAGTGATTTAACATAACTCTCACTTGAGAATCTTGTAGGAAATCTAATGGCGTATGAAGTAAAATTGGAGGAACGCAAGAAGGACTTAGAACCGCAAAAAGCCAAAAAGAAGACTCTTGCTTTCAAGGCCATGTCCGATTCAGAAGATGATGATGATGATGATGAAGAAATGGCCATGTTCACAAGGAAATTCAAGAAATTTCTTCGCAAAGGTAAATTTAATTCTAAGTTTAAGGATACTAATGAACCTTTTACTTGTTTCAAGTACAATAAGATAGGTCACATGAAGAAGGAATGTCCGTTGGAGAATGCGAAATCTAAAGGGAAAGTCTTTAAATTCAAGAAGGACAAAGTCACCAAGAACAAGTACATGAAGAACAAGAAGGCCTACCAAGCAACTTGGGATGATAATGACTCATCATCAGAAGAAAAAAAATGAAGAACCAAATGAAGTCGCAAACGTGTGCTTCATGGAAAATAGCGATGTAAGTGATAGTATTAAATCTAATGATTTATTAGAAGCTTTTAATGAAATTTTTCAAGAACTAAAAAGGGAGAAGATAAAATCTAAAAATATAGAGAACGTTAATCAAACCCTTTCTCAAGAAAATCTTGATTTACAAGTTGAAGTCAAGTCTTTAAATTCTCGTCTTTCCAACTTAGATATAAATCTTATATCTCTAAAAAATAATTATGAAGAGATATCTAAGAATGTATCTAAGTTCAATAAGGAAAAAGAGAATTTAAATGAAATTCTTCAAAATCAAGTTCAATCTCCCAAAAGATTTGGACCTGGTTTTCAAAAAATTCGTGAAAAATGTCATTTTTCTAATAACACTAGTAATAATAAGACTTATTCTGTTTCTACTGTAAAGAATAAACTAAATGATTTTTTTGAAAAACCAAAAATTATTTTTAATTATGAAAATAGTAATTATTCAGACTAGACCAGTCGACTGACCTCTAAATTCAGCCGTCTGTCCACAGGTATGGAGTCTTATTAAAAAAGACAACAACCTCATATAAGTCGACCTATTTCACCTCCCAGTCGAATGCCACCACAAAACATTCGACTGAAGGGTACAACAAAGTCGACTGGACAGAGCAAAAATATTTGGGTTCCAGTCAACATGAGTCTTAATGATAGGATTACTTATATAAATTCTTTTGTTCATAATATTTGTAATTCTGTTAATTATAAGCCTACATATGGTGGTAAATCAAACTCACTTTGGGTTTGGTCTCCCAAACACTAATTTCTTTCGGACCCAATGAAAAAGGTACCATATTCACAATTAATATATTGTAGGTACCTAAAAGGGAAGATGGATACTTGACAGTGGATGTTCTAAACACATGACTGGCCCTGCAAACTTTCTCTCTTCCATACAAGAGATAGATGGAGGAACCATTACATTTGGTGACAATAACAAAGGAAAAGTCATCGGAATAAGCATGGTCGGTAAGAATACTACTATTATTGAAGATGTATTCTTAGTTAGTGGTTTAAAGCATAACTTGTTAAGTATTAGTCAATTATGTGATAAGGATTATAAAATAGTGTTTGAAAAAGATGCAAGCATGATTTATGATTCATCTATGAAAAATGTAATCTTTCAAGGTTTTAGAAAGAATAATATATATGAACTTTGTTTAAAAACAAATGAGTTTTCGAATGATTTTTGTTTAGTTGCTTCTAACAACGATTCTTGGATTTGGCATAAGAGATTTGGACATGTAAATATGAAGAACATTACTAAATTATCTAAGAATAACCTAGTTAAAGGATTGCCAAAATTATCTTTTAAGAAAGATAAAATGTGTGATGCATGTCAACTAGGAAAACAAGTAAAGTCTATTTTTAAGACAAAAGAAATGATTTCTGCTAGTAGGCCTCTCGAATTGATCTATATGGATTTATTTGGTCCTACTAGAGTCGCTTCTTTAAATAAAAGTAGATATGTATTTATTTTAGTAGATAATTTTTCAAGATTTACATGAGTATTCTTTTTAAAACATAAAAATGAAGCCTTTGAAGAATTTGCAAATTTCTGCAAACGTATTCAAAATCAAAAATCTCTAACCATAGTCACTATTAGAAGTGATCATGGTAGAAAATTTGAGAATGAAATATTTTTCAGAATATTGCAACAAGAATGGTATAATACATACTTTTGTATTTTCAAGAGCTTCACCACAAAATTGAGTGGTTGAAAGAAAGAATAGGATATTGCAAGAATGTGCACGTACCAAGCTTGTTGAAAGTGATTTGCCTAAATACTTCTAGGCTGAAGTTATTTCTACAGCATGCTATGTTTTAAATAGAATATTAATTAGGCCAAAGCTTAAGAAAACTTGTTTTGAACTATTTTATGATCGAATTCCTAAAGTATCTTATTTAAAAGTATTTGGTTGTAAGTGTTTCATATTAAACACAAAAGATAATCTAGATAAATTTGATGTTAGATCTAAAGAAGGTATCTTCATTGAATACTCAAATAGGAGTAAGGCCTATAGAGTTTTCAATAAGTCATCTTTGACTTTTGAAGAATCTATGTATGTTTCATTTGATGAATCTTTACCTTCATCTAATGTTATTGAAGATGATAAAATTGAATCATCACCACTAGATAACATAGTTAAAACACTTGAGCAAACTACTCTAGATAAGTCGACTAATGGACTTCCTAAGTCGACTAATGGTCTTCCTAAGTCGACTGATGGGTTTATTAAGTCGACTGATCCTGTAGAGATAACTCCAACTTTATCAAAGTTATTTGTTGAAGTTCGAGATCATCCTCATGACTTAATTATTGGTGACATCTCACATGGCATTCAAACAAGGTCACATTTCAATATGATTTCTCATACTGCCTTCTTATCGGATTTTGAATTGAAAAGCATTCAAGAAGCATGTGAGAATGAAATTTGGTTGAATGCTATGCAAGATGAACTTAACCAAATTGTAGGAAATGATGTAAGGGATTTAGTTCCATGACCTCCTGATCATACTATTATTGGTACCAAATGGATATTTAAAAATAAGTTAGTTGAATCAGGACAAGTTGTTAGGAACAAGGCTAGATTAGTTGCTCAAGGATATAATCAAGAAGAAGGAATTGATTTTGATGAAACATATGCTCCTGTTGCTAGACTAGAATCAATTAGAATTTTATTATCTTTTGCGTGCTTTCTGAATTTCACACTTTTCCAAATAGATGTTAAAAGTGCTTTCTTAAATGGTTTCATTAAGGAAGATGTTTATGTTAAGAAACCTCCTGGTTTCGAACATGAACAATTTCCTAACCATGTTTTTAAATTGAAAAAGGCTTTATATGGTTTTAAACAAGCACCTCGTGCTTGCTATGATCATTTAAAAACTTTTTTTTAGAAACAGGTTTTGAAATTGGTAAAGTAGATACTACTTTGTTTATTAAGAAAATAAAAACAGACATATTAATCATACAAATTTACGTAGATGACATAATTTTTGAATCAACTAACAGTAATCTCTATCAAGAATTTGCTACTACCATGAAAAATGAGTTTGAGATGAGTCACATGGGTGAACTCAACTATTTTCTTGGACTACAAATAAAACAGTCTCAAAATGGCATATTTATTAATCAAGGAAAATATGCTAAGGAATTACTCAAACGATTTGACATGGATGACACTAGTAGTTAGACTACACATATGGCTACTAATACTACACTTAACAAAGATGAATTAGGTAAGAGTGCGATCAAAATCTCTATCGAGATATGATTGGCTCACTCTTATATACAACTGCTAGTAGACCAGATATAATGTTTAACATATGTTTGTGTGCTAGATATCAGTTTGATCCAAAAGAATCTCACTTAAAAGCAGTGAAACAAATTTTAAGATATATTAAAGGCACATCTGAATATGGTTTATTATCCACGCACCAATAATTTTCAGCTATTGTCGTATAGTGACGCTGATTTTGCTGGTAGTAAAACTGACCGCAAAAGTACTAGTGGAACTTGTCACTTTTTGGGACATTCACTAGTATCTTGGTGCAGTAAAAAGCAAATATATTGCTGCAAGTTTGGCTTGTGCTCAAATTTTGTGGATGAAACAAACTCTATTACATTATGGCATTTCTTTTTCAAAACCCTCTATAATGTGTGACAATACCAGTGCCATTAATCTATCTAAAAATTCGGTTCAACATTCATGTACGAAACATATTGATATTCGACATCATTTTCTACGTGATCATGTCTTAAAAGGAGATATACTATTGGATTTTATTTCAACTGATAAACAAGTAGCAGATATCATTACCAAACCATTAAAAGAAGATTGAGGTTTTATTTTGCTTTCGACTTAGTCGACTGTTCTAAAAAAATCAGTCGACTGTCGCGACTATATTTTTGTTTTTTTATTCCGAATCATCACAGATTGAGGTTACTCCTTGAGATCCGACCCATTTGTCTTTTACCCTCTTCAAATCTGCACCCTTGATTCAACCCTTTCTCTAATCGCAGCCCTTTGTTCAAGGTAAAAAATCTAGTCTTCATCTATCCCTTTTCACTTTTTACCTTTCCTCTTCAATCCATTCGGTTGCTGTTTGGGTTCTCTGGCTCTCTAGTTTGCTGATCTTAAATTTCGATTGCTCTCAAGTCCTAATCTGCTCCTTGCTGGTCGATTCCACAGTCTCTTTCTTTGGAATCTTGGGTTTTCTTGTCTTCCTTTCGGGTAATCTTCTCTTTTCTCTCTTCTCTTAGAGTATTCTAGGTTTTAGAAATGCCTAAGCCTAAGAGATCAAGAGCTTCAAATGTTGAAGATGAACAATCTCAACATAATTATCTTCAGTATTTGAGGCATCCTTCACTAGTTGAAAAATATTTCATTATCTGTCAAATCCTTATTTTTCTGGGTCGTTTTATCAATTTCCCTGATTTAGATAGATATCTTATTGTCCCATTGTTTCAACAATGTGGTTTATTTGATCTTCTATCGTTAGTTAATCAACCCTCCTACTATCCACAACTAATCAATTTGTTTTATAAAAATATGAAAGTTGCTACTTCTGATGATGGTAGTGAGATATTTTTCACTACTTCTGTGAAAAATGTTCGTATGAAATTGACTGTTCAGAAATTAGGACTAATTATGAACATTCCTAATGAAGGGTTAGATATAGGGAAGTTGAACTCAATGATCACTCCATATTATCCAAAATTTTTCTTCCCAATTGTGGTCCCCCAATGACCAATAAATCTATCACCCCGCTTGCCAAATTAGTTGCACGAATCTTGTCGTACGATATTATCCCTAAAACGGATAGTTACGATCAATTTTCGTATGAATTGCAACAAGTGGTGTATGCTATCTTTGGCAACATTCAAATCAATTGGAGTCGAGTTATCTTTAGTCGTCTCCATAAGGCCCACACTTTGTTTCTACCTTATGGTGTACTTCTTACCCATATCTTTAATCACTATCAAATTGATCTCGATTCGGAGTTAAGTGTTGTGACTCGGTTTGAATCTTTTGATCGTGCGAGTCTAGCCCGTAAGAAAATTCTTCACACACTTCCTACTTCTCCTCAAAGAAATACTCCACCTATTCCTTTAGCTACTTCTGTTCGTCGTCAATCTTCTGCATCTAGTTCGTCTTCTAGTTCTCATCCTAGAGCTAATTTTTCTAATCCTGAGAGTCTTTACACCTCTGTCAACTATCTAATGGATCGCCAGGATCTTATCTTAGGTCGGCAGGATTCTCTTGAGGCTAGTATTGCTAACCTCACTCAAATGTTTGTTAGGTAGTTTCCTCAACCTATCCCTGCCTCAAACAGTGATGATGAAGATGAGGATGACGATTGATGCTATTTTCCGAGTTGATTTTTGTATTTTTTTATGTTTTATGATTTTGTACTTTGTATTTTGCACAAGTTATTTGGATGTTCATGTATACACTTTCTCTCTTTGTATTGTCATTTATGCTATGGTCTTTATCTATGGCTGTTTGTTTGTTTTTTGTTGATGACAAAGGGGGAGAGATATCTTATGTATCTTATTTTTTGTGCATGTTTTAAAGTTATTGTGCATGTTTTACTTTTTTGTGCATGTTGTACTTTATTCAGGGGGAGCTTGCTCTTTATTGTATATCTTTTTTATGTGGGAGCATCATGTTGTGTAAATTCTTACTATATACTATGTTAAGTTATTGTGTTTTCATCATCAAAAAAGGGGTGAATGTAAATTCTTGATTTTGATGACTACAACACAATACACAATTGTTCTATCTTACATATCTTATGCAGTGTATACTTAAAGTGTTCAAAGCCACAATACAAGGATGAAGCTTTCAAAAGCACTAGATCAAGCCACACAAACAAGAACGACTTCAAGATGCAAGATCAAGATACTAGAGCTTCAAAAGTGTTTAGCTAAAAGAACAAGTGTCTTGTAATATATTTGTAATATTTGTGTGTCTTAGAATTCTTTGTAAAAAGCCTTGTCACACACACTCACACATTCCCTATGAATAAAAATAATGTTTACTAAAATCAAAAAGTCAAAAAGAAGCTTGTATAAGTTCAGCTATCAAGTACCAGTCGACTTACTCTAGTAAGCAGTCGACTGTTCTAGTACGAAACAGACTGAACTCACTCAAGCTCTGACCAGTCGACTCTTATGGCAACCCAATCGACTGTTCAAGCAGTTTTGATAGTTTTCTGAAGTTTAAATTTTGTTTTTCAAATTCAAATCTTTTACAGCCATTTTATGGCAGTTGTGGAACTATTTCCCAACGTTTTGGAGATTCTAACTCTATAAATAGAGTGTAGAATCCACTTGGAAAAGATTCCCACAATTTGATTAACAAGTCTTCTTACTTTTTGTGAAAAAGAACTCAAGTTTTCTAATACTCTCATTCTCTAAGACTTAGTTCTCTAATTTCAGGCTTGTATAACAAAGATTTCATTCTAGACCGAAGTTAGAAGTTGACCTTTAGCTTCTCAAACAAAAAGCACTCAAGAACAAGGCTTTAGGTTATTGTAATCTTTCATTTTT
>CM030359.1:24663771-24727949 GCA_017893485.1 Hemerocallis citrina | reverse complement strand
GGAATGTGGTGATAGAAAGATTGATGTTTGTTTGTTTTTGTGTTTTTCAGGTTTTTAAATTTAGTGAGGTAGAATCGTTGTGCATGGAGGAGAAGTCGGGGAACGAGGAATCGGAAGAGGTATGCGGAAAAGTTTCGATTTTTTATTTATTCATGTAGTTTGTATTTTGTTAGGATGTGCATCGCACACATGCAAATAACTTGTAAGGAGTAATGCTAGACGCATACCTTACATCACTACCTACTGAACGTTTTCTGATGTGGCACGCCTTGTTAGCAATATCATGTCTGCAACACAACTTAACCTTAACCCGAACTTAACTCATTTTCTTAATTTCTCACTTAATCTCTAATATTATAATGAGAGAGTTGGGGTTGTCATTTGTAAACAACCTGTAATTTGGAGATATTCATTCAACCATTTAATCTCAACCATTCATTATTAAGTGGGAGTTATATAAATCATTCGTTTACTCAACTGTTGTTAGTTACCATAATACTCTCAAAGTTTAAATTTATTTACAACATAATTATTTACATAAGTGTCCCTCATATAAAATAAAAGTTTGTGTCACTATAGATAATTTGTAAAGAGTCTCTGATGAGTAAAGAGATGTCTCAAGTTTGAAGCCATATTAGAGCATCCACATTCGTTTGCTTTTTTGCCATTTTTACCATTTTTTGTGTACTGTAGCGCACACAGTCGTTTGTTATTTTGCCATTTTTTGACAATTCGTCTACAGTAGAAAATGAGAAATAGCATTCGAAATAGCAAAATGCATATTATATCAGACTGATGTTTCGTCTGGATTATTTAATTATATTTTTAATTGATCGGACGAATTCGTCCGAATTAAAAAAAAAATTAAAAACCAAATAAATTACTAGTTAAATGAATTTAAGGGTGAGAATGAACATGATGTTTATTCCCATGTGGGACGAAACATCTCCCAATCCATTTTTTATAAAAAAAATAATTTTTAAAATTAATTTTGTAAATTTTAAATTGTTTTTGCAATTGTTAAATTGTTTTTGCAAATTTTTAAATTGTTTTTGCAAATATTTTTTAAAAACTATTTTTTAAAATTGTTTTTGCAAAAAAAATTCAAAAAAAACTTCCTTAAAACCCGGACGAAACATCAATTATTTTGTAAAAAAACTTCCTTAACATCATGTTTCGTCCCGTTTTTTTTAATATTATTTTCTAAGTTTCGGCCAGTATCAATTATTTTTTATGAACAGACGAAACATCATATTTCGTCTGTTCATTTTTTAACGAACTTAAGCATATTTTTATCATTGGACGACTGCAGCGTTTCTTCGAAATGCATTGCTAAATATGCATTTTGCCATTTTTTTCATTGAACGACTGTGGATGCTCTTACGTCTTAGTATTTACTCTATAAAAAAATTTAATTAGAACGTATATTGCACGTACAGATTACTAGTTCAATCTAATTTGAAGATAAACCAATTCCTAAAGAGGGCCTGCCAACTTTTTTTAATTTAAAATGGTTAAGGTTAACTTAGTGTTACTTTGTTTGCCTCCGCCCCCTACCTCGATGTCCACGTGTATGTTTGCACTGGAATTCATGTTAGGAAATCTAACATTATAAGAGCATTTGTCGTTCAATCTCAACAAATTTTAGGTATTTAGTATATAGGAAAGGCAATTTTTGGTTTGAGCTGCAGTCGTTTAAATTCAATTCTTGGGTTTTCATAATTTAAAATCGACTGACGAAAGATAATATCTTGTCCCCAAAAAAAAATTGATTAGAAATTGAACGGACGATGTATGATTTCTCGTCTCTTGAAATTTTTTTATTAAAAAAAAACAATCCGTCCGTCGAATTTTTTTTTTGGGTTTAAATTTGTAGTCGTTCAATCTCAAATTTTGGGTGTTTGGCATATACGAATATAAATTTTGGGTTTGAGTTATAGTCGTCAAAAACCAAAATTTTATTTTTTTTTTTTAAATAGTAACGGACGAGGGATCATGTTTCGTCCTATCAGTCATTTAAAATATAAAAAATATCGACGGACGGGAGATGAAATCTCGTCCGAGAAGATTTCTCAGATAGATTAAATCAAAAAAAAAATTGTACGCAAATGTATGCATAACATTTTCTACAGACACATTCCATCTCAGCCCTTGATCTCCAAATGTACACATCTCTCAAAGCTACAAGATTGCATAATAATTCCTATATGGATAATTCCATAGAAACATCATGGAATTTTTTGGGAGAGAAATTCTTGGATGGTGGATTCATTTACCGTCCGAGATTAAATTTTATTTTGTTTTTTTAAATCGATCGGACGGGATTGTATTTTAAAAAAAATGATCTGACGGAAAATTATTTCTCGTCCAATATTTTTCAAAAAAAATTTAAGTGACAAATGATGATCTTTTGTCCCTTTCGTTTTTTATATATAAAAAATGAACGGACGAAAGATTATCTTTCGTCGGCTATAATTTTCAAATTCCTATATCTTTTTTCAAATATAGCAGACCACTGTTTTCCTAAAACCCAAATTTTGGGTATATAGCTAACTACAACATTTTTCTTTTCTTTTTTTTGGGAAAAACTGATTGCCAACTACTGCAGATGCTCTAAGCCTGTAAGCCTATTCTTAAATTGACTATATTTGGTTGTTGTGCGCAACTTCTGCCAGAATAAGCATACAAACTAACGAGTGTGTCGTACAAATCCATAATGAATCAGCCATATAATATTTTCTCCCCATAATGAATCAGCCATATAATATTTTCTCTATACCGGCTTATACCTTGAATCGTAATATACACTAAAAGATCAATAATCATAGTTTCTCGAATCATGCAATGGGATTTTTTTTTTATAATTAGATGACCGAAGCCATCGTTTCATTAATAGCATTAAGGAAACAAAACATTACACAATACTAATAATGCATTAAGGAAACAAAACATTACACAGTACTAATAATACAGATAAACTGTCATAACAGCTAAACTAAACTAGGGCAACAACGCCTTACATCAAAATAGAGATAACATGACTAAAAAACAGCAACAGTAAGAGTAACCGTAAAGGCATCGAGCACCCTCCGCCCATGAGTCCAACTACCCTGGGCATCCCTCTGTACTCTTCAGAACTTTTCCTGCCTACTGTATTGCTCATGCAATGGGAGCACCCTCCGCCCATGCAATGGGATTGCTAACCAAGCAATGACAAAAAGAAAGTATTAACCATCAGAGTATAACACCAATGAATTTGATTAATGTCACTGCCATTCAAATTATAACAGTAAAAGATCAATAATCATAGTTTCTCGAATCATTCAAAGGGATTGCTAACCAAGCGATGACAAAAAGAAAGTATTAACCATCAGACTATAACACCAATGAATTTGATTAATGTCACTGCCATTCAAATTATAACAGAGTTCCAATGATCTATGAACTCTTTAATCGGGGACCATACATTTGCAAGCCAAAGTCCAAACAATACAATTCAAGCTCCTATTCACGTATAGAAGATTCATTCCGTGTGTTCTATCTGACTAGCACAACAACATGAATGTATGCAACTATGCATCATGGTCTTTTTTCCTTTTCCAGTTGCCATATTCCAAGTCTTTGGAATCAGCCACCGTTTACTGTATATAGCATGTGGCATAAAAATCACATCTCATCGTGGAAACACAGGAGGTGGAGCAATCGTGCGAGTGTTGTAGGAATGACAATTTCCACATTTTTGGCCAACAATGTGAAATAGAACCTCGGTGGTATTATTGCAGTCATTACAGAGAATCCACACCTGCCAATACAAGATTTAAGATATTTGAGTTATATCAAGGAGCTTTCACGAATGTTGCGACTTGAGAATGAAATTGGATGAAATCAGTTGCATAGTAATTGTTGTAGAAATTTGTTATGTTACAAAAATGTTATCCTTTTTCTCATTTGCTCAAAATTATACATTTTCAACACTTATCTACCAATTATTTATCATGGAGATGCACAATTGATTTTATTTGATGTGATTCGATAACAACTGTAATTGCAATTCCAAATCATGTTGTACATTATAAATGATCTTTAAAAAAGCTTTGATTTTGCAGAATGCAAAATTGTAGCAGAGAAAAGCTAGCAACTGCATATAACAATTGAAATAATACGTCCCTTTCCCAAATTCTTGTATAGAAAAGAAAAAAAAATTCTTAACCTATTAGTTGGGACCTGCGTATTTTATAGTTCAAAGTGTTCAACTTGTATTATTCCACAATCTATACTGATGGTCCAGAGAAATTGAACACTAACCTTGTACCGGTAGTCGATAGGCATGATTGTTGCTTGTATCTGGCGAGAAAAAAAGAGGTTCAACTTGTTTGACAATGGGAGGAAGAGAATAGATGTATTGCATATGTATAGTATAGAAGATGAGAATAATGGGATATGCTTCAAACTGGAATTCTAGCTGATGATAAATCAGATTCAAGTCAATAAGAAAATTCAAGAAGCAATCACTTTTGAAGCTACTAATTGATAAACTTTGATTCGAATGAAGTTTCACAACACTCATAAACAATGAAGAATTTTCTGCAGTTCATTTAAGCAGAGAATTAGAGCAGTCACTTTGTTACTAAAATGTCAATAGGTAGCGATTCTCTTACTATAAAAGATGGGGGTTGTATGCAGCCCCCCCCCCCCCCCCCCCCCCCCGCGTTTTTTTGTATGCATTCGACAACTGCAATCGTCAGTATTGACAAACGTAACAAGTTCCCTTCTCAATGTTCTCATTAATGAAACGGGTGGAATATGCTATACTTAAGAACGGAAAAACAAAGGTAACAAGTTCCCTGAAGAATTTATGAGAGACAATAAGACATTAGTTTGTAATTCTGACTGAAAACTATTACAACTCGGTAGAACCTTCCTTGCAATATATCTAATCAAACTAACATGTCCACCAAATCATTAAACACTGGCCTCATCGTTACATGCTCTGAAGCTGGAATAATCTCAACCATCTGGATTTTGAAGGAGACCAAAATAGTTCACATCTAGGAAGCACAAATTCGGGTACGGGGATGTGGCAATTTTCAAAAATAGTGGTGGGATGCGGGTGCAGCTGGCATTTAGTTAATATTTAAATAATTATTTTATATAATTATATATTTATATTAATATTTATATTTTTGTATAAAAAACAAAATTACTGTCGTTCATCATTCAATAACCAAGAGATTCAAAATGACAATATAATACAACATAGTTGTAAAACTCTAAACATAGTTATAAAACACTAACATGTCTAACATAGTCATAAGGTCTAACCTCTGAAGCACGGATACTTCACGGTAGTGTAGTCGAAGGCGAAAGGCGCAAAGTAACCACACTGCCCCGTAAAAAGCCTTAGGCGCAAGACGCAATTTGAGGCGCAAGCCTCACTTAACCAAGGCGCACTGTTACTTCTTGGGGGGGTTAAAATTTATAAATAAGATTATACATCATGATAGCATGGATCGCCAATTAGGTGGCCAATCGATAATAATCAATCTAAATGAGAATTTTTTTAAATATATAATAAGGTCATTTTCCCATATATTATAATATTATATACAATAATTATTATTTTTTACTTAATCACTGGAAGAATGTTCCTACCAAAAGTTGTGAGCATAACTTGAATCCATGACCTCACATTCTCAAGACTAAGGCTCGCGCCTTAGTGCGCCTTGTAAGGATGAAGCGCAAATAGTCTAGACGCTTGCTCCTTAGGCGCGCCTTCAACTACACTGCTTCACGGAGGTTGTCGTCCCCGTATCCTGTACGAATCCGATTCTCGTGTTTCCGTATCCTGTACATCCCCGTATCCTGCATTTTTTTATTATCCAACTATTTGATACAGCTAAAACTTGTCCCACTATTTGATTTGTCTGTTTATATTATATTGCTTATGAACTTGCTTTGTTTACTTATGTTATTGTTTATACTTATGAACAATTACTGTAGCCTTTGTGGATTATCTTATTATGTTTAATGAAAGATATTTACCATTTCCTTATTAACAAGAGAGATTATTTAGTTATGTGTAATTATATATATATATATATATATATATATATATATATAATCGGTCGGTATCCGACCTAATATGGACCATCCACCACCGATCCAAAGAAGATCAGTTTTTTAATTTTCTCATCCGCAACCAATCCGAACCTTAATTGGATCGGTTTTCATCCAAGCCGATTAAGCTCGGTTTGGATTGAATTGGATGGTTGGTTTGGCGTGCTACTTTTCACCTTCAACATCATTCATAATTTTGTTGAAATTTAAAAGATCAACTTCAATCAAACTTAAAAAACAACCTACTATTTGTTATTCAGAAATGAATTTAAAATGAAGATTCATAAAACCACAAGTTGTTAATGAATTTTGCACTAATTGTTTGAGATGATGACGTTTAAATGGGTGAGATAAACTGCTTTTTCACTTGCATACTTCTGCAATCTTAGTTTATTATCATAAAAGAAACATCAATAACCATAGCTAATTGAATTTCAGGTACAATAAAAAAAGATTTAGAAAACAATTTCTGCTTGACTTGATTAAAGTAACTACTAAATGTTACATCAACTTTATGATTCTATTAAGATAGGTCACACTGTAAATCCAGCATTTCTCAACAACATAACAAACAGGATTATGGAGAATCAAAACATGTGTAGAGCAACTGCTCGGCTTGTATTAAAGAAATTAAAGAAGACTGTTTGTATCTCCAAAAAATTGAGAAATGACTATTTGTATATTCAAGAAATTAAATGAGAACTAGATTTTTTATGGACTTATGCATAGAGGTACGGTCGGTTCGGTTTCATCGGTTATTTGAAAGCCTCATCCAACAACCGAACCGGTCCAGTTGGTTATTAAAGATCAAGAACCGGGTCAACCCAAATCCCCAATTGGTTTGGTTAAAAACTGGTCGGTTTCGATTGGATTGGTTCGGATTTGTCGGTTCAGATAATAGTTGTCCACCCCTATATATATATAGCTGTATCCCCGACGTATCCCGTATCCTACTTTTTTGGAAATTTTTGTATCCCTCGTAACCGTGTCCCCGTAAGCGTATTTTCGTACCCGTATCGGTACTTCATAAGGTCTAACATAGCACAACATGGTCATAAGGTCTAACATGCCACAACATAGGTAGTAAATAAGATTTGAAGAGAGGATTTGGAGATCTAGGAATTTGGTGGTGTTTTATTGAAACGGGTTTCGGGGTTCCTCGTAATCGTGTCCCCGTAAGCGTATTGTCGTACCCATATCGGTGCTTCCTAGGGTCTAACATAGCACAACATAGTCATAAGGTCTAACATGCCACAACATAAGTAGTAAATAAGATTTGAAGAGAGGATTTGGAGATCTAGGAATTTGGTGGTGTTTTATTGAAACGGGTTTCGGGGTTTGGGTCGAAAGATACCCAAACCCACACTAACAAACCAAGACTCGGGTCGCACCGCACCAGCCGCAAAGAGTCACACCATATTTTATGATTTTAATTTAAATTAATGGGACACACGCCTCACCGCACCCGTATCTATACAAGTCCGATACGAGTGCGAGCACCTCCATGAAGAGTCCATGCATCCTAGGTTCACATTTAACACACCAATAATCTCCATAAATGCAATTTTACCCCCCACGTCAAAGAATTAGTCATGCATATCAGACATCATAATGTTTTGAAGAAAGTTTAGACACCCAGAAGTGCATGAATTTTCCAAGATTGATATAATGGGTAATTGTAGAAAACACCCATGGTTTATCGAGAATAAATAACTAACTCAACCTTTTATTTTTGAACTTAACCCCCCATGCTATATGACCAGAAAAACCCTTTTAAGGTGGGTTGATGAGAGTCATCAACAGGTGTGTGCAAGGAGTCAAATGTGAGCGAGATTATTTATTTCCCTTGATAAATTGTTGGATGCTTTCTGTAACTTGTGTCCATAAATTTCAAACAAAGATCATAGCAAAGTAAATATCTAACAAGGAGCTAAGGGCTCATTGCTAATGCCTCTAACCATCTGTAATCATAAAATGTGAGTTTCACACTCTATTGAGTTCCAGAAATCTGATAATAATGGAGAAGAGACCTATGCCTACTTGATTTGTAATTCAGTGGGCGTGCTCCATGTATTCCTAAAGTTTCAAAACCCTTACAGAGATACTACATAGATGCCTATGTTGAACACTTCCATCATGATATCCTTGCATATCCAAACACATCCAATCTGATGTTTCCTGATACCTTGTGGATACCTTTTTTTGTCCTTTATTGAGATATTTACCAAACATATTCCCTTAAGGCATCAGAATATCAAATTGGGGGACCGAGTACCTCTGCAGGTTAAGTACAAGAAGTTGAAGTAATCCAGTTCTTACTCAATACAGCGTGTCAGCCTCTGAGTGTGCACGGTGCTTGTTGTAATAAATGTAGAGCACTGGGTGTTTTCTAGAGAAATTTGAGTCGATTTTGTACTGAGGAAGGCAAAAAAACCTCTTTGTTGGAGGATGATGAGGATGGCAATGATAAGAGTCAGATATTGAAGAGAATCCTTTGGACAATGATAGGCCAATGCAAATCATTCTTTTGTTCAAATATACTAACAAATTATTGAGCGGTGCACAAATATCTTTCACCACATTTTAGGGGAGAAGCTTTCGCTGACAATAGAGAAGCAACCACAAACCTATTATCTATCTTGGCTCATGGGAGGGAGTGAGGATTCATGCTACTTGTGTTTTTTTTTTCATTTCCTTTTTCATTAGAAATACGTTACATGACTATGTTTAGATGACTGTACATACATACCTTTTATTGCTCAAATGTCCTTTTGATAATAAGCTAAGATTTCATTGCATATGTACAATGCAATACTTGCAGGCACAGACAGCAGGAAGTAGGAAGTATTCACTCATCCTAACAAAAGGGAAAACTAGACCTAAATCTTGCCAAAGGAAACAACGGTTTTGGTGGCTTCTCTGATTTCACATGCCAATTCTTTCACAGACAATGTGCAGGAGAAGGGGATAGAATAGGCTATGATTGTCAAAATCTAAGTCCAAATAGTAAGACTAAAAGGGGATCATCAGTCTTACGCTGTACTTAAGTCCATCACTACCGACAGAGACAAATTCATGGTAGGAAGAAGTTTGTGCCCAAAATATGATACACTGGCACATACGACACTAGCCATATATTGTTACATAGAATGTGTAGAAGCTTTATATTAAAGAGGGTACCATCACTGTTTAAATTTTTTAAATTTGTTGAGAAATCGATATGAAGTGAAGCCATCAGTTTGTTTAAATTTTGCAAGCCACTATAAGATTTGAGCACAATAGGCAAAAAAGAGAGAACAGCCCAACAGAATGGCTTTGCCGTTGGTGTTAGCAATGTTAAAAATACACGATACCCGGACCCGATCCGGACCCGGCATTGAAGCAGAACCAACCAGGTCTATTGCAGGTCAGGTCCGGGTCCTAAAATAGGACCCGTTGCACTTAAGGGTCCGGGTTCGGGTCAACTCAGAATAGACCCACTGTTTTAAATTTCGGCGGATACGTCCAAAATTTTGTTTCGGCTAGCTTGCCAATATGAAATCACAGATTTATACTTCATATCGTTTTGGACTGAAATATGTAGATTTCGACCGAAATGTACAATCCGGTGCATCTGATTACTTAGAGATGAACCTAGATTTTGGCCGAAATTACCGAAATATCGGTCGAAATCGACACTAATGTTATTGTGAATATATAACTTTTTTGTTTTACTTTTTACATAAAAGTTCTTCAATATAGGACCTTAAACTAAGATAATGTGAGGATTTTGTCTCTCTATTGTTTGTGTATATGCAAAGTGAAATCTATATTAACTAATACATTTTTTTCTAATTAATGAAAATTCAATTTAGTTATATACTTAGATTACATTCTCTTTTATATTGTTGTTAAATTCCACAAATATTTACCGTGATTAATTCATGTCATTAGTTACATTATACAATACTAGTATTTTACACGTGCGATGCACGTTTTGATAAGAATTGGAGGATTGTCACGTGCGATTTACATGTTAAGAAATAGTTTTGGAGTTGGATGTACATTACACGTAACTGGTAAAAATATTTTGAAGAAAAAGCTACAATTTGTACGTGCAATGTACGTGTTTATAGGTAGAATTTGAGTTGTACGTGCAACATGTGTATGTTTAGTGTTAAAAAAATATTATAAATTTTTTTTGCACGTGCGTTGCACGTTATAAATATGTGAAATTTTATTTATTTTATTTGTTTTTGTTGTAATTAATGGGAGAGTTGGAGTTGTACGTGCAACGCAAGGTTTGTATGCTGACAACATTACAATTCCAACTCTCCCATTATAATATTAGATTTTATATGATAAATGACATGTAGAACACAAAATATCTTGTTTAGGAACAAAAAAAATATGTTTATTGAGTGTCCAAAACAAAAACCTGAGATGATCACATTTCTCCAAGATTTCCTCCGATATCTCTGATCCGAGATGAAGCACTCCTTGCCGAGACAAGTCTGAAATCCGAGCTTTAAAACACTGAACAGACCCGACCCAGACCCAGATATAAAACCCCTAACCTCCCAATTAAATCCAAAAAAAGAGAGAAAAAAACTCTGAACTTCCCAAAAAGAAAACAACAAGAAGAAGAGAAGTGGCATATCTGATCTCCCTCTCCTGCACGATGCCAACTCGCCAATTGCTGCCACTGCTCGCCGCCGCCCCCACTTGCCGCTCCCCGCTCACCGCTCTTGTCGGACCCGACAAATAAGAAATTTTTTAATATGACCCGTGCCCGGTTCTCACAGGTCGGGTCGGGTTGGGTCGGATCGGGTCTAGGTTCAATATTTGACCCATAGTGTTGAGTCCGGATCCGGGTAGTGCAGAACCCAACCCGACCTGATACTAGTGTTGGTTGGTGCTCTTCCATATCTCTACGCATTTCACCGCTTCACCGGAAATTCCTTCTGCCCCTACTATACCTACCACAAATGTAATGCCAACTAGAGAAGAAATTATTTATAATTTCCCATTAAGGCCCTCGTAGAAGAGTGGTTTAGAAGCCCTCTCAAGCTCCAAAAACTCTCAACATCTATTACCTATTTGAATAGAGATTCTTCAACCTTGTAAGCCATGCAAACCCTACCAAGGTCTGCACTAAGATTCTACATAATCATGTTCTGGCTATTACCCAATTTTTTGCAGAAATGACCTACAATTATCGTTCTGGTCTTCCAATGAAGTGGATATATTTTCACTTTGTTTCACTTTGAAGTGCCCGACATATCTCTTTGGATGCTTCGATCTAATAAAGATAAATTTACAAACATATCTCAATGTCTCATACAGAACAAATTAAATTAGAAAAGGTCCCGACATTCACAACCTATAATGATGCTAGTTTCCTAGGCTAGATACTCTGGCTGTCCGGCATCATAAACAGTATGCCATAGCATTTACCATGATTGGAAGAATAATTCTATAATACTGAAATTAAAGATTGGGATGATCTTACCTCCTCATCAAGTTTCCTCCAGTGTGTTGACATATCGATAACTGACTTGGAGCAAATTGGACATGCATATATACTAGAAGAAGAAAAAGAACCAAAGATGAAGTATAAAACATAAGTACCAATTAAATTTAGTAAACAATAATGTATAACAAAATGTACGATTAAAAGGGGCTTACTGTGCATGATTCACCATTTCCTCGAAACATTCTGAATGTATCGTGTGCCCACATTTTAATACATGTGTCTCCTTCAGTGAGTCAAAAAGATACTGCAATATAGGTTTGGACATTACTAAATGTCAAACTTCAAAAAAAGGATGTGAAAGGGGAAATATGTAATGAAGAAGTACCTCATAACATATAGGGCAGTGGTGTCTCATCGAGTTCTCCACACATGAATGCTTACCACGCAGACCAGTTGAGTAGCAAGATCCTACAGATGTATTGACAATGAAGTCAGCAGGACAGAATTTCAATCAACAAGATTGTCAGAAATTCCTAATATATGTATAAACTATATTAACATGATTTGACTTTTAAGAACGGCAATTCATGCAAAAACCAATGAAATTGTTTCTATTTTATGGTCGGTATAGAAATAACTTGCAAAACAAAAAGCTATCTTTATAGGCTTATATGATACAGACACAGTTTTTGAAGGGTATAGTAAATACAAACTCTATAACAGTAAGGTAAAGATATATTTACAAAACAATGCTTGCTTTGTTGTCTAGTGCCATCCATTCTAAAAAAGAATGGTTCGATAGACTTTAATTTGTCCATGTACTTTTTCAACAAGGAACAGAATGACCTGCCTTCCAAAAAAGGTCTATGGATTTTATTAGGCAAATTTGGCTTGCATCCCATGGGAGTTACACTAAAAAAGACTATATTAAAGGTAGAATGCTGAATCCCATGGGACGTTATTAGTGAGCACAAAGGGAAAGACATAAGGTGCACAAAAAGATGCCAAAGACAACCAAAAGAAAAAACGCATAGTTGCAGAAACAGTTACTTTTCATCAAAATTCATGACCAAGCCAATAAGTATTGTACACTAAATGGGATATAAGCAGCAAATATGTGCACTGAAGTACAAGTTTTGGATGATACTTGATAGAACAGTTTCTCATGAAGTAACTGCTAAACAAGATATATATTTCAAAAGCATTTGACAAAATAGGGAACAATTTTGAGGTTTTAAAATAAATGTGCAAAGGTTAACATAGCATGTGAACAAAATAATGGTACCCGAAGAGAAGGGTAAATGACAGACAGAGTTATAAGACCAAATAATGCATAGATGGCAGATAAAGTACAGCTGGATGTGAATGATGACTGATAACTATAAATGCAACACAGAAGCTGGATGTGAATGAGGACTATAAATACAATACAGAATTGTCGCAGCTAACTGACCAAACAATTGGTGCTTAACAGGAGAAAAGTGGGGAGGGGAGTCTATTTTAATTCTTCAACCTCCTAAGATAAGATAGTTAACTCTAAAAGACTGCCTGCCTCTCCCTAAAGGTACTGATGAGTAGAAATGAAACTTGGCTAAAGGGCTATTTGGCTCGGCTGCAATTTGCAACTGCATTACATGCAAACAGTTGCTACCAAAATCCATAGCAAGTGGATTACTGCAACAAAAGCTACAAAATTGCAAAAGCATTGTGAAACCTTTTAACTTGCAAGTTGCAATCATTCAAGTCATTGCAACTGGGTCACTCCACAGAATCCGATTGCAAAATATGCCACTAGCAAAGTTGCAAACACCTATCGATATGCATTTCCAGTTGTAGTGAACCTAACTAGACCCTAACGGAAAATGTAGGGAGAAAATGCAAAGAAAATAATGAATGAACCAAAGAATCAGTGAGCGGTAAACACAAAGGAGAAGAAGCTATTACTAGCTTAGCTATTCACATGCATAGTATATCAAACAAAGAGATTTTCAAATTAGATTGACAAGATGATAATGAACAACAAATGCAAACAAACAATAACTCGCCATCAAATGGGCCAAGTTTGAGGTAAAAATTTGTAGTATCATCCATCTAATTAGAAAAAGCAAGGAGCCAAAAACAAAGAACAGGACAATGTTATTGCACTACAAAACAATACCAGCATCATCCAAGTGTTTTCAAATCAAAATGGGGTCACCTGTGGTGGCGCAAAGCTTCCACAAGAGGCATACCATTTTAATAACAAGCCACCAATGGGGTGTCAATTCTCTCTTAATCAGTACAAAATTCCTAACAGGGTAAACTATCAGAACGAGAAAAAGTTTTTCTAAACCCTAAACAAGTAGTTCGCGTTCCCCAAATTCTCCTATGCTGCACTTCTTCATCTAGATGTGAAAGACAACAGATTTTATGACAGACACAGATCATATAACCAAGAGCCAAACAAAATGCATTCACAAATGACTTCAGAATAACACATAAATAACATACCACACTTCTGACAATGGAAGAAGTTCTCCTTCCCTCCAACTCTACAAATTCCGCAATCATCGCAATGGAACTGCTCCTTCTTTGTATCATCATCATAAAATTTGCATATATCGCAGAAATACTCCCCCATATTCACCCCGCAATTCGTGCAAACTTGTGCAACCTTCAAAATTCAATCCAAAAGTTTCTTTAAACATAAAACCATACAAAACCTATCCCAAAACAAAACAAAACAAAAAAAAATTAAGGAGCATCATTACCGGCTGCTCCGCATCGCAAACCAAACATATCACCTACAACAAAAATCATCAATTTTACCAAATTAATTCACCAAAATAAACCAAACCTAAAACAAATAAAAGAAGGAACAAAAAATGCATCAAGATTCGTGCTTTCACCTTCTCCACATCTTGCCGGCAAAGCTCGTGCCGATCAGCCTACATCAAGTTCACCAAAACCCAACATTTGAACACACACAAAAATCCCGAAAATTCCGCAAAAAAGATCAAAACTTTACCGTCGATTCGTTGTGGCAATGGCGGCAATTGAAGATCTCGTTGCAGCACGGCGCTCGTATTTTGCATCTCCTCCGATAATGCTTGCACCTTAAAAGAAAAACCTCAAATATTCAAAACAAAAAAATTCAAAAAGGGGGGGAAATTGAAGAAATGGGATGACAGATGAGATTTTGATGCGGACCCAAGTTCCATCTTCCCGAAATCGAGGCGGGAATCCATGGCGAGATTGGGAGAGAGAGAGATTTGGGGAGCTGAGTGCAAATTAAAAAAGAGACGAAAAAGGAGGTTGTTGGATGTAATTATTTAAAAGAGGGAGCATGCGGGGAATGAATAAAAAATTAAAGGAGGAGAGGTGGGGATTGGGGATTGGCCGATTGGGTACCCTGCAAAGAGTGAGGCCAACATTGGCGTGTATGATATTATATAGGTAAGTAGGATCGTAAAGTTAGAACGGAAGTTGAGGAAATCAATATTTTTTTTCTGTACCGACCCACTTTTTGAAAATAATTACCATACTGACCCACTTTTGAAAATAATTATCAAACTGACTCATTTTTGGACACGTCAGCATACAACGATATTGACAACAACGATATATGTTATTTTTAATGTCGTTGTTGCCAATAGCGGCACCTGTAAAAAAAACTTTTAGATGTCGCTATTGGAAGTAACAACATGGGTATATCTCGTAACTAGGACTTCAGAATTACAAGCTCTCTGACTTGATAAAAAATTGCAAGTGTGAATCATCTGATAACTGATGTTGTTATTCCCAATAACGAAAACTTTATGCGGGATGTTGTTATTGGAGATAACAGCATCAGAATAATAGTGCTTATATATAAATAGCGGCCCTATCTTCTCCTTCCCCTTTCACTTTATCTCTCTCACCCTCCACTCCCGACCCCAATACCCTAAAACCCTAAAACCCTCAATCTGTCATCTTTCTTATCTTTAAAAATTAATAAAATTCTAATTCATAAACCATAATTCTCATATCCTCTAATTCCCTCCTCTCTCCCTTACTAGGATCACGGCGCCGAATATTCTACAGTGCACCTTGAATCTGAAATTGCTTAGCAAATATCAGAGTTTATCTACCACCTTCCCCACTCAGCACTGGCAACAGCTACGCCATTAAACTCCATATTGTGCAAGGTAATCCAAAACCCTTAATTTGTTTTAAAATATTCACTGTGTATTGAGATTTATATGTATGTATGCATGTATATACGTAGTGTATTGATATGAGTAGTGGTATGATATGAGTATTGAGACATGCTTTTGATATTGATATGAGTAGGATATTGATATGAGTAGTGTATTGATACGAGTAATCAATAGTCGAATTTTTTAATATATGAGAAGTGGTCTATTTTTCAAAATATTGAAGATTTGTGTATGTATGAATGAATATACGCAGTGTGTTGAGATGTTGTCGATATTGATATGAGTAGTGTATTGAAACGAGTAGTGTATTCCCAATGCATTCATGAGAATTGTTTTATTAATGTTGACAGAGAAATAGTGCGACCGAGTGGATCGTCAAAGCCATCGGGCAGTGGTAGAGGCCAACCACCATCACAAGTAAGAAGTGGGTATTCTTATTAGCCCTGAATCTTAATGTCCAATATTATTTCTATAATAACAAGAATTTATACTTTTGTGTAGGATGTTGACCAACCATCTACATTGCATGCAGTAGGTGTGTGGTCTTCCGCCGCACATGGACGTTCAGATCCATTAGACCCAACCCTACTATACTTGCAAAAAGAGAACATGTCTCAATTGGTGTGGAAGGGAGAGAGGAATGCTATGAGTTTCTAGATACACACGACATTGCCGGTGCACCCACGTATACGCAAATATTTGGTCAATGTCGACTTTCACGAAATGTCGATGTTGGCGAATGTAAAATGAAATTTTTCATGACTGAAATCTCTTGTTGAACGATGGAAATTGGAGACACACATTTCATCTACCGGTTGAAGAGATGATGGTGACAATCCATAATGTAGCGGTTATATATGGACTTTTGATAGATAGGGGTTGTCGTGACTAGAAACCTCATGTTCACTAAAGTGGTTGATAAGGACGAAAAAGGTGTGTTCGTTGGTGAATCAATTCGATGTTCGTGGCTATATTCAGAGTTCAACAATAGTTTCGAAGATAACCTAACCGACTTCCAACTTCAATATTACACTCGGGCATACCTCATGAGTATGATCAGAGGTGTTATCTTTCCAAACTCTTACAGTTTTGTCTTCCACCTAATGTACCTATCGTTGATAGCCAATCTACCCAGATCCGGTCGTTATAGTTGGGGAAGTGCGGCGTTGGCTTCCCTTTATCGTGCATTATGTAATTGTGCGATGGGGTCGATATAGATGATAGGGCTGAAGAGATTATTACAGATTTGGTGTTGGGGCCGTTCCCGAATAACGGTTCTTTCGAATAATTGGAAGGTAGTTGATGTGAACCATGTGATAAGGACCCCTTTTGGGGTTTACTGGACCGGTAGCCACACGTGGAGAGAATGCTCACGTGGAGTGTTGACGTACTACAGATATGAGCTTGATCAACTATAGGAAGAGTATGTCACCCAATTGAGCCTCATGTACTGGTGCACTCATGAATTGCTTCAAGGGAACCACATCGTTAACATTAACATTAACGTTAACATCATTAACCCGATCTTCTCCGTTCTCCTCTTCCCCCTCCTCAACATCCTCGTGATCTTCATCTTCTTTCTCGTGATCCTCATCTTCTTCCTCTTATATTAATTCATTATTAACAATAGCCTTGCATAACGTTGTCATTATTGACAATATCTCGTGTAAAGGTGTAAGGATGCACCGTCTCATATTCTGTGGTATTCGGTTTGTTGGACTTGTCCTCATGTCTTTTCGTGGATGAGGTATTCTTGCATGTGACTCGGCAGCTCGTTTGAAACTCCTAAGGAGCATGGACTATGAATAATAAGTGATCGAGCATTAGGAAGCTTAATTTGGTCAATATATAAATCCAATGCATTCCAACTATAATTTAAAAAAAAGTGTCGTAGCAATCATTGACCTTAGTGCATTATCAGTATCTACAGGCACCGCCATGAAATATTGTCATTCTCTTTTTCCGGCAGCATAACAGGTTTTGATTTTGATATTCCATTCACCTCTATCTCAATTAGTAACTTCAAATATCTTACCTACTAGTTGTGAGTATATAAGGTTACGGGGATCCCAAATAATGACCAGTTCAACATTGCTATAACAATATCCTATCTTCATATCTCGAATTATTTCATCCCTAAAATATAATCAAATAGGTATATCATAATCCATACATATACATAAAGAGACGAGTATTCGATTCATTAACTACTCACAAGCATAATATATGCAAACTACGTAATATATGGTTATAGGAATACCTTCAAATTAAACAGTAAGTTGGAGCGCAGAGAATACGCCATGGATGATGTATGAGATGATCGGAGTCAATACTGGAGATTTTTTAGATTGGGGGAGTTGGATTTTGGAGTGGGAGGAGAAGGAGGTAGGTGTCACGCCTCGCTTCCCAAAATACAGAAATACGACACGTAACCAAGGCCTAGCGAATGGTATGAGTATTCTAACTCACATCATGCATAAGCTGTACATATATATAATCTCAACAAGTATAACACATCCACACAAGCAATAAATAATCACATGAACAAGAAACAAGAAACATAATGAATAATTCTCCAACATTAACCATCATCGAGAAAACACAGAAACTTCGGGTCAAAAAGCCCGGTTTTTACAATGTACTTAAATGAATGTAAAAACAATATTCAGTTTGCTATGACTAACTAGATAAAATAATGATGAACACAATATTATTCACATTTAGGAGCAATAATCTTAATACAATTAGACATTTAAAAGCTCTTTATGTGGTATTTAACTCTTATTTTCTCTTTTCCATAGGAAACAGCCTATAACAGCAAAACGAAGCAGATTCAGGATTTTAAGGATGATACTCAGAATATTGCAGATCATCAGTCGACTGATTCTTCCACACAGGTGACTGAACAGAGAAATCAAGTTTACGCAGAAGTCTCGACACAGTCGACTTACTCCAACACCAGTCGACTAGTATACAGCGAGTCAGAAGATAAGAACGGATGCATCCTCATCCAAATCCGAATCAAAAATTAAGTTTTCCAAACCCAGGTGTTTTCTGCGAATAACAACTTCTCAAACAATCAAAGCAAGAAGCACGTGGTGAGCAGATAAGGAAGAAAAGAAGAAAAGAGAAAGATATAAAAACGCAGATGAAAATAAGGAAAGAAATAATCAAAAGAAGAGGACTTCTCTGCAAAAAGTGCAAACCCTAAATCTCTAGCCGTGTTCTATAAATATCAACCAAGAGGCCGAATTTCAGGGGGCTCTGAGAGAGAATCCATCGATCAGCAAGAATCACGATATCAGCATCAAAGGAGGAGAACAAGTCGACTGCTGATTGGGCTGAAGTGCAACATCATACAAATCAGCGTTCTTCTGTTTTTTCTCTTTAGTTTTTATTTCTATTGTAGTCATGAACTCTATTACATTAATCAATAAAGGTTGTATTATGTGCAACTAATTTCATAGTTGGGTAGATTGAAACTGTAGTCATGTAATGCTTATCTTTTTCTAAATGCTACTCTATTATTTATTGATTAAACCTGAGAGTATTGGTATAGATTTATAATGCTCGAACTTGTTCAGATATTTCTGAAGAGCAGTCGACTGATGTGACAGTAAGTCGACTGCATTACAGAGCCTAAGTTTATCAAGTTTGTGTAGTGTAGATCTGAATCTGTTATATGAGCATATTGAGACGACCCGTATCTCGTGTCCATATCTTGTAACAAGGGAATCTTTAGGGGTTCTTGATTTAATCAACTTGAGGAATCTAGATCTGATACCAATTTCTAGAACTTCAAGTGTTTGTTCGTTTCCATTGTTCATATGCTTTCTTTAAGTGCAACTTAGTAGATACCATGCTAAATACTTAATGAAAGAAACGAATTAGAGTAGATACCATACCTAATTCTTGGCCTAGGGAAACATTAACTTTAAGGAGTAGATACCATGCCCTTAAGGAGAACAAACATGAGTAATGGATGTAGTATATGACTTAGCATTACTGATTATTGGTGGAAATCAACGCCCAACTACTTTAATAGACATTCGTGACTTAATTTGTGATGCTAATTATTTATCTTCTTATTTTTTCATTTCTTTTATACTTTCAGAACGACACTTCAATATTCTTATTTCTTTTTATTGATTAGTAAGTTAGAATCTACAATCTTTGTGGGATCGACCCTTGCTTGCTGCTACGCTTCTATAAACGATTCGTACACTTGCGAGGTTTTAATTTGTGTCTAGTTATTCTATTTATTTAGATAGTCTAGATTGCACAACAAATAACAACTAAAAAATTACACAATATACAGTTGAAAGCTTGTTTGCCAAGTCCTTCTTGTAACTCCTCGGTACCTGCTAGCTCAACATCAAGAATTTTTTTTTTTTTTTTTGGGGGGGGGGGGGGGAGGGGGGAGGGGGGGTCCGTTAGAGCAAGCTACGGACGACAAGTAATAATAAGCAGTGAAACAATAAATAATGATATAATAAGAAACAAGGAACTGAAACGATATAATTCACAACTGTAAACTTGTACATGGGGATAACATGTAGACGGGAAAACATGACTTCAAGGTATATTCAATCGGTAACCACGTGCCAATAAACAATAGTCGATAGTCAGTGATGCAATAGTCGATAAACAATATAGTCAATATTCAGTAAAATATAGTCAATAATATAGTGGTCGGTAAACAGGAGTCGGCAACATGATCAATAGTCGGTAAATAATGGATCAGTAATCAGGAATCAGTATCCAGTATCAGTGTCAATGTTTTGTGTCCATCTTATATCTATCAGTCTTTTATCAATCTATATAATGCACGCAATCATGTCACATACCACAGATTCGGGTGCATAACAATCAAGTGAACATTTTATACTCTAGTGGTGGATTATGTACTCTGCAACAGTAATCAGTAAATAGTTGGTATACAGTAATCAGTGAACAATAATCAGTAACCAGTAAATAGTAATTGGGATACTGCATTCAGTAATCTGTCACCAGTAATTAGTGAACAGTAATCAGTAACATGTGAGAAACACGGCCCCCTTCCGAGTACACTCCCATATATTATCCGCTACTAGGTCGTACCCTTTATTACCTCCGCTTGTTATTCTTTTATTGTGATCAGTCGTGAATATGCAGTCTGTTTAATCGGTGGAACAGTTGTATTATAAATATCCAATACATGATATAAAGTCATTCGATTTTTCTACTGTACCAATTCAATTCATTAAATACGAAAAAAACATTTTTATATTTTAAAAAGCTCAAAGTGCAATTCTAAACAACAATATATTACTGTAGAGAAACTCACATTCCCGTTGCTACTTGCTATGGGAAAGAAAACTCGATTCCATCGGGGGTTCTAGAAAATAGACTCCCTGCCGGTTCCAATGCCTATTCACACGATATATTCCAATTATAGTAACTATGTCTACCGGTCAGTTCTTTACGGATCTAGTGTTCAGACAACAACTCAGTACCAAATTCTTGTACATATAATTCGACTAAAAGTTTATTAACAAATCTTATAAAAATCATAAACTTATTTCTAACAATGCTCAGTATATTCTGTTTAATCTCAGGTTTTAATTCCGCTGTTAACCTATCATTTCAATCAATTAATCATGATGATACAATTTTAAATAGTGTTCTAAAACATTGCAGTCGTAAAATATTAATATCTCACAAACTGTAATTCTGTTTGCGAAACAGAAAGTTATTCTAGATTCTACATTAAGAGGACTACAATTTACATATATAAATTTATACTTTTTATTAATGGATCTGGTTCAATTTCTCAGTACAAGTTCAGTTAATTGATAGGGTAGAAATCTGAATATTCGATAACACGATAATTTAATAGTTCAAGACTTGAATCAATTACATGGCACGATAAGGAAATATATGAATCAGATTTGCCGATGAATTAATGATAGAATTAAGTGAGATACGATAATCAATATAAGGAACTACTTGTGAGAATTCAAAGAAATGCTTAAACATGAACAATAAATGGGGTTCAAGAGACGCTTGTCTTTTACATAATGATTATGAATGCGAACGATCAATGGGAAGAAGAGAAACACTATGGCAACAACGGCAAGATGACAGCAACAGGAGTGGTGACGGCAACAAGCAAGCGCCACAATACTACCACAAACAGTAACGCGGCAAGTGAATTTTGGGTTGTTGAGTTGGTGAAGGCAACAAGAAGGAGCAGCAGGTGGGCTCAGGTACAGGTGCTGACTATGGTGGAGAATGACTGGCATAGGTGGATGTTGCAGATTCTGAGGTAGTGGGGCTTCGAGATGAGGAGATGTGGAATAAGATGGAGATGCAGGACTCGGGTTGGCGTCGGGTATGAGGCAACAACAAGGTGGAGAGGCAGTGGTGTAGGCAATGGAGTTCGAGGTGACGAAGGGGAGCTTGGGGCTGTCAAGGAAGCTGTGGTGGAGGTTGTTGAGTCTCTGGGGTAGTGGAGGATGAAGGAGCTCGGGTGTGTACGATGACTGTGGTCGGGTGGCGATGGTGGTTCGGTGTGCGAGGTTGTAGACAGTGGTGGTGGGAGGTAATCAGTGATGAGTCAGGGGCGATGGTCGGGGGGGGTGAAGAAGTTGGGATTTGATGAGTTTCAGAAATGAATAATAAGAAGAAGAAGAACGAGTTGGAGAGGCGGGTGTAGGAGGATTATGAGTATATTAATTAGGGTTAATTAATTAGGTTTAGAGGATTAAATAGGAGCAGGTGTGTTTTTTTTTGGGGTGGGGGGGTTTAAATTGGCGACTATGCTATGATTTGGGCTTCAAAATAAATAAATAATTAAAAGAAGTGAAAATAGGATTATAGCATGGAATATGATTTGGTTAAATTAAATAATCATTGGAAATAGCTACAAAAGTAATTGATGATTAGTAAGGACTTTAACCAAAAAAGTTGCATATCATAGTGTATACAGTTGGGCTCCAAAAGAACAGAAGGATTTATTTGGATAATAGAAATATAAGGATACGAAGAAAGAAAAAATGAAAATCCATACAATCGGGAATGAGGGTTACGGTAGGAGAGATGAACAGGGGTGTATTGAATTGAGATTTCAAAAGATTTTAAAAGAATTGAGAATCCCAGTATTTAAGGGATTCATAGGGAATTCACCTAAAACTTTGACGGGGATTTATAAGGATTTTAAAATAGTTTGATGGAATTCTTATTATGAATTTGATGGAATTTGGAGGAATTCGATGAAAATAAACTTTATAATTAGTTCATTTCCTACACAAGATTGTCATTCTCATAAGAGTAGTACGAATAAATATCAAGGCACCTCGCAAGTCATAAAAATATCATTCTCATAAGATTTTTCTGAAGTACTAGAAGGACACCCACATAAACAAAAGTAACAACAAAAAAAAATAGCCCTACATGAGAGAGTTGTTGATGAGTCCATCAACTCAATATTTGTTTTAACATTCTGAAATAGCATAAAATAATAATAACTAATAACACCCGGTAACCAAAGTCATGGAGCAAGAGATTTATAAGGAGTACCAACTCTCCCGTTAGGCATCATAACTCTACCACATCTCCTCATGAAATCAATACTCGCTGTTTCTGCACCATAGGTCTTCCAGTTAATAGTTTCACTATATAGGCCACATCATACAAACCATGGAACGTTATCCACTTCGTCCTGTACCTGCAACGAGAAACCAATTTATGCCATAGCAATCTTGAGAATATTTTTTAATCAACTCCATCGCATTGATTTTGATTGAAATTGATTCCATTGTCTTTCAGGAGGCCTCTGCGTGGGGATCGTTGGTTGGGTTGAATTAGGGTTTGGGTTGAACTAGGCCTCCGCGTGGGGATCGGAGGTCGGGAGGTAGAGGAGAGTGGGGTAGCAGCGGAGGAGGGTGTCGGGAGGTAGAGGAGAGGAGGAAGAAGATGATGGAGAGAGCAGGGGTTATAGGGTTTGGGTTTATTTGGGGATAATTTGGGGCATATATACAGGAAACAAAACCATACTCACCAATGGCTTGAAAGTTTCTACAGAGAAGGTGAGAATTGGAAAGGCTTTTGGTATTTATACCTCGGACCCTAGATTCCATCTAAATCCTCCAAATTCTCAATTCTATCAAAATCATTAACTTTTTGAATACACCGAGAATTGAATGGGGTCATTTAAAATCTCAATTGAATACACCGAGAATTGAATAGAATCACTTAAAGTCTCAATTGAATACACTGTGACTTTTATAAACTCCTTTAAAATCCTAATAGAATACACTAGGATTTTTACGTTCTTTTAAATTCTTTTCAAATTCCAATCCAATACACCCCTGGAAGTTTGAGAGTAAACAAACGTTGGTTTTGAGTTCGGAAGTGGAGAGAGAAAGAGATAAAGTGAAAGGGGAAGGAAAAGAGGGGGCCGCTATTTATGTGAAAATATTATTATACTGGTGCCACTATTTTCAATAGTGGCATCAGCTTAAGATGTCATTATTGAAAATAGCGGCATCAGCTATAAGATGTTTCCACACTTACCATTTTTTCTTTGATTAGAGAGCTTCTAATTGTAAGTGAGATGTACCTATGCCGTTACATCCAATAGTGGCATCTATAAAAAATTACAGGTGCCGCTATTGGCAACAATAACATTAAAATAACATATGTCGTTATTGCTAAGAGTGTTTTATGCTGACTTGTTCAGAGTGAGTCAGTTTGGTAAATATTTACGAAAGTGGGCCAATTTGGTAATTATTTTTAAAAAGTGGGTCGGTTTGGAAAAATCGGAAATCAAATGGTGGTTGTTTAGTCGTATATGATTTTGTACGGTTTAAGGAGTCTGGGATTTTTTCTTGTATGGAGTGGGGAAGATGGTGGTGGGGCCCAGTTGACGCCGACTTTGGGACCAATCAGAGGGATGTTGCTTTTCTCCAACTGTTTGTAATAATCAATATTTTTAAAATTTAATAATGAGGAAAACTTGGTTGCTTGAAAGATATTTTGACTTGTTGGGAAAAAAAAAGGTATTTAATTAGGGGTTTAAGAGGTTATTTAAGTTCTAATGATGAATATTCTAATGGTGTTGGTTATAGTCCCTTCGTGTATCTTCGAAACTTTGGATTGACCTTTTGCACATGGACTGCACGTACATACTTTTTTTAATAAGCTGTAGAGTTGTAGTCTCATCTAGGGCTGCAATCGAGCCGAGTCGAGCCAAATACCTTCAGCCTCGAGCTTGGCTCGTTTACGAAACGAGCTCAATTTTGAGCTCGAGCTCGGCTCGAACTCGGTTCGAACCGTGCTTTGACCGAGCTTTGACCGTATTCGAGTCGAATAGCTCGCGAGCTTAGCCTTAAAAAAAATGCAAGCTCGATCTCGGCTCGTTTACGAAACGAGCTCAGTTTTGAGCTCGAGCCGAGCTTTGACCGAGCTCGAGCCGAATAGCTCACGAATAGCTCGATTCGTTTGCAGTCCTAGTCTCATTTATTGTCTCAAGGTCAGGGCCAGCCCAGCCTTGTGGCAGGCGAGGCGGCACCTCGGGCCCCCCAATTTTGCACTTTTTTTGGGGCCTCCATTCTTTTTTCGGTGTGTGTGTGTATATATATATATACGTCGAGGGTTTTGAAGAAGATTGATCTAGGGTTTGGACTACAATGCCCAGCGCATTAGAAAATATCATAATTCTTCTTCGATTAACATCATGAGTAGCAAATATGGATTTGTATCTACAAGTAATTAGCCATTAGCAACCCATCATCTCTCTTAATTCAATCTCAAAGAAGCATAACAATAACCACAAAAAAGTTTTGAAATTTTCATCAAGAAATAACAACAACAACAACAACACTAATAATAATAATAATATCATAACACAATTTGCGCTAGTAATGAGAGAGGGTTGAAGGAAGAGTGAACTGAGAGAGAGACGTTGGGGGCTTCGATAGCTCAGAGGGGCGTCAGGCATCGAGGGTTTCGAAGAAGATTGATCTAGGGTTTGGAGGTTTCATCGGATTTTTTGAAGGGGAATTCGAAGCTGATAGAGAAGGAAGTGCGCTTTGATTTTGAAGGGGGAATTTGAACGGGAATTCGAAGAGAGGAGAGAAAAGAAGATGTAGGGTTTGGGGAAGAAACTTATGAGAGAGAGAGATTTAGATAGATAGGAGATTGAAGTGGAGGGAAAATGTTAAATGGCCAAACTACCCTCAATATTAAGTGAGAAGAGCGGGTGAAAGCACAGCCGCCCGATCAAAGATCATGATCCGAGTCTGGATCGGACGACTGTGGGAGAGTGCACACAGGAGTACTCACCAAACGAGTACACAACGAGAGAGTTTAAATCAATAATAGCCTCTGATCAGTTTGATCAACAAAATGAACGAAGGATTGTGATTGGCTCTTGACATATTTTTTCTTCTTATTCTTGCTTTTATAATAGAAATATATATATTTTTTTCTTATTCTTGCTTTATAATATATATATATATATATATATATATATATATATATATATATATATATATATATATATATATATATATATACATAGGGAAATGCTCCATTGAAAACGGGTCTAGTTTTCACGGGTTGGAAAACAGCGATCTGAGCCGTTGGATCGCTCATGATCGTGATCAGCGGCTCAGATCGAGCCCCCCATCACCCGTTTCACTTGATCAGCGGAGGGTTAATTTGGAAATTTCGTCCCAAATAACTCTTTGCCTGATTCGCTATGAAAAACTAATATAACCTAGGCCGTTGTTCCCAGGTTATAAAATTTTATAGCCTAGATTATTTGAAATAACGAAATTTTATAACCTAGGCCGTTGTTGGGAACAATGGCCTATGTTATAAAAAATTGATTGAAGGTCGTTGTTCCAAACAACGGCCTATGATTCAATTTTTTATAACCTAGCTCGTTGTTCCCAACAACGGCCTAGGTTATATCAATTTTTCAGAGCGAATCAGGCGAAGCGTTATTTGGGATGAAATTCCCAAATTAACCCTCCGTCACTTAAGTGATATTGGATGATGGGCGGCAGTGATCTGAGCCACTGATCATGATCAAGAGCGATCCAATGGCTCAGATTGTTGTTTTCCAACCGCTGAAAACAAACCCGTTTTCAATGGAGCATTTCTCATATATATATATATATATATATATATATATATATAGACAAATCTTCGGTTGCACACTACTTTTGGTGAGCACTCCGTGAGCACTCATGAAATAGAGCACCTATGACAAATCCAAACCGCTCATATTGTTCTATATACCTTAGATAGCCTAACAATAAAAAATCACGTAATTTGAAATTCATTTACCCATCCATCATGCCGTTAGAAATTCCAGCCATACAATTTTGTAATGATGTAAATCATGGGCAAATGAATTTCAAATTACGTGATTTTTTATTGTTAGGCTATCTAAGGTATATAGAACAATATGAGCGGTTCGGATTTGTCATAGGTGCTCTATTTCGTGAGTGCTCACGGAGTGCTCACCAAAGTAGTGTGCAACTGAAGGGGACTCTATATATATATATATATATATATATATATATATATATATATATATATATATATATATATATATATATATATATATATATGGAAAAAGGGGTATGAGCAACTTGCTTATTTAGTAAATAAGCAATTGATGATGTGGCATGCATGTGATTGGAAAATCATTAAAAGGGTTAGTTGTCCAATGTATCACATGCATGCCACATAATCAATTGCTCATTTACTAAATGAGCAAGTTGCTCATATCCCTTTTACCCATATATATATATATATATATATATATATATATATATATAACAATGCTCCATTGAAAACGAGACTGTTTTCACAGACCCGTGAAAATAGACCCGTGAAAATAGACCCGCTTTGGTTGTATGAACCTAGGCCGTTGTTTGAAACAACGGCTTAGGATATTACCCATCTGCCACTTAAGTGAGATGGGTGATGGGCAGGCTCGATCACGGCCGGAAACGCTGTTTTCACGGGTCTGTGAAAACAGACCTGTTTTCAATGGAGCATTGCTTATATATATATATATATATATATATATATATATATATATATATATAGAGAGAGAGAGAGAGAGAGAGAGAGAGAGAGAGATCTTCGGTTGCACACTACTTTGGTGAGCACTCCGTGAGCACTCACGAAATAGAGCACCTATGACAAATCTGAACGCTCATATTGTTCTATATACCTAAGATAGCCAAACATTAAAAAATCAATTAATTTGAAATTCATTTGTCCATGATTTACTTCATCACAAAATTGTATGCCTGAAAATTCTAACAGCATGATGGATGGGCAAATGAACTTCAGATTACTTGATTTTTTATTGTTAGGCTATCTTAGGCATATAGAACAATATGAGCGGTTCGGATTTTTCATAGGGTCTTTAGTTCATGAGTGCTCACGGAGTGCTCACCAAAAGTAGTGTGCAACCGAAGGGGACTATATATATATATATATATATATATATATATATATATATATATATATATATATATATATATATATATATATATATATGTTCCGTTGTGCACTAGGCCTCCGTGTGCACTCGACCTTCCCGTCTTCATATCGACGATCCGAACTGTTCACATTGATCTAAACATCTAAATTAGTCTAAATATGTAAAATCAAATCATTTGAAATTTATTTTTCCATCCATCATGTATCTATAAAAAATAACGATTTTCAGTCATACAATTTTATAATACTTCAATAGATGGGCAAATGAATTTCAAATGATTTGATTTTACATATTTAGAGTAATTTAGATGTGTAAATCAATGTGAACGGTTCAGATCATCGATACGAAGGCGGGAAGGCCGAGTGCACAACGGAATATTACTCATATTATATATATATATATATATATATATATATATATATATATATATATATATATATATATATATATATATATATATATGTTCTCAGTATTTGGAGAGAGTTAGTAATTCTCTTCTTCACGAAGAGATAGAGTCGGTTACCCTTCTCTTGACAAAGAGATTGAGTTTGTTGACTTTCTTCATTATGAAGAGATAGAATTGGTTATGGAGATAGAGTTATCACTCTTCTCTTATAAAGAGAGATGGTTTTTGAACCGTCTCTTATGAATAATTATGAGTTAAAATAATTTTTAGATAATCATGAACTCCTTCATATTAGGCTGTTGTGACACCCCAGTTCGACAAATATGTTTTGGGTTGTTGGACTCGAATGAGGCCCAACTCCGGTTTACGAGCCCATTTTAGTGAAATTTACTGGTTTATCCCTGAGAGCTTTAAGATTCGTGCCCAATTTAAACGGTTCCGATTTTGTTCTATTTTTACTCATATTACAAGCCCTCACTCTCGAAGATTGAGTTTCACAGCCTTTGAGAAGTAGTTTGCCCGTTTTTAATGGTTTACATAATTTATCAGAGTTTTTGGGATGCTTGGATCTTTCTCAGGATATAACGGTGTTATTCTAAGTTTGTAAAATACCCAAAATTATTTTTAGAACTTTCTAGATTTTTTTTTGGATTTTTCGAGATTATTCTGATTTTTTTTCGATTTTAAATCATTTTTCGTATTTTTATTCAATTTCCAAATTTTTACAATTAATTTTAGATTTTTAATTAGTTATTCTAAATTTATAATTAATTTTTTGGAACATTAAATTATTTTTCCAAATTAATAATTATTTTTAGATTTTTTTATTTAGTTAACTAATTCGAATTTTAATTATTTTTTTGAAAATTTTAAATATTAAATCCAAGTTAATAATTAAAATAAGGAATTAAAATAAAAGGTATTTACCTGATTAGATTTGAGCCGTTGATCGAAATCAGTGCAGAGATCTGGAAGAACGGACGATGCAGAGCTCGCTCCACCT
The DNA here is from genome assembly GCA_017893485.1 of Hemerocallis citrina. NCBI lineage: Eukaryota > Viridiplantae > Streptophyta > Magnoliopsida > Asparagales > Asphodelaceae > Hemerocallis > Hemerocallis citrina. The sequence goes on along the minus strand of CM030359.1, from coordinate 24,698,279 downwards.
TACCCGGTATCAAGGTTACTCGGTGCTTTGATCATTACGAGTGCAAAGATCGAGGAGATCCAATGGTCCCCATGGCATGTCTTGTGCGTTTTACCGGGTGTGGTTCCACGTGGCATGCCAAGGTGGCATCACGTGTGCGTTGGCCAGTCATCGGTCAACGTTGACCTTGTTTTTTTCTTTCTTTTTTTTGGGTGGCGACACGTGTCGCTTGGGCACGTGTGGTGCACGTTCCCTGCAATCCTTCTTTTGTCCCTTTCTCGTTTTCTTCATGGGCCATTGGGCTCCCCCCCCCCCCCACCCAATTTTTTTTTCTTTTTTTATGGGCTTTCCCATAGGGGGAGGGGATGCAATTAAAATATATAAAAAAACATTTTATAGAGGAGGGCCAAGAGCTCAGGGTCTCGGGGGTTTAAACCCCTGACCCCTTCTCCATTCCCTTAACTATTCTCCTTCTCTCTCTCCGACCATTTTTCTATCCCAAAAAACTCCGGCGAACTATTCCGACCGTACGGGTCACTTCAGGTAATCTATAATATTTTTTAGGATGTCTAGGGTTTTGTCGGATAACGTCTAATCTTCAGATCGATCCATAGAAGAAGTGTTTACCTCTCGATCCATTAGAAGAGAGAAGGAGAAGGGGGTAGCAGTACAGTCTTCTATGAAAGTGGAGATGACTGTAGAGGTTGATAGAAGAGTTAGCAAGTTTGGGAGATTCCTATGCCCTCTAACGGGTCTCAGCCATGTTTCTCAGTACCTCGATGACTTGGGGGATCTGGTGGAGCATGGTCTTCGATACGAGGAACCCAAGTTTCATGAGGTGACTGAGTCCGACTCCATCCCAGTATCTTATGGGAGGCGGATCTTCATACAGTTAGAGATAGTTTCACGATCCCTCCTCAGTTTAAGCTTCTTCTGCCCTCCCCCGGAGCTAGGGTGTGTACGACACTCCCCAACGATTAATGTTTCTTCTCTTTCGATTGTATTCACGTCGGTCTTCGTTTCCCAATACACCCGATAAACCCCTTCATCAGGGAGGTTTTGAGGTGGCATACGATCAGCCCAGTACAGTTTGTGCCGAATATGTGGAGGCAGGTGTGCACCTTCATTCTTCAGTGTCAGTGGGTGCTGAGCCGAGCTTAACAGTGCTTTGTGAGCATTTTAGACTTCATCAAAATAGCAAGTCATATTTCTTCTTCTACCTTACTCCTCATGCTGGGGTGAAGTTAATTGAGGTCCCAGATTCGATCAAAAATTGGAAAGAAACGTTCTTTGTAGTGTGTAGTCCAGAGCCGTAGGGAATCCCCACTAAATGGCAAACAGCGGTACCGAAGTGGGTTAGAGTAGATCCGGTGTTAGGTGGAGAAGAAGTTGTGCGAATACCTCCTTAGGCATGAGCTGCTGAGGTGGGGGTAGATCACGGAGGAGGTTCTCATTCTAGGGGGTCTGACCCCAATAGACCCTAGTACGACTTTAGCTCTTTATTTGCTTAAGTGTTTTAGTGTCTTGTTCCCGTGCATTTTATTTCTTATTTTGACGTCTCCCGTGTTTCCTTTTGGCAGATACCGTGGGTATGGAATTTGTGGCGATCATGACAAAGTGCACTAGGCTCAGTTCCAAAGCATCTGAGAAGCAGAAGAGGAAGAGTGAGCTAACGGCTAGGAGTTCGTTGCCCTCTTCGCCTGCTGTGCACCTGGGCTAACCCCGGGCATCTTTTAGGAGTCCCACTCCCGAGGGTGCTTCTTTGACGTCTGTGCTTGAGCAGGAGTGCCCACCCCTGACCGCTTTCGCTAACCCGACTCCCTCTAATCGGTTGAAGGAAATCTACACCCCGGACTGGACCATCAAGTTGCATGATAGTTTTCTTGGTGACGTAGATAGCTTTATGGAGGCGATTCGGCATCTCTAGACTCCGAAGGGCAGGGCTAGGATGGCCGCGGAGGGGCCTGGCACCTCATCTATGGAGTTGGATCAGGCCAATATGTTAGTATGTGCTTTTTTTTCTTTCGTGTGTTTGTTCTTGAAGTTGTATGCATCTCCCAAATTCTAAAGTTCTTTTGTCTTCTTTTTGTAGATCACCTGCCATCTTACCAACTTATTTATACAGGTTGTGGAGGATGAGAAGCGCTTGAGGTCAGAGGTCGACAAGGCCAATTTGGAGAAGGCGAAGGCTGTGAAGGCCTGGGAGGCGGCCGATCCGGGGAGAGACTTTTGGCGAGTGGGTTACTCGGCTTGAGATAGAGTTGAAGAGGAAGGAGGAGGAAGCGATCAGGGCGACGGAGGAGGCAATTGCTCGTGTGAGGATGGAGGCTGAGAACCATATGTTTGCTAACATGAAGAAGTCTTATTGCAAAGCCATCAACAATGTCAGCGAGCCCATCCACCACTTTGACGGGAGGGGGTTCCATCTGGGCTTGTAGCGGGAGAGGAGCCAGTACAAGGAGGTGAGGAGATGGATTAGGGACATACTGCCGATGTGGAGGTGGAAGTTGAGGCGGAGGCCCCCGTAGGGGGTGTAGGTGCGAAGGGGAAGGAGGAGGTCGTTAGGACCTCCCCCCCCCTGTGGTTCCGTCTACTGAGGTGGATCATTGACTCGTCTTCTTTGCTTTCGTAGTAGTTTTTTTTAGCTGCTCGTTGTATGTGCCTAATAGCAGACCAAACACCGCTTGATGTATCTCCATCTCTTTGAATTGCAATGAAAACTTTGGTATTTGATACTTGTGTTCTTTTCTGACGACAGTTTTCGGTGTGTTGGATTTGAACTTTTGATTCTTTACGTCTGTAGTATTTTTGACTACCTTTGTTGTAGTGACCCCCTGCTATTTTCTACAGCAGGTTGCTATGTATGTTGATCCCCGCACTGGCGAGATTGCATGTCCCCGTACCAGGATACATGTGGCGGAGTTGGGGCATACTTGCCTACAAGAGAAGTTATTCAAGGTGGAAGTGGAGCTCAACTACTTGAGGAAAGTGTTGACCAGGAGGAATATCCAAGCATACCATTTTGATGACCATCTGTGGGAAACATCTCTACCTGATGTGGAGGGGCACTTACATGATGATGAGGTTCCGCTTGCTTAGACGGTCACTGGGAATGACTTAGAGACTAAATCCCTTCGTCGTTTTTGCTTGCGGCTACAACCAAGAGAGATGAGTTGAAGATGCTTAAGAAAAGCTTAGAAGTTTCTCATTTGAAAGAGGTCGTCCCCGAATTCTCAGGAGAGACTCATCCGGACTGTTCCATGCACATTCGTATGGTCTGTTGAAGGATCAGGGTGAAGGATGCTCATCTCAAGGAGAGGCTTATCGAGCAGGAGGTGGAGATCCATCGATTGAAGCCGCTTCTAGAGGGGATTAGGACCATCGGCACTTCTTGTTCTCCTGATGAGATAAATCAAGGGAGGTCAGTTCATGAATTGGCTTTACGTTTGCACAGAATCTCAAGAAATATGAGAGATGCCCAAAGCGGAGTGGTCGGTTCATCAAGTGTTGCCTCGGTTGGAGGGGCAACGCGTGTTGGTGGCCATAAGTCTCAGAATCAATCTGTAGGTTTGGTCTTTCCATCACATCCTTTGAGATATCGAGGTGGTGCTTCGGTAATTAGAGGGGTCGTAGGCTATGCATGTCCCTTAACAGGAATATTCCCTTGCCACGAGAGAGAAAAGATGACTTTGAGGGAGACTTGTAATCTTCTTGACTGCTTCTTTTGAACATGTATTGAGATGTTAATGTGAAACGAAAATCTTTTAAGTGTTCAAGCATTGTCTCTTTGAGTAATATATCTTTGTGTTTGGAGTAGTTGTGGCAGCTTTTGTAGAAAGCTAGACCTCTTGTACTCTTGTTGTAGCAAGTTGCGGGAGTATACTTTGAGAGGAGCTTGGCCCCATTTTTGTTAATCGGGGTGGCTATCATGCTGTGATATCTTGCTCTGAATGGCAAGTTAGATTCAACTCAGTTGTTTGTACGTTGCTAAAGCAACTTCGTGCTAGGGGTGTAAACTCCGGGCTTATTTTTAAGCATTTTAGGAGTAGATCGAGTGGCGAGTTGAGTCTATGAGCTTGCTCAGGTGTGTGCAACTAGACCGAATCTATGAACCATGCGTATGGACTCTTACGTGTTGATGTCAAGTTTTGGGAGCAAAAAATAGCATGGCGAGGCATGCCCCGCCCTTACTCAGTGGCAAGTGGTTAGAGCGACTCAAAGAACCATGAATATGTATGCTGCACTTACCCGAGGGTTGTTTTCAGAGTAGGTCAAATGGCGAGACGTGCCCTACCCTTGCTTGGTTGGAATTGGAGAGAGCGACTCTAAGAACCATGAGTATGGACTCCAAACAGGTTGATGATGAGTTTTGGGAGCAATCGAATGGCAAGGTGTGCTCTGCACACTTACTCGGTGGCAGGTGGCTAGAGCGACTCTAAGAACTATGAATATGGACTCCGCACTTGTCCAAGAGTTGTTTTGGAGCAGATCGAATGGCGAGGCATGCCATACCCTTGCTTGATTGCAAGTGGCCAGAGTGACTCTAAAAATCATGAGTATGAACTCCGAACAAGTTGACGACATTTTTTTTGTAGCAATCGATGACGAGGCGTGTCACACACACTTACGCGGTGGCAAGTGGCTAGAACAACTCTAAGAACCATGAGTATACACTCCGAACTTGTCCGAGGGTTGTTTAGGGAGCAGATCGAATGGCGAGGCACGCACCGCCCTTGCTCAGTGGCTAGTGGCAAGAGATACTCTAAGAACCATCAATATGGACTCTGCATAGGTTGACAATTTTGGGAGCAATCGAATGGCGAGGCATGCCCCGCACACTTACTCAGTGGCAAGTGGCTAGAGAGACTTAGGAACCATAAGTATGGACATCGAACTTGTCTGAGGATTGTTTTGGGAGCAGATCGAATAGCGAGGTGTGCCCTACCCTTGGTCGGTGGCAAGTGGCTAGAGCGACTCTAAGAACCATGAGTATGGACTCCGAACAGGTTGACAACGAGTTTTGGGAAAAATCGAATGACGAGGCGTGCTCCAGACACTTACTCAGTGGCAAATGGCTAGAGCGACTCTAAGAACCCTGAGTATAGACTCCGAACTTATTCGAGGGTTATTTTTGGACCAGATCGAATGGCAAAGCGTGCACTGCCCCTGCTGGGTGGCTAGAGACTAAAGAAACTCTAAGTACCATGGGTATGGAATCCACACAGGTTGATGATGAGTTTTGGGAGAAATCGAATGGCGATGAGTGCCCCGTACACTTAGTCGGTGGCAATAGCTAGAGCAACTCTAAGAACCATGAATATGGACTCCGAACTTGTCCAAGGGTTGTTTTGAGAGCAGATCGAATGACGAGGCATGCACTACCCTTGCTCGATGGTAAATGGCTATAGCGACTTTAAGAACCATGAGAATGGACTCTGCATAGGTTGATAAAGAGTTTTGGGAGCAATTGAATGGCGATACGTACCTCGCATACTTATTCAGTGGCTAGAGCGACTCTAAGAATCATGAGAATGAATTTCGAACTTGTCCGATGATTGTTTTGGGAGCAGATCAAATGGCAAGGCATGTCTTGCTCTTGCTCTGTGACAAGTGGCTAGAGCGACTCTAAGAACCATGAGTATGGACTCCGAACAGGTTGACGACGAGTTTTGAAAGCAATCGAATGTCGAGGTGTGCCCTGCACACTTACCCGGTGGTAAGTGGCTATAGTGACTCTAAGAACCATAAGTATGGACTCGGAACTTAACTGATGATTGTTTTGGGATCAGGTAGAATGGCGAGGCATGCCCTGCCCTTGCTCGGTGGCAATTGACTAGAGCGACTCTAAGAACTATGAGTATGAACTCCAAAAAAGTTGACGATGAGTTTTAGGAGAAATCAAATGGCGATGCATGCTTCGAACACTTACTCTATGGTAAGTAGCTAGAGAGACTCTATGAACCATGATTATGGACTCCGAACTTGCCTGTTAGGCGGCTGCAAATCATGTGTCAAACTCATTTTTTGCATCCAGTGAAATTGCACAAGAATTTTGCAAAAAAAAAAAAGATTAAATTTTATTTGAAGAATAAAACTAAGGTTGTGTTTGGTTTGTTGTTTTGAAAACAGTTTTTTGAAAACAGTTTTCTGAAATGAGAGAGTAAAAGCTGTTTGGTAATAATTTTTTATGAAAACAGTTTTTTGAAAATGAGAGTATAATGTATGTATAGGTTTGGTTGTATGTATATACTTTACACAGTATATATACTCGATACATACATGTTCTATACATATACATACATATTGATATATAATAATATAAAATATTTTATTATAATAAACATATTTAATAATATACATATATATAATAATATATATGTAATAATAATATATTCTAATTATATATTAAACAATTTATTATAATAATAATAAATTATATAATAATATATAATAGTAATATATAATAATAATATATATTATAATAATAATAGATTATTATAATACTATATATAAAATAGTATATATGAAATAATAGTATATATAAAATAATAATACAATATAATATATATATAATAATAATATAATATAATAATAGTATATATAAAATAGTATATATAAAATAATAATATATATAATAATAATATAATATAATAATAGTATATATAAAATAATAATATATTATAATAATTTTATATTATATAATAATATGAAACAATTTATTACAATAATAATAAATTATATAATAATATATATAATAATATATAATAGTAATACATAATAATAATAATAATATATTATAATAATAATAGATTATTATAATAGTATATATAAAATAGTATATATGAAAAATTAATATATATATATTAAAAAAAAATTTAAAAATAAAATAATAATAATAATAATAATAATAATAATAATAATAATAATAATAATAATAATAATAATAATAATAATATATATATATATGTAGCAATAATATATTCTAAATATAAATATAACAATATATTATAATAATAGTATATTATATAATAATATATATAGTAATATATAATAGCAATATATATAACAATAGAATTTACAACCCACACCTTCAATCTTCATCTTGGGCATTACCTCCGAATCAAACGGACATACTTACATCATCCAAGTCATTACATGCCATCAGAAACTGGGTTTCATCGGGCTTTCTCACTCGAATCCTCCTTACATCACACTTTAACCATACATCAACCATGCATATAGCCTTCACTGTCAACCCATCTCCCGGCAAAGAATAATGACCACAACAACACATCACCGCAGAGTCTATAAGATATACACCTATATGTCATACACAAGATTCCAAGAAAATAGCCCCACTCAGCACACAGCAACCCATATAACAAAACTCTCTAATGGTGTACAATTTCTCACCTGGGGCTTCTAAGGAAAACATAACAATGCCATAATGCAAAACACACAAATGGGCTTTAAGGGATAACACTGACCCAAAGTCAGACAAAAGTCTAATAGAAATCGCACCATCTATAATATAATCCGTACTTAGCAAAACACCCACAACACATAAAACAACTTCATATCCACGACTTAGCAATAATGAACCCATACACACATGACAGGATCACTAGGATAAACAAGAATTCCTAGTCAACCTAGGCTCTGATACCAAACTGTAACGCCCCAAATTTTTTTTTTGACTCCAGAATCAATTCTTTCAATTTCTCTATCACTTTATACATAAACTAAGAAAATTATATTTCAAAGAAAATTTTGGTAGAGTTTCGCCTGAAATTTCTGCCCCAAAACACAAAAAACTTACGAAATTCTGCTCTAAAATTCGTAGCTCACATCACAAGCAATAATATCATGGGCTCCCCAGGCCAAAATGAGCAGAATCACGCAGACAATATAATATCATGCTCTGGGGGCCAAACTCATAATAGAATATCAAATATCAAATAAAAACCATAAATTTCTTTGAAAACGAGGTAAAAATTTTAGAAAAACCTTTGTAAAACCTATCACAAAGCCCGGTACACCACAACGAGATGGGTACGGGTCACAAACATACCATACCACTTCGTACTATACTCATCATCATCATCTACATGCTTATACATTCAAATTACAATTTAAACCATACATTCCACTATTCACACAGCTGAACTTATACATAAAATTTAAAGCAAAGGACTTTACTCAACAAAATCTATGCCTCACCTCTACACTGCTGAGGACCTGCAACAGTAGGGGCCTAGGGTAGTCCGGGGACTCCCTAACCCCCCAAACACTAAGGGGTTAGCCATTTCTGGTGTGAGTATATAATTCACTAGTCTATTAAATAAATCAAACTATATAAAGAAATAAATTAAACTTACAAATATCAAGGTAAAAAGATTCAACCTGAATCTGAACAATAAAGCATCAAGGATACGACTTAATATCAAGTACTCGGCAATTCTGCATCCGTCTACATATGTATCCATAACTTCACACCCTTCACTAAATGCATCATATTAATATATAACTGTATGTGTGTGTGTATATATATATATATACACACAACTCCTTCAATTCACATTCAATTACAAAGCAACATATTAATTCACACTCCATTACTTTTCATTTTGAAATCTCCAACACAAATACTCATCTTTTCACAATTACCATCACCTCATCATTTCTTTATTTTCATAAATAATCACATAAGGTCACTGCCACTTTTCTTCATACTTATTTAGCCACGCACTTCATTTATGTCTTATAACACATATCATCACATCTCGCAATACATCACATTTACTCTCATCATACATTACAACTATCTTCTTTACACTCTCATTACATCATCATACCCCTCATCAAACTCATCATGGTTATAACTTACTTTCATATTCCCTCATAACACATATTTCAATTTACTTCACTTTTTATTTCCAACCCACAATACGGGCATCCTATTAACAACCCACCCATTTGTCCTGAAAGTTGTGTCGAGACAAGTAGTTCCCACGATTTCCACGAAAATAGCGGGCGAATAGTTCCTCGACACACTTCCAAGGTACACAAACTTATAACACAGCATACTTTCTTTAACAACCATTTTCATAACCAATCTCATAATACAAGTATTTATCTTATTGTATTATAACATTTATCACATCATAAATATATGCACCTCTTCTCATAAAATAATATTAATTCATGTCTTATAACACAAAACATAACGTCTCAGTACACATAGCAATTTACTTGCATTCATCACATCATTATCATATCACTTATAACACAAAATGCCATTAACTTCACTTTTATTCTCATCACAATATACTCCATATCCCAAACATAGTTTGGGCAATCACATATCACACCCCAAAGCCGATAGCTTGGGTAATAATCATCACACCCCAGACACATAGTCTGGGTAATATCACATCACATCTCAAGCCGATAGCTTGATTATATTTACTTCAATTACTATTCATCTTCACTTTACTTTATTCTTCATTTCCATTACTTATTACAATATCATGCCAACTCACCCTGCGAATTATGCCAAAGCAGGTAGTTTCCACCATTTCCACAGAAATGGCGGACGGGTAGTTCCTCGGCACAATTCCAAGTGTATCAACTCATAACATACTATATTTTACTTTAATAATCACTCTCATAATACAAATACTTCATGCTATTCATATTAATACATACCCCCTTTACTTAATCATTTCTATGACACAACCACACTTTCTTTTACTTCTCATATTCATTTACATACATACTTTATATACTTATTCATCTCATTTCTTTACTTTCTCACTCTCCTCTACTCATGTTCATCAATCTAGCTTCTTAAGTATAGCCATATGCCAATATATACTCATATTTGTATGTATGTATGTATGTGTATATATATATATATATATATATATATATATATATATATATATATATATATATATATACCTCTCGTAGTATGTGCATATCTCCCGTAATAGAAATAGTCTTCGTAAGACATCATATCATCATATACACATACTTTCAATACACATATACACATTTATATTTTCTCCTTTTCAGTGCCCACACAACTGACCTCCTCGTACAACACAGGGATCTCTGTGCCTCCCCTCCCGTACATTTCAATCCCGCTAACCCACCATATCACCCAGATCTAGGTGTCCTATGCATCTATCATTTGTGGGCTGGATTGAAAGTACGGTTGTGCGCTTGTCCAACCAAGACTAAAGCCAAAAAGGCTAGTTAAAAATAAAATATAACACGCGGATCAATGCTCACACAGAGTCTTACACGTCCGAGGCTACGTTTTCCTCCTGGTCCTATACCAGCGAGGAAAACTCCTGATCCCCAAATATAAAATTTGGGGCAATATATAACTTCTGTTCACGGGTGTATCTTGGGCCTGTGGGGTCTAGCCCAAACCCCTGGGAGATTGTGCGGCACTGCAATATTAAATTATCTCCTTTATATACATATATATCTCCTTTATTATATAACTCCTTCACAATATAACTCCTTAAGAATATAACTCCTTTATAATATAACTTCTTTATAAAATAACTCCTCTATAAAATGACTCCTCTATAATATAACTCCACATATTCATGTATAATATATCTCCTTTTATAATATTTCTCCATATATATATGTGTGTGTGTGTGTGTGTGTGTGTGTGTGTGTGTGTGTGTGTGTGTGTGTGTGTATATATATATATATCCTTTATAATATAACTCCATATATAAATATATCTCCTTTATAACATAACTCCTTTATGATATAATTTCGCCGTTATAACATAACATGAAAGCATATAACTCCATTAAATTCATAAGCATACTCAACCCATTAGTTATCCACATGGCATACACACACACATCATGCCAATTTTCACATCACTTTATCACACAAAATTTTCAATTTATCGCACACCTATTACACATATACCATATCATTCACTTCATCTTGTTATCGCATCCCAATATCATATCATTCACACCATACTTTCCATCTTATCACATTAGTCATGAGATCATACATCACACATACACATACATATCTCTGATCATTACAATCCCAAAGCATATAAATATTTATCTACAAGCATCAATACACTCTCATACATATATATACTAATTTCTTATACCTCATAATTTACTCCGTATCATACTTATGAATTTTTCTATATTCAATATACTTTACATTTCACACACAACAACCATATTTTAAAATTTTCATAGCACATTGCGCACATGAAATAAAAGATCATACTCACAGAATATCCTGCGAGGACTCGAAGCGCCACCATGCCATCCCGCATCCAAAGTCACTATTATATCCTTCCCGAAGCCCTCTTCAAAAACCAACGCTACCACGTTGTAGAGAACCCTTCAATTAGTCATCCCCTCAATTTAATTTGAAAACGACGAAGAAATGGGGTGGATTTGGGCGGGAGAGAGAGAGGTCGAATGGGTTCGGTTTGGGGTCGGGGTGGAGACAGAACGGGAAGAAGAAAAAGGAGGAGGAAGCGAATGGTGGTGGGGTTTTTTTTTAAAAAAAAATTATAATATAAATATATTTATAAAGGGATATTTACAAATAGGCCCCCAGACCTCCAAAGTATTTCAAATAACCCTAACTCTATTCTTTAATAATACCAACAATACAAAATACATTAAAATTATCTCATAATAATCCTTCAAAATTATAAAATAAAATAAACAATATGTATTCACATAAAATCTCAACTCATGGCTCCAATATATCAATAATACCAATCTACCACAAATATCCTTACCAATATCAATATTTAAATAAAATACATCAAAAATAATTTTCACCACTCAAAATATATAAAAACAGGTATTTTCGGTATTTTACAAATTCGAGGTGTTACAGATGTCTTCCGGATGTCGGGTGGAAACAGTTGGATTTGGTTGTATCTTGAGAAGGCATCCATGAAGCTTAAGAGCTCATGGACTGTGGTGGCATCGATGAAGGCATCTATGCTTGGTAAAGGGAAGGGATCCTTAGGACATGCTTTGTTGAGGTCATTGAATTCTATGCAGATTCTCCATTTGTTGTAGGTTTTTTTGACCATTACCACATTCGCTAGCCACTCGGGGTAGCTAACTTATTGAATGAAGCAAGCTGTTAGGAGTTTCTCGACTTCCTCCTTGACTACTTACTGCCTTTCGAGGGCAAAGTTCTGGCGTTTTTTGTTGGATGGGCCTCACTTTTAGGTTCACACTTAGTTGGTGCATGGTTAGATCTTCGAACATGCATAACATGTCCGAAGTAGTCCAAGCGAAAATATGTCAGTTCTCCCTAATGCAAGTAATGCGTTGCTCCTTAAATGACTTGATGGGGGAGTGTCTTTCTTACCCAAATACACTTAGCTTGATCATCTTGGGAGAAGAGAATTTCTGCTAGTTCGCCTATGGGTTCAGAGCTGGCTTGTTCTCTATCGTGGGGGAGCTCCATAGCGTCAATGGAGAGGATCGAGCCCCCCATTGTGGCTATGTAACATGCCTGAGCAGCTTATTGGCTTCCTTTGGCTTCTCATATCCCTGCTGCATAGAGAACTTCATCTTCATGTGGTAGGTTAAGGCGACCGCGTGAAGGGCTGCTAGCCCTAGGAGACCAAAAATGGCATTATAGGTGGACTTCATGTCGACAACCATAAAATTAAGTTCTTCCATGCGGGTGGCTGGAGTTTTTCCCACAATTACATCGAGGGTGACGATTCATTCAATTTGGAAAGAGGATCCAGAGAATCCATGGAGGGTGTACTCGACGGGTTTGAGGCGATATTGCTTGAGCTTGAGTCCTTCAATACATTCAGGAAAATGATGTTTACCGAGGTACCATTATTTATCAGGATGCTGAACATCTCATGGTTAGCCATACATATGCTGATTACAAGTGCGTCACAATGAAATGCTCGAACACCTTCGAGGTCTTGGTCTTAGAATGTGATTAGAACCGCCTAGCTCTTAGGAGGGGGGATGTCGTGCACTGAGTTCACTTTCACAGAGAAATTATTTCCTTGAGAAGTTAGACAATCAACCCAGAGGTCCACCATGGATGGAGGGGAATACCTCTATGCATCTCGAGCCTTGGGACTCGGAAGGCCTTTCTAGTCGCTTGTTGGCTCAACTTATGGGAGGAGGTTCAGTATTATTTCTTTGGGTGAAATTGGCGAGGTATCCCCTTCGAAGCAGGGCTTCAAGCTCATCTTTGAGCCCGACAGAACCTAACCACGGCCCCACCACAGGGCACAGGGCACAGCCTCACCAAAAGTGCTATAACTTAGTAGGTGCTCTTAGATCCATGGCAATCTAATATATAATAACTCATACCCTACTTCCCAACCAATATGAGACTATGTAAATTTAGGGGTTTTACAATCACCCCTCCTTTCGACTTAGCGTCCTCGCTAAGCTCGAGCCCTTCATCTAGTCAGGACCTCCTTTCTAGTTGATGTGGTCCACATGAATGCCATTACCCTGGTCCTGCCAGCATACTGACTTGGTTATCCTACCATCGTATTGCCCCTAGCCCCACCAGTGTGTACACCCCCTGTGACTCCACCATCGGTGTCGAAAGTCGACTCTGATACCATTTGTAATGCCCCGAACCCTACTGAACCTAACCACGGCCTCACCACAGGGCACAGACTCACCAAAAGTGCTATAACTTAGTAGGTCCACTTGGATCCGTGGCAATCTAATATATTGTAACGCCCCGAATCCCAAATCACTGAATTCGAGATGTTCTACAGGATCTTTTCACTTTCTTTGAGTACAATTTTACAAGGAAATTCAAACTTTTCTTTTTACATCGGAGTTACAACATCTTACATTTAAATTTACACAGCGGAAGCAAAATATACAACATTTACATAAATGAATAACAACATAATGAGATCTTTATGCATCCATTCCTCTTTACATGTAATTTATCCTGCATACAAAACTGTGGGTACGTCAGTTTATTCAACCGACGATAATTATACATGGCCATCCTCTCTATGCCAGAAACAGTATAATGGATCTCATTTCTTAACAAATCACAACTTGTTCAATATAAGCATGTAAAAACAAAAGGGAACTTTTAATGATGTCGTGTCGTGATTGTGCACTTAATCCTTAATGCAATTTATTTAATTAACATGACACTAATGCGCACTTGTTCGAATTCTATGCATCCCATACTACATAGGTTCGAGGGCAAGTCTCTTAATCGTTCTCCATTTTTGTAGGGTTCAATCCCCCGCCATGACTTACTCTACTTCTGTAATTTCAGTGAGTATCCTAGATGATTCTATGAGTACAAGCATGTATCCTGGCCCCTGGAGTAGAATTTCGCGCCATGTCTTGACTCGTCAAGCATGCATTCTGCGACAATTCAGCCTCCTCCCTGAACACAATCCTCTTGCAGTCACCAAAACATCCCACAAGCGTGACTAAAGTCCGATCATTACTGAGTTGTGCCCGCGCCATGTCTTGACTCATCAAGCATGCATTCTGCGGCTCACACACCCGCACCGTACCCTAGCTCTCATACTCATGTTTTTCTCTCACCTTCATCACCTCCACACTATGTATTAAATTGATTAGAATCATGAATAAAAATCAAGCTCTAGAGTTAGCCTCTCCATCAGACCGGACTTACCATTTCATTTCACATGACCAACCTTGGTCTATTTCTCAATATCATTTCATTTCACTGCCGGGGAGACTTAGCTACTCTTTCGTTCAATTTCAAATTCACAATATCCAATTGAGCATCATCAGCTCATAATTCATTTCAGAGTCTCACAGACTTTTTTATCATGATTTAGCCTTTCATATTTTCATTTAATTCTCAATTCTCATCTATGATTCATTTCACATAATTCATACAGCCATAAACAGAGTCTATCGACTTAAATCATAACGTTCACAATTACCAACAGTAAATAACATGAATTCAAATATATCAAAGTCCACTCTGTACAGTCGACTTGGAAGAACACCAGTCGACTCATACAGTCACATACAGGTTCATCATAAATGCTCGGGATAGTCGACTGTTGTACACAACCAGTCGCCTGTCCCGCAACTTTTCATGTTAACAATATTGTCCACATGGCAGTCGACTGTTCATCAACCAGTCGTCTGTCCTGGGGTTTCAACAACACAATTCCAAGTCCAGATCAGTCGACTTGCTACACGCATTCGGTCGACTGGACAGATCCACTTTTCAAATTAAAGGATTATCTACAGTTCTTACATGTACTGGTACCATGATATCAATTTACAGTATACATACATTCATGTTTCATAAACAGGGTTCTCTTGTTCAGTAATGTTACAATCACGAAACTTCAAGTTACGAATGTTATCTCTTCCTCAAGGGAAATTTCTTAAACATGCATTCACACATATTTATAGCTTCCTTACGAAGATAAAGATATAAATTTCAAGTCATCATGCTGGGTCTACATAATGGAATATCTTAATTTATGGAACTTCCAAATAGTCACAATCAGATTGAAGTACCAGTCGACTAAACACAACATCAGTCGACTGCTCCGACAATTCTAAGTTATTAATCATCACTAGCTCTTTTCATTCATTTACCTTCCCTCCATCATATGTGTCATAGGGAAAAATATCAATTTAGTAATCACACCATCAGGTCCATTCGCACACATGTTTATCAACACATCATAAAAAAAGTGTCTCGTACCAGTCGGCTGGCTCACATGGCAGTCGACTGTACCGACAGTCCCGTTCTCAATATTAATAGCATGTTCAAGCAATTTCTACTACATTCAATGCACTTTTTCTAACATGGTAGCAATCATAATAATTATGGTATCATTCCTACATTAGAAGTCCTGAGAAACACCCACCTTATATGAAGAAGTAATCGAAATCCCGCAAAAGTTCCTCAAGGTAGAGAACGCCTTCTTGCTCCTTTGCTCCACACCGATCCTTCAGATGCTACTCGGCCTCCACAGGAAAGCACACACACAAACTCACGAATACTCTCACTTAATCTTAGAAAATCTTAGTGTAAAGGAGATAGGGAAATGAGAGGGGTATTTATACTAGGAGATAAATAGAATGGAGGGCTAAGATCTATTGGGGAGTTGCAAGATCAAAGGTTGAGATGCATTAGGGGGTTGAGAAACTACCCACACTCACATAGCTTAACCGCCCATGATCCCACTACACTACCCACAATCCGGCCAAGGAGTGTGTTCAATGCACGTGTGTGCAAAATGCACGTATATGCACAACTCACACTAATAAAACTTGTACAAAAATATAATAAGTTTCATATATAGAAAAAGTGTTACACAAAATAAGTTGTAGGAATAAATAAAAGGTTAAATTTATGGGCTTAAGTCCATTTGGGCCAAAATAAATATTTTAAAAGAGAAAATAAACGAATCAACATTGGGCTTTAAGAAAAATGCTTTATAGGAAACAATATACTTTATTCATCATGTGGAGAAAATAATAGTCACATGCTACACAAGCATACCATATGAAAAATAAATAATCTTTATGTACTAAGGAAAATCGGGGTATTACATATATAATAACTCATACCCTACTTTCCAACCAATATGAGACTATGTAAATTTAGGGGTATTACATCTGTGATCTTTGTGAAATGCGCACCACTTGTTCCTATCCCTTCATCTTAGGAGGAGGTTGAAGGAGCCCCTTCTTGTCAACTTCCATGAGAATTGCAGAGATCATGGCATTAAAGGGAGTGTACTTCTCAAAACGATGCATTAGGGGTGGATGATGCAGGGATATGGCGTCTTTTTGGGACTTCCTAGGTCCGTCTTCGTTGGTTCTCTTCAGTTTGTTCCTAGATGAGGGTACCTTCTTTTCTTGGGGTTGAATAACATCTTTCACTCGGATGTACTTCTCAACTCTTTGAAGGAGGTCAGAGACGTCCCAATGAGGTCTTTTGATAAGAGAAGCTTTGAGGTGGTCGTGATTCACATTATACCTGAAAGCAGCCGTGGCTACGGCTGAGCCGAGTGAGGGGATGGATTGGGACTAAGTTGTGAAGCGCCAAACATAACTCTTGAGGGACTCTCCATTCCTTTGCTTCAAGTCAAGTAAGGAGGCACTTGTCTTCTCTATCTTGCAGCTGGTGATGAAGAGTGTGAGGAAGAGTTCCTCAAGCAGATCGAATGAGAATATGGACACTAAAGAGGGACGACATAACCAGTCCTGTGCTAATCTCTTCAGGGTTGCTGGGAAAGTCTTGCACAAGAGGGATTCAGATGCTTGGTGGATCATCATGAGGGTTTTGAAACTCTCTATGTGGTTTAACGGGTCGGACTCTCCGTTGTATGACTCAAAGGCTGGAATTTTGAAGTTGATGGAATGGGAGCCTTGATGATTTTTCTGGAGAAGGGGGGTCGGATGGGGCGGTATGTTCCATCATGTCTTCCCTCTTCTTGTTTCAACAGTGCTAGATGCTCTTCCATCTTTTGGAGATGCTGGAGGACGACATTGTCTTATTCTTCAGATCTAATGGACCCATGAGATTCCTCACGTCATGGAGGAGTGGAGAGGTGAAGGCTAGTTTTTTGGGTCATGCTAGGAACTTCATTGAGAGCTTGAAGGATCTCATCTTCGAAGTTCCGGTACTCTGCCCTAGTGACAGGTGCTTCTTCCACTCTACCTCTCTTGCGGGCTGATCGATTATTGGAGTTGGGTTCCTTCTCTCGCAAGGGGAAAGTGTCTCTCTTTGTTCCCTTGGAGAGTGATGACTTCTTCACCCTCTGGGAGATAGGATTCTTCTACATCCCTAACTTCGAGGGGAGGGGCCCCTCTTGCTTCCCTGGCATGCTGAATGGGAGTCCTCGTCTTGTGAACGCCGTCCATTCAAGCGGCCTCAGAGGTTAGGCCCCTGCTGTATGGAGATTATAATATGGCAAAGGTCTTGTTGCGTTTGAGGTGCAATAGGGTGCACCGTAGAGGGCGTCAAGGTGTAGACCGACCCTATGTTCTCACCAATACGATACACATGGTGCTACTTCTTCGAGAGCCAGCCTCTTTAGAGGGAAGCTGGGTAGGCTGTTGGGGCTATTCTGGCTGAAGAGGTTGATCCTGCTAAGAGGTAGGTTGGACGTTGTCATGAGGAATAGTTGGAGGAAGATGGTTGGCTCATCGGCTTGAGACACCGCATTCCATTTTTCCTTTGGAGGCATGGCCGAAAATAATTTTTACCGTCGAATTTTGGTCGGATCATTTTTTCTGTTCCTGCAGACGGCGCCAATTTGTTGCTGATTTTTTATTCGTGGGAGCAAACAGATGATGTGAATTCTCTTAGATACAATAAAAAGAACTGACCTTTTAGTTTTCGTCAATATTGACTATTTCCAACTGATCTTGATTCCCGAATCCGACTCGTTTGAACTATTGGATCAGATCTGGTTGGTGATGATTGTTAGGATTGACCTGAAAAAATCTGAAACTCTGTGGTTGGCCCTAGCGAAAGACCCTTCGACGCTCAAGTCAGAACTCAGGAAGATTGAGAGTTTTTTAGTGTCAAAATACTGATTACCTGGTTCCGTTGGAGGTCATGGGGTATTTATAGTCTCTTTGGGGACCAGTTTCAAGATATTGATTTATCTCTATTTCTCGGTGTTTTGATAGAGTTGGTTATTCTCTTCTTCATGAAGAGATTGGGTTGGTTATCTTTCTCTTGGCAAAGAGATAAGGTTGATTGATTTTCTTCTTCATGAAGAGATAGAATTGATTGCGGAGATAGAGTTAGGACTCTTCTCTTTTAAAGTGATAAGGTTTTGAACCGTCTCTAATGGATAATTATGAGTTTAAAATAACTTCATATTGGACTATTATGACACCTCAGTTTGACAATGCCGTTTTGGATTGTTGGGCTCGAAATAGGCCAAACTTTCGTTTACGGACCCGTTTCTAATGAAATTTACTGTTTTACCTATAAAATTTTAAAGAATTTTGTCCGATTTCAAATGTTTCAATTTTGTTCTATTTTTAGCCACATGAACCTGCAACGTCTACACATCTACAACATGAATACTTTGGACTCTTTTTTTTTTTTTTTGTTCAAAACCTATTTTAGGTTCTGTTAGAGCATCCACAGTCGTTTGCTATATACCCAAAATTTGGAAAATTTAGAAAAAATCGAGCTGCAGTCGTTGTCTAAATACCCAAAATTTGGGTATACGATGAACAGTTGCGTGCCAAATATAGCAGGCGATCTGGCCAAATGGAAAATATAGCTCACGGAAGATTATAATCCGTCCGATCTAATTAACGGAAGATAATCTTCCGTCCCGTACAAAAGTACTGAACCCAAATGATTAAGAAGCTTTTGAAAAAGAAAAAAAAAAAAAAGTCAACCAACGGCGTATTATACACCGTCCAAGGAGATTGACGGTTGATAATCTTCCGTCCGAACCAATTTTTTTTTAAAAAAAAATCAACAAACGACGCAATTGGCCGACGGTGTATAATCCCCCGTCATTTGAAATTGACGGCACATTCTCTTCCGTCCCAGGCCAATTTTAACTTTTTTTTTATTTTTTTTTTAATTTTTTTGTCTTGTGGTGCATTAAAAAAATAAAAAAAAAAGAATGTTAGTACACGTCAGACACTAAATGACGGCACATTCTCTTCCGTGTGTGCCTTCAGGTTTTTTGTTTTTTGTTTTTTTTTAAATTTTTTGTCTTCTAGTGCATTAAAAAAAAAAAAAAAAAAAAAAAAAAAAAAAAAAAAAAAAAAAAAAAAACTGGAAGTCAACCGACGGTGGAAAAAGCACCGTGCATTCAAATTGACGGGATATTATGATCCGTTTGCTTGGTTTTTTTAAAAAAAAAATTTAAAAAAAAAAAAAAAGTCAACCAACGGTTAATAATTCACCGTGTGATCAAATTGACGGAAGATTTTGACCCGTTGTTGGATTTAATATTTTAAAAAAAAAATTTAAAAAATAAAATAAACGGACGGTTAATAAACTACCGTCTGATCAAATTGACGGTGCTTTATAACCCGTCCTTGGCATTTTTAAAAAAAAAAAAAAAAAAAATTAAAAGAACGTCTACCAACGGTGAATAATGTACCGTGGCTTCAAATTAACGGAGTATTATCACCCGTTGTTGGGTTTTTTTTTTTTAAAAAAAATAAGAGTTAATACCGCTCCACCCACGGTATATTATATACCGTCTTATGAGATTGACGATAGATAATCTTCCGTCGTTTATACGGAAACAAACGACCGATCGAAAATACCCAAAAAATAGCTTCAACGACTGTAGCTACATTCTATTTTTTCTATTTCTAAATTTCTAT
Source organism: Hemerocallis citrina (assembly GCA_017893485.1). Taxonomy (NCBI): domain Eukaryota; kingdom Viridiplantae; phylum Streptophyta; class Magnoliopsida; order Asparagales; family Asphodelaceae; genus Hemerocallis; species Hemerocallis citrina. Next base: position 24,677,928 of record CM030359.1, on the reverse strand, counting down.
TTACCCAAAATTTGGCTTCAACGACTGTGGATGCTCTTATGATGATGTTAACTAAATTTTATCGGCTAGCTATCTGATGGTCAAGTCGGCAATAATTAGGAAAGGGAAATTGGCACAAAAAAAAAGCAGATGATTCACGTGAGAGACTAGAGGTCTCCATCTTATTTATGGAGCTATCAACCTCTGATTTCAAACGTTCGAGCGCGTTTTTCATGCTAATTCTGATGTGACCTTTGTTTTTTTTTTTAGAGGAAAAGGTGGAATAAGACCCTTGTTGAGATAACACTACAGTAATTCTGTACAATATTGTAAAAAAATTTAAAATATGAGAAAATAACGAAAATAGTTTTAAAAAAATTCATTAAATAACATCAATACTATATATTATATTAAACCACTTTTTGTCCAAGAATTTTTCGAATTTTTTCTTTTTAAAACAAAAAAAGAAGAGTAAATGTAGGAGGTAACTCCCCACTCTTTTTTCATCCAAATTTTAAAGTGCAATCATATTCCTTAGTTAAACCTTAAAAATCGTGCAATATTATATAAATGTTATTAGAGAATTTTTCAAAAATAGTTTTGTTTTTTTCTCAATTTTTTAAAGTTATGTGCAATATATTACATAGGATTATACTAGTTTATATATAATTGTACAATATTTGAGGTTTGATTAAGAGATTTCAATTAAAAAATTTATTTAGATGGAGAAATAGTGGGGGTTGTCTCCTACACTTGCTAACCTTTTTTTTGTTTTAAAAAGAAATAAAGAAAAAAAAAATCATTGGACAAAAAGTGGTCTTAGCATAATAGACTACTAGTATAATCTTGTGCATAGAATTTTCAAAAAAATTGATAAAAAGAACAATTTATTTTTGAAAAATTATCTAATAATATAAATAAAATATTGCACGATTTTTTAGGTTTTTATTAAGGGTTAGGATTTCATATAAAAATCTGGACAGAGAAAGAGTGGGGAGCTGCCTCATATGTTTACTCCTTTTTTTTGTTTTAAAAATAAAAAAAGAAGAAAATTCTTGAATCATAAGTGGTCTTAGCATAATATCTCTAATATTATAATGAGAGAATTGTGGTTGTCATTTGTAGACAACCTGTAATTTGTATGTAAATTTTTTATTTTGATGACTACAACACAATACACAATTGTTCTATCTTACATATCTTATGCAGTGTAGACTTAAAGTGTTCAAGGTCACAATACAATGATGAAGCTTTCAAAAGTACTAGATCAAGCCACACAGACACGAACGAATTCAAGATGCAAGATCAAGATACTAGAGCTTCAAAAGTGTTTAACTAAAAGAACAAGTGTCGTGTAATCTATTTTTAATATTTGTGTATCTTAGAATTCTTTGTAAAAAGCCTTGTCACACACACTCACACATCCCCTAAGAATAAAAATAACGTTTACTAAAATCAAAAAGTCAAAAAGAAACTTGTATAAGTTCAGCTGTCAAGTACCAGTCGACTTACTCTAGAAAGCAGTTGACTGTTCTAGTGTGAAACAGACTGAACTCACTCAAGTTCTGACCAGTCGACTCTTATGGCAACCCTATCGACTGTTCAAGCAGTTTTGACAGTTTTCTGATGTTTAAAATTTGTTTTTCAAATTCAAATCTTTTACAACCATTTTATGGCAGTTGTGAAACTGTCTCCCAACGTTTTGGAGATTCTAACTCTATAAATAGAGTGTAGAATCCACTTGGAAAAGGTTCCCACAATTTGATTAACAAGTCTTCTTACTTTTTGTGAAAAAAGAACTCAAGTTTTCTAATACTCTCATTCTCTAAGACCTGGTTCTCTAATTTCAGTCTTGTATAACAAAGATTTCATTCTAGATTTGATGTTAGAAGTTGATCTTTAGCCTCTCAAACAAAAAGCACTCAAGAACAAGGCTTTAAGTTATTGTAATCTGCCATTTTTGTTGTTTACTCTCGGTTTGTGAGAGTGGTCCTCTCAGTTGGAGAAAAGGACTCTTGGTGTAAAGTCAGTGTCACTCTAGGTTGTAGAGTGGGGTCTTGCTCTCTCTAGTGGTGAGAGAGGTCTACGGATTTGACATAGTTGTTGTCAAAGGTCGTAGAGTATTCTTGTATTTTTTCAAGAATAGTGAAAAATCTCAAGTGGATTGGTTGAGGACTAGATATAGGTCGGGAGGACCGAACTAGGATATATCGTGGTTCTAGCAATGTTGATTCTCTGTGGTTTGAACTCTCTAACTTGCAATTTTATTTTCGCTGCATTTTTTTGTAAATCGTGTCTGTCCAGTCGACTGGTTCCCTATTTAAGTCGACTTAACAGACTCGCTACTCTTCAGTTGATTTACTTCTTTTATCTGACGCAACAGTCGACTGACCTCTTGTTTACAGTCGACTAAACAGTTGTGTTAACTTTAATTTATTAAGTTTTTTTCATACAACACTATTCACCCCTCCTCTAGTGTTATTTGCCTTGCATACAGGATCCAACACTTGGTATCAGTGTCTGGTTAAGTTCAATGACATCTACTTCAAATGCAAGTCAATACCATGAAGGTCAATCCACACAAAGGCCGCCTCTATTTGATAGAACAAACTACAATTATTGGAAATGTAGAATGAATATCTACTTACAATCCATCAACTATGAGATTTGGAACATGATTGAAACGGAGTACACCATGCCTACTATTCCTTATGCTCAATGGAATGATGATATGAAGAACAACACCATGATAAATGCAAAGGCGATGAATGCTCTCTTTTGTGCACTTACTAAAGAAGAATTCAACCGTGTGTCAAATGCAACAACGGTATTCCAAATATGGCATACTCTTGAGGTAACTCATGAAGGTACAAATAAGGTCAAAGATTCTAAGCTTTTTGTTCTTGTTCAGAGGTTTGAGATGTTCTGAATGAAGGAGAATGAAAATGTATCGGACATGATAACAAGATTCACCGACATCACAAACTCTCTTGTGGCTCTTGACAAAACATATACGCAAGCAGAGATGGTGAAAAAGGTTCTTCGTGCTCTAACCCCCGAATGGGAAAAGAAGACCACCGCAATTGAAGAAGCTAGTGATTTAACACAACTCTCTATTGAGAATCTTGTAGGAAATCTAATGGCGTATGAAGTAAAATTAGAGGAACGCAAGAAGAACTTAGAACCGCAACATGCCGAAAAGAAGACTCTTGCTTTCAAGGCCATGTCCGATTCAGAAGATGATGATGATGATGATGAAGAAATGGCCATGTTCACAAGGAAATTCAAGAAATTGCTTCGCAAAGGTAAATTTAATTCTAACTTTAAGGATACTAATGAACCTCTTACTTGTTTCAAGTACAATAAGATAGGTCATATGAAGAAGGACTGTCCATTGGAGAATGCGAAATCTAAAGGGAAAGTCTCTAACTTCAAGAAGGACAAAGTCACCAAGAACAAGTACATGAAGAACAAGAAGGCTTACCAAGCAACTTGGGATGACAATGACTCATCATCAGAAGAAAAAAATGAAGTCGCAAACGTGTGCTTCATGGAAAATAGCAATGTAAGTGATAGTATTGAATCTAATGATTTATTAGAAGCTTTTAATGAAGTTTTTCAAGAACTAAAAAGGGAGAAGATAAAATCTAAAATTATAGAGAACGTTAATCAAACCCTTTCTCAAGAAAATCTTGATTTACAAGTTGAAGTCAAGTTTTTAAATTCTCGTCTTTCCAACTTAGATATAGATCTTATATCTTTAAAAAAAAATTATGAAGAGATATCTAAGAATGTATCTAAGTTCAATAAGGAAAAAGAGAATTTAAATGAAGTTCTTCAAAATCAAGTTCAATCTCTCAAAAGATTTGGACTTGGTTTTCAAAAAATTCGTGAAAAATGTCATTTTTCTAATAACACTAGTAATAATAAAACTTATTCTGTTTCTAGTATAAAGAATAAACTATATGATTTTTTTGAAAAACCAATAATTATTTTTAATCATGAAAATAGTAATTATTCAGACTAGACCAGTCGACTGACCCCTAAATTCAGCCGTCTGTCCACAGGTATGGAGTCTTATTAAAAAAGACAACAACCTCATATAAGTCGACCTATCTCACCTCCCAGTCGACTGCCACCACAAAACATTCGACTGAAGGGTACAACAAAGTCGACTGGACAGAGCAAAAATATTTGGGTTACAGTCAACATGAGTCTTAATGATAGGATTACTTATATAAATTCTTTTGTTCATAATATTTGTAATTCTGTTAATTATAAGCCTACATATGGTGGTAAATCAAACTCACTTTGGGTTTGGTCTCCCAAACACTAATTTCTTTCGGATCCAATGAAAAAGGTACCATATTCACAATTAATATATTGTAGGTACCTAAAAGGGAAGATGGATACTTGACAGTGGATGTTCTAAACACATGACTGGCCCTGCAAACTTGCTCTCTTCCATACAAGAGATAGATGGAGGAACCATTACATTTGGTGACAATAACAAAGAAAAAGTCATCGGAATAAGCATGGTCGGTAAGAATACTACTCCTATTATTGAAGATGTATTCTTAGTTAGTGGTTTAAAGCATAACTTGTTAAGTATTAGTCAATTATGTGATAAGGATTATAAAATAGTGTTTGAAAAAGATGCATGCATGATTTATGATTCATCTATGAAAAATGTATTCTTTCAAGGTTTTAGAAAGAATAATATATATGAACTTCGTTTAAAAAAAAATGAGTCATCGAATGATTTTTGTTTAGTTGCTTCTAACAACGATTCTTGGATTTGGCATAAGAGATTTGGACATGTAAATATGAAAAACATTACTAAATTATCTAAGAATAACCTAGTTAAAGGACTGCCAAAATTATCTTTTAAGAAAGATAAAATGTGTGATACATGTCAACTAGGAAAACAAGTAAAGTCTACTTTTAAGACAAAAGAAATGATTTCTACTAGTAGGCCTCTCGAATTGATCCATATGGATTTATTTGGTCCTACTAGAGTCGCTTCTTTAAATAAAAGTAGATATGTACTTATTTTAGTAGATAATTTTTCAAGATTTACATGAGTATTCTTTTTAAAACATAAAAATGAAACCTTTGAAGAATTTGCAAATTTCTGCAAACGTATTCAAAATCAAAAATCTCTAACCATAGTCACTATTAGAAGTGATCATGGTGGAAAATTTGAGAATGAAATATTTTCAGAATATTGCAACAAGAATGGTATAATACATACTTTTGTATTTCCAAGAGCTTCACCACAAAATAGAGTGGTTGAAAGAAAGAATAGGACATTGCAAGAATGTGCACGTACCAAGCTTGTTGAAAGTAATTTGCCTAAATACTTCTGGACTGAAGCTATTTCTACAGCATGCTATGTTTTAAATAGAATATTAATTAGGCCAAAGCTTAAGAAAACTTGTTTTGAACTATTTTGTGAACGAATTCCTAAAGTATCTTATTTAAAAGTATTTGGTTGTAAATGTTTCATATTAAATACAAAAGATAATCTAGATAAATTTGATGTTAGATCTAAAGAACGTATCTTCATTGGATACTCAAATAGGAGTAAGGCCTATAGAGTTTTCAATAAGTCATCTTTGACTTTTGAAGAATCTATGTATGTTTCATTTGATGAATCTTTACCTTCATCTAATGTTATTGAAGATGATAAAATTAAATCATCACCACTAGATAACATAGTTAAAACACTTGAGCAAACTACTCTAGATAAGTCGACTGATGGACTTCCTAAGTCGACTAATGGTCTTTCTAAGTCGACTGATGGATTTATTAAGTCGACTGATCCTGTAGAGATAACTCCAACTTTATCAAAGTCATTTTTTGAAGTTCGAGATCATCCTCATGACTTAATTATTAGTGACATCTCACATGGCATTCAAACAAGGTCACATTTCAATATGATTTCTCATACTGCCTTCTTATCGGATTTTGAACCGAAAAGTATTCAAGAAGCATGTGAGAATGAAATTTGGTTGAATGCTATGCAAGATGAACTTAACCAATTTGTAGGAAATGATGTAAGGGATTTAGTTCCATGATCTCCTGATCATACTATTATTGGTACCAAATGGATATTTAAAAATAAGTTAGATGAATCAGGACAAGTTGTTAGGAACAAGGCTAGATTAGTTGCTCAAGGATATAATCAAGAAGAAGGAATCGATTTTGATGAAACATATGCTCCTGTTGCTAGACTAGAATCAATTAGAATTTTATTATCTTTTGCGTGCTTTATGAATTTCACACTTTTCCAAATAGATGTTAAAAGTGCTTTCTTAAATGGTTTCATTAAGGAAGATGTTTATGTTAAGCAACCTCCTGGTTTCGAACATGAACAATTCCCTAACCATGTTTTTAAATTGAAAAATACTTTATATGGTCTTAAACAAGCACCTCGTGCTTGCTATGATCGTTTAAAAACTTTTCTTTTAGAAACAGGTTTTGAAATTGGTAAAGTAGATACTACTTTGTTTATTAAGAAAATAAAAACATACATATTAATCATACAAATTTACGTAGATGACATGATTTTTGGATCAACTAACAGTAATCTCTATCAAAAGTTTGCTAGTACCATGAAAAATGAGTTTGAGATGAGTCACATGGGTGAACTCAACTATTTCTTGGACTACAAATAAAACAGTCTCAAAATGGCATATTTATTAATCAAGGAAAATATGCTAAGGAATTACTCAAACGATTTGACATGGATGACACTAGTAGTAAGACCATACATATGGCTACTACTACTACACTTAACAAAGATGAATTAGGTAAGAGTGTCGATCAAAATCTCCATCGAGGTATGATTGGCTCACTCTTATATATTACTACTAGTAGACCAGATATAATGTTTAGCATATGTTTGTGTGCTAGATATCAGTCTGATCCAAAATCTCACTTAAAAGTAGTGAAACAAATTTTAAGATATATTAAAGGCACATCTGAATATGGTTTATTATCCACGCGCCAATGATTTTCAGCTATTGTCGTATAGTGACGCTGATTTTGCTGGTAGTAAAACTGACCGCAAAAATACTAGTGGAACTTGTCACTTTTTGGGATATTCACTAGTATCTTGGTGCAGTAAAAAGCAAATATATTGTTGCAAGTTTGGCTTGTGCTCAAATTTTGTGGATGAAACAAACTCTATTACATTATGGTATGTCTTTTTCAAAACCCTCTATAATGTGTGATAATACCAGTGCCATTAATCTATCTAAAAATTCGGTTCAACATTCACGTACGAAACATATTGATATTCGACATCATTTTCTACGCGATCATGTCTTAAAAGGAGATATACTATTGGATATTATTTCAACTGATAAACAAGTAGCATATATCTTTACCAAACCATTAAAAGAAGATATTTTTATCAAATTTAGAAGAGAACTAGGAATTTGCTCATATCATGATATTTTCTAACATTTTTTAGTCTCTAAGTCGACTTATATTTGTGTTTCATATACAGTGTTTTTGTGTTGTGTTTTGTTTCTCAATTTTTGTCTCTTGACAAATCGAATGTATTGATTTCTCCAGTCGACTGAAGATGACTTTATTAAACTTAAGTGTTTGGTTTTATTTTGCTTTCGACTTAGTCGACTATTCTAAAAAAATCAGTCGACTGTCGCGACTATATTTTCGTTTTTTTATTCCGAATCATCACAGAATGAGGTTACTCCTTGAGATCCGACCCCATCTATCTTTTACCCTCTTCAAATCAGCACCCTTGATTCAACCCTTTCTCTAATCGCAGCCTTTTGTTCAAGGTAAAAAAACCTAGTCTTCATCTATCCCTTTTCACTTTTTACCTTTCCTCTTCAATCCAGTCGGTTGCTGTTTGGGTTCTCTGGCTCTCTGGTTTGCTGATCTTAAATTTCAATTGCTCTCAAGTCCTAATCTGCTCCTTGCTGGTCGATTCCGTAGTCTCTTTCTTTGGAATCTTGGGTTTTCTTGTCTTCTTTTCGGGTAATCCTCTCTTTTCTCTCCTCTCTTAGAGTATTCTAGGTTTTAGAAATGCCTAAGCCTAAGAGATCAAGAGCTTCAAATATTGAAGATGAACAATCTCAACATAATTATCTTCAGTATTTGAGGCATCCTTTACTAGTTTAAAAATATTTCATTATCTGTCAAATCCTTATTTTTCCGGGTCGTTTTATCAATTTCCCTGATTTAGATAGATATCCTATTGCCCCATTATTTCAACAATGTGGTTTATTTGATCTTCTATCATTAGTTAATCAACCCTCCTACTATCCACAACTAATCAATTTGTTTTATAAAAATATGAAAGTTGCTACTTCTGATGATGGTAGTGAGATATTTTTCACTACTTCTGTGGAAAATGTTCGTATGAAATTGACTGTTTAGAAATTAGGACTAATTATGAACATTCCTAATGAAGGGTTAGGTATAGGGAAGTTGAACTCAATGATCACTCCATATTATCCAAAATTTTTCTTCTCAATTGTGGTCCCCCAATGACCAATAAATCTATTACCCCGCTTGCCAAATTAGTTGCACGAATCTTGTCGTACAATATTATCCCTAAAACGGGTAGTTACGATCAATTTTCGTATGAATTGCAACAAGCGGTGTATGCTATCTTTGGCAACATTCAAATCAATTGGAGTCGAGTTATCTTTAGTCGTCTCCATAAGGCCCACACTTTGTTTCTACCTTATGGTGCACTTCTTACCCATATCTTTAATCACTATCAAATTGATCTCGATTCGGAGTTAAGTGTTGTGACTCAGTTTGAATCTTTTGATCCTGCGAGTCTAGCCCGTAAGAAAATTCTTCACACACCTCCTACTTCTCCTCAAAGAAATACTCCACCTATTCCTTTAGCTACTTCTGTTCGTCGTCAATTTTCTGCATCTAATTCGTCTTCTAGTTCTCATCCTAGAGCTAATTTTTCTAATCCTGAGAGTCTTTACACCTCTGTCAACTATCTAATGGATCGTCAGGATCTTATCTTAGGTCGGCAGGATTCTCTTGAGGCTAGTATTGCTAACCTCACTCAAATGTTTATTAGGCAGTTTCCTCAACCTACCCCTGCCTCAAACAGTGATGATGAAGATGAGGATGATGATTGATGTTATTTTCCGTGTTGATTTTTGTATTTTTTTATGTTTTATGATTTTGTACTTTGTATTTGGCACAAGTTATTTGGATGTTCATGTATACAGTTTCTCTCTTTGTATTGTCATTTATGCTATGGTCTTTATCTATGGCTGTTTGTTTGTTTTTTGTTTATGGCAAAAGGGGAGAGATATCTTATGTATCTTATTTTTTGTGCATGTTTTAAAGTTGTTGTGCATGTTTTACTTTTTTGTGCATGTTGTACTTTATTCAGGGGGAGCTTGCTCTTTATTGTATATCTTTTTTATGTATGAGCATCATGTTGTGTAAATTCTTACTATATACTATGTTAAGTTATTGTGTTTTCATCATCAAAAAAGGGGTGAATGTAAATTCTTGATTTTGATGACTACAACACAATACACATTTGTTCTATCTTACATATCTTATGCAGTGTATACTTAAAGTGTTCAAGGCCACAATACAAGGATGAAGCTTTCAAAAGCACTAGATCAAGCCACACAAACAAGAACGACTTCAAGATGTAAGATCAAGATACTAGAGCTTCAAAAGTGTTTAGCTAAAAGAACAAGTGTCTTGTAATATATTTGTAATATTTGTGTGTCTTAGAATTCTTTGTAAAACGCATTGTCACACACACTCACACATCCCTTATGAATAAAAATAATGTTTACTAAAATTAAAAAGTAAAAAAGAAGCTTGTATAAGTTCAGCTATCAAGTACCAGTCAACTTACTCTAGTAAGCAGCTGACTGTTCTAGTACGAAATAGACTGAACTCACTCAAGCTCCGACCAGTCGACTCTTATGGCAACCCAATCGACTGTTCAAGCAGTTTTGATAGTTTTCTGAAGTTTAAATTTTTTTTTCCAACTTCAAATCTTTTATAACCATTTTATGGCAGTTGTGGAACTGTTTCCCAACGTTTTGGAGATTCTAACTCTATAAATAGAGTGTAGAATCCACTTGGAAAAGGTTCCCACAATTTGATTAACAAGTCTTCTTACTTTTTGTGAAAAAAGAACTCAAGTTTTCTAATACTCTCATTCTCTAAGACTTGGTTCTCTAATTTCAGTCTTGTATAACAAAGATTTCATTCTAGACTGAAGTTAGAAGTTGACCTTTAGCTTCTCAAACAAAAAGCACTCAAGAACAAGGCTTTAGGTTATTGTAATCTTCTATTTTTGATGTTTACTCTCGGTTTGTGAGAGTGGTCCTCTCGGTTGGAGAGAAGGACTCTTGGTGTAGAGTCAGTGTCACTCTAGGTTTTAGAGTGGGTTCTTGCTCTCTCTAATGGTGAGAGAGGTCTACGAATTTGACATAGTTATTGTCAAAGGTCGTAGAGTATTCTTGTATTTTTTCAAGAATAGTGGAAAATCTCAAGTGGGTTGCTTGGGGACTGGATGTAGGCCGGGAGGACCGAACCAGAATATATCGTGGTGTTAGCATTGTTGATTCCTTGTGGTTTGAACTCTCTAACTTGCAATTTTATTTTCACAGCATTTCTTTGTAAATTGTGTTTTTCCAGTCGGTTGGTTCCCTATTTAATTTGACTTAAAAGAATCGCTACTCTTCAGTTGATTTACTTCTTTTAACTGACGCAACAGTCGACTGACCTCTTATTTACAGTCGACTGAACAGTTGTGTTAACTTTAATTTATTAAGTTTTTTTCATACAACAGTATTCACCCCCCCTCTAGTGTTATTTGCCTTGCATACAGGATCCAACATTGTAGACATTCATTCAACCATCTAATCTCAACCTAGGGATGGCAACTGGGCCGGGTCAACCGGCGACCCACCCGCGACCCGGCCCACGAACCCGGCCTGCTTAAGAGCTTCACGGGTTCGGGTCGAACCCGGTGAACAGTACCGGGTCGACCCGGGTCGCCATTTATGCGAATTGGATTCGCGAAACCCGGCCCACGAACCCGGTCAACCCGCGAATTGGACCCGCCAACCCGCGGGTCGGCCCGCGAATTTCGACCCGTTCGACCCGTACGGGTCGAAAGTTCGACCCGTGACGGGTCGACCGTTGACCCGCGGGTTGAACGATCGAAATTCGACCTGTTCGTTCCGCTGCTGTGCGCCTGTGCCGCTGTGCGCTCTGTCCAAGGCCAGAGCCGTTGTAAAACGGCTCTTTAGGCCGTTTTTATTTTTTTTTATTTTTTTTTTCCAACTAATTTAGCCTATAAATAGCCCCCAAAAATCTCCAAAAAAATCACACCTCCCTCTCTTACTCTCTCTACTATTATACATCAAAAAAAAAAAAATTTTGAACAATTGTAGCAATCATCAAACAAGTGTACAAGGAGGCGTATACACGATCAAATTTCAGTCGTATCGGAAAACAAAATTCAACGTCTTCAACTCTCTTCAACCATCGTCAAATCTACTTCAACATCTTCTCAACTCTTCAATTGCGAAATAGGCAAAGCGCTCCTCCATCTTTTCTATTTCCAACTAATTTTCACGGTTTTTTTTATATACGCGTATTCCACGGTGAACGGTATCAAAATATCTCTATCTCTCTAGTTAATTTTTTTTTTGCGTTGTAGTGAAAATTATTGTTCGTTTTTTGAACTTCTCTATCTCCACCCTCTTGTTTTTTAGTTTTTTTTTTGTATAATTCACCGCTCCTACATTGTAGATTTTTTTTTTACATACCACATTACTACATTATGTCTAGATCACGCGGTAGCGGTCGTAGTGGACAAGATTCCTCCTCCTCTTCACGTAGGCCACCAATTGTCCCAACTAGTGAGCCCGCCCAAGATTACATTGATCCTACTATAGAACAATGGGGTACACACGACGAATTTGTAGGTGACATACAAATAGAAGAACAACAACAACAACAAACCGATACCACACAACCCCGTAGTAGTAGAAAAAGTAGAGGAGAAACTAGCGATTGGCATAAGTTTTATGATTATATCCCGGACGAAAACTCCGGGTATAGGTTTGAAAGTGTGTAAAACATGTCAAAAAACATACAAATTCAAGAGGGGTGACGGCACCGGTACAATTAGTAGGCACATCCAACATAATCATAAAGAACTTCTTGATCAAATACAAGGCCAACAAAAAATCAACCCTAGGACCGGTCAAGTAGATAGCAACCCTTATGATCCCGAACTTGTTCGTCGGGAAATGACCCGATTAGTAATTAAGGAAGAGTTACCATTTTCCTATCCCGAGAGTAGGAACTTGGAAAATTTTAATCAAACGGCCTTAAACCCTCATTTTAAAAGAATTCCGAGAAATACTTGCAAATCGGATTGTTTTAAAGTGTATATGGAAATGAAGGACGCGTTGATTGCAATTTTATGGAGTTTAACTTGTAGGGTTAGTTTAACTTCGGATTGTTGGATGGGTGTCAACAATATTCCAACGATGGGAATAACCTGTCATTGGACCGACAATGATTGGATTCTTAATAAAAGAATCATATCACTTGCGTCGTTGCCGTATCCCCATAGTGGCGCTGAAATAGCAAACCGTATTATAGAAATTTGTGATGTTTTTCATATTAGCGATAAAATTATGGCTATTAGTTTTGATAATGCATCTAACAACAATGTAGCAATTAATACTTTAAAAAGAATATTAAATCCTTCATCTGACAATATTTTTCATGTTAGGTGTGCATGTCATATTATAAATTTATGTGTTCAAGATGCATTAGGTATAGCTGATCCATATATAGTTAAAATTAGAAATTGTGTACATTTCATTGTATTAAAACCAAGCATTCTATAAGAATGGAAAGCTTGGTGTAGAGTTAGAAATGTTCCTTTTAGAAAATTTCCAAAGGATATTAGACACCGATGGAATTCTACTTTTGATTTACTAAATATTGTTACCGAATATAAAGCAGTTGTAAATGATTTTTGTATCGCACAAAATATGCCTAATTTTGAAATGACTCCCGCCGATTGGTTTTGTGCTGAATCTTTGTTGAAATTTTTAGAACCTTTTAAAACCGCAACTTTAAAATTTTCAAAAACATATGAATCTACTTCTAGTAGCATTTTTATTGAATTAGTTAGCATGATGCAAACATTTAACGAAATGTTAAATGATATCCATATTAGTGACATTGTAAAACCTGCATTTACAAAATTTTTGAAGTATTATTTTCCTCCTCCTATGTTGATTTGTGTTGCTACTGTTATGGATCCTCGTATCAAATTAGAAGGTACGAAGAATTTGATAGAAATGTTTTTTGGATATTTAGAGAACATTGTAGAATTAACAATTGATTGCGCTAGTTTTTTAGTTCAATTTGAATCTACGTTAAATAACTTGTATGATTATTATGATAGACGTTTTGCTTCTAGTAGTACAACTTCTGTAGTTAGTTCTTCTTCTGGTAGTTCTAAAGGTAAAAGTAGAATTGGTGATAGAACATTTAGTTTACTTGAAAAAATTCAATCTAAAAAACCTAGGACTAATCAACCAAATGAATTAAATTGGTATAACCAACAAGATGTTGAGCCTTTTACTTCTGCACTAGATATTTTACAGTGGTGGAAAGAACATGAACACACTTTTAGTATTCTATCAATTATGGCTGAAGATTTACTAACTCCTCCTGTCTCTACAGTTGCTTCTGAGAGTGCATTTTCTACAAGTGGCAGGGTTCTATCTGATTACAGGAATCGGTTGAAGCCCGAGACGTTAGAGATGCTCGTATGCACAGAAGACTGGCTGAAGGCTGAAGATAGGACGCAAGGGAAAGCACTATCGAGTTCCACAAGTGGGAGCAACTCGCCTGAAGAACAACAACAACAACAATAGCTTTTCTTGTTATGTTAAATTAGAAAAATTGTAGTCAATAAAAATTGTACACAAGAAATATGTTATTGTATAAAACTTATTTGTGAATTGAATTCTTCATTTCGTTATAAATTGTTCAAATTGTACAACTTAAATTCATATGAATAAAATTTCAAAATTTGTTGTCAATTTCACTCTTTCAATCTTATTATTATTATTACGATTTTTTTGTTTAGTATTATTACTT